>CM055128.1:149691773-150231773 GCA_029206835.1 Rana muscosa
GCCCAGCACTCTCCCTAGAGGTATGAATCATCCATGAGCCCACTAGCCTCAGCTGGGCTTCATCAACTCTCTCCCTAGTTGTATAAGTCGGCATAAAGCCTGAATCTGGGAGAAATATACCTACCCCCCTGGATGCAACCAGGTGACTTTACCTTCCTGCTGTCACAGTGATTATAAAGTTGTAGCCAGGTGTGGGACCATGGTGTTATGAGATAAAGACTCTGCTCTAAATGAATTTCCTTTCTGCTCCCTTCTGGTGAGTTGATTACACTGCTGCACTACTGTACTGCACACTGTTCTGCTTGCTGTAGACCAGGGTTGGTTGCGAACGGTCCATAAATTTATGGATAGTTTGTAAAAACAGGCACTCTTCTCCTGTCCGTGATGTGTGTAGACAGGGAAAAACTGCCCAATTTTTTTTTCTGTGAGCAACTCTGAACTGCACATGCGCAGTTCCAGATCCAGAAAATTATTGAATTGCCATTCTCGGCCTCAGATCGGGCAGTGGGGCAGGACCAGGTGCGTGCCTGTGCAGTGACATAATGGCACTCATTGAGCATGGCTCAGTGGCGGTGCGTCCATAGAGGGCGCCGGAGCGCCGCCCCCTCTCGCTCCTGCACCGCCACTGAAAGACAATACACAGATTCATGCATTGCATGAATCTGTGTATTTTCGCCGCTGCCGCGCTGCCCACTATTCATATGGCCGGCCTCCTGGTGAGCGCCGGCCATATGAATTAGAGCGTTGGCCGGTGGTGGGTGTGACTTGGAAGTGTCTATCAGAGCCAGCGGCTCTGATAGGCTTTCCGAATACAGCTCTCACGCTGTAATCGGCTTTCAAAAACTCCTCCAAGGTATGCACGGGGGTGCGTTCCTTGGAGAAGACTGTAGGGGCTTCAGCCAATCAGGTTCACCGGATCTGGTTACCGGTAACCTGATTGGCTGAAGCGACATCGAGGGCGGGAGAAGACATCGAGGACGGCGCGGACGGCGAGGATGGCGCGGACCGAGGAAGGTAAGTGCAGGGCTGGGGGGGGGGGGACAGGCTGTATATGGGGGACAAACTGGCTGCATTTGGGGGACAAAATGGCTGCATTTGGGGGACAAACTAGCTGTATATGGGGACAAACTGGCTGCATTTGGACAAACTGGCTGCATTTGGGGGACAAACTGGCTGTATATGGGGACAAACTGGCTGCATTTGGGGACACACTGGCTGCATTTGGGGACAAACTGGCTGCATTTGGGGACACACTGGCTGTATATGGGGGACACACTGGCTGCATTTGGGGACACACTGGCTGTATATGGGGGACACACTGGCTGTATATGGGGGACACACTGGCTGTATACGGGGACACACTGGCTGTATATGGGGGACACACTGGCTGTATATGGGGACACACTGGCTGTATATGGGGGACACACTGGCTGGATTTGGGGACACACTGGCTGTATATGGGGGACACACTGGCTGTATATGGGGGACACACTGGCTGTATATGGGGGACACACTGGCTGTATACGGGGACACACTGGCTGTATATGGGGGACACACTGGCTGTATATGGGGACACACTGGCTGTATATGGAAACAAACTGGCTGTATTTGGGGACAAACTGGCTGCATTTGGGGACAAACTGGCTGTATTTGAGGACAAACTGGCTGCATTTGAGGGGACAAACTGGTGGCGTTTGGGCACAGTGGCTGTGTTTAATGGGCACAGTGGCTGCAATTGATGTTTTTTTTTTCAGTTTGTTTGTGCCCCCCAAAAAATTTTGAGCACCAGCCACCACTGGCGTGGCTTATATTCACGCACCCCACTGCATGAGTTGAGGCCAAGCTCGCCAGTTCACTAATTGGCTGCCTCCGGAACTGAGCATTTGCAGTTCAAAGCCAGCGACAAGTATTTTTTTCTTCTAGCTGCTTGCGCCCCACCAGTGGTGAAGGTATGCGTAAAGGGTACTCTGGACTCTGGAGGCACTGATGTAAAGGTAGTAGTAGTGTAGTAAGTAGTAGTATAGTGTTCCCAAAAGCGTGGCATTAGCAGGATCAGCCCAGACACCTGCCAGCACCTGCATTTAACCCCTCCGTCCAGTCCAGCCCACCCAAGTGTAGTATCAATAGATCACTGTCACTTACAAAACACAGCATACAAAACTGCAGCATTAGCAGAGTCACTCCTGATCCCTGCTAACGCTAACAGTACATTTTTTTTGGTAGTGATTGAAGCAGTCTCTGACAACCAGGTGCTTTTTTTTACCTGTGAGTCGCACCAGTTGTACCTATAAATTTAGTGGCCAAAATGTCAAACGAAATACTGAGCATGACGGATGAGAGCGAAGGGGAAGCCTCACTGTCAGAATCACAATCTGATTCAGGCTCAGTATATGAACCTGTAGAAATCAGCGGCACCCTGACAGATAGCTCTGACGGTGGAGTAGCGGTCCCTGCTAAGGTCAGGTGTACCCGACCCTGTTCTTCTGTTGAGGTGCGACAACTGCATGGTTTTTGTATGCAGCAGAGAGCCATTAATACTGCTGCTAACCTTCTGGTGAACTGGCAAGCACCAGCGGCCTAGTACACCCTGGTCGTAGACAGACCAGCACTACAGTTTTATTTGGTGATATAGCGAGTCTCATAAGTGCAGTTCAAGCTTGTGCGGTGGCTAGCACAAGTAATGTCCCGCAGCCACCACGAGTTCAAACACAGGCCCGTAGAGCAAATAGTGCCCTTCCTTATGTGCTTGCAAATCCTAATTGGCAGCCCACCACTTCTGCAGCGCCCATACTTTCCCACTCACTGGCCAACCTGGAATTCTGGTGGAAACAGCAAATTTTACTTCCCTTGATTGTTATGAGCTGTTTTTCACGGAAAATCTGTTCAGATCTGCTGTGTACCAAAGCAATTTATATGCTGGTCAATTTATCGCCATAAACCCAATATTGACCCGTGCCAGAGAATTTGCCTTGAAACCTATTACGATTCCCAAATTGAAAACCTTTCTGGGCCTATCCCTCCTCATGGGCATTACTAAAAAAAGTGAATTGCGGTCATATTGGTCCACTGACCCAATTCACAATATGCCCGTGTTTTCTGCTTGCATGGCCAGGGATAGATACGAGCAAATCTTGCGGTTCATGCATTTCAATGACAATAAACTCTGTCGAGCTTGGGGTGCCCCTGAATATGATTGGCTCCACAAAATTCGGCCCCTCGTAAACCACTTAAACCAACAGTTTGCAGCTTTGTTTATTCCCAATCAAAATGTCTGCGTTGATGAGTCCCTGATAAAAATTTCTGCCCGACTTGAGTTCAAACAGTTTCTCCCCAGCAAGCATGCCAGATATGTGGTCAAGATGTATAAGCTCTGTCATAGGGCCACAGGCTATAAATATAGTTTCCTGGTTTGCGAGGGAAAAGATAGGAGTTGAGAGCCCCCCAACTGCCCAGCCTACATTGGGAGCAGCGGCAAGATTGTTTAGGACTTGGTGTCACCCTTGTTCAGAAAAGGGTACCATTTTTACATGGACAATGTGCCACTTTTTAGACACTTATTTCAATTACAAATTGGCGCATGTGGCACTGTGCGATCTAATTACCGGGGCTTCCCCCAACGGCTTGTAGATACCTGACTTAGACTGGGGGAGAGAGCCTGCTTGAGGTCAGACAAATTGCTTTCCGTGAGATGGAAGGACAACCGGAACATTTTCGCTCTGTCTTCCATTTACACAGACTCGACAGTCCAAATTACTGGTGTTGTTGAGAAGCCTCTCTGTGTCCATGAATACAACTTTAAACTAGGAGGGGTGGACGTCAACGACCAGATGATGGGGCCGTACTTAATTGCCTGTAATGCCAGATGCTGGTACAAAAAGGTGTCTGTGTACTTATTTCAATTGGCTTTGTTCAATGCTTATGTGCTATACAAACTGTCTGGACGAACTGGATCCTAAAGTAGAGATCATCACAGCCTATTTGCTTCCAGACGGTGCTGTGGCCCAACTTCCCAATGCAAATGCAGTGAGCCACATGAAAGGCATTTTCCGAATGTCCTCCCTGGTACCCCTACTGATAGATCACCCCAAAGAAGATGTCGTTTCTGTAGAAAACACAGACATTTTTGTCTCCTGTCTTGACCAACCTGGTCTCTACATCTGGGAATGTTTCTGTCACTACCACACACTAGCAGAGTATTAGCATAGGGTACAGCATGGCATATTCCTGGGGGACATATTTTCACAGGGTCTCGAAAAATGAGATAGCCAACGCATTTTGAGAGACCCGAACCTGGAACCTTTACGGTTACAAATAAAAGTGTAAAAAAAAAAAAACATAAAAAAATAAATAAATACAAAAAATAAAAAGGCCAAAAATAGTTCTTGTTTTTTTGTTCTTCTCTCTCTATTGTTCTGCTCTGTTTTACTGTATTTTATGCTTAACTGTAATATTTTATTGTTACTGTGTTTTATCGTGTTTGCTTTGCAGGTATGTCATTCTACTTTTATACTTTACTGTTACTGTGTTTTATTGTTAATCATACTTTTCGTTGCAGGTACGCCATTCAGCTGCAGCACTAATTTATTTATTTTGACAGCAACAGGGTTTGCTCTCACGATACGTAAATCAGCGACTCCAGAGCTGTAGGAGGTGATTTCACTACCACAGTTATAAAAAGAGCATATATGCCGAAGCATTAGGGCAGGGGTGGACATGCTTCGGCATATAGATTTTTTTACTTTTCTTGGCAGAGATTTCTTCATCGACATTGATCGATGTGAATGGAGGAATCTGTTAGGTTCTTTTTTTTCATTCAGACCATGGGCTGAACGAAAAAAAAAGGAACAGTGCATGTATGCCCATCATTAAAAGTGGGTAGATGCAGAGCGGTATTCTAATGGTGGGCATACCACCGTTGAACACTGGTATGTTGTTGGACTTTGAGTGGTTATACCAGAATGATGCCTGCAAGTTTAAATATCATCTTGGTATCGTTCTTTTTAGTCGGCTGTCAGCTTTTATGTAAAAGCAAACCTAGGGGCTAATTAACCCCCCACCTTCTTCTGAGAAGGCAGCCGGTGGTTCCGCCAGCTGACCATAGAGCTGATCGCAGACCAGAATGGCTCCAATCAGCTCTATGGCCTAAGAAACCGGAAGCTACAAACATTTTGTGACTTTGGTTTCGCCAGATATAAACAGCGCCATTGGGAAATTGGGAAAGTATCTTATCACACTGATCTTGATGTGGTCAGATGCTTTAGAGCCCATTCACACAGGGGCAACATGACTTCCAGGGCGATTTTATGAGGCAACTCAGACACGACTTGAGAATGAATCACAGCGCGACCTGGAGCTATTTACAAGGCAACTCCAAGTTGCCTGCAGGACAGGAGACATTCCAGTGGCCAATCAAACAAGAATCAGCTCTGTGGGAGGGAGGGGGAGGGAGAGGATTGCCTGATAAATGTATGTTTTCTTCCTGGAGAGTTGCTCCTATTAAGACAATGAGAGGCGACTCCCATTGAAATGAATGGTTACAGGTCGCCTAGGAGTCGGATTGAAGTAGTACAGGGACCTTTTTTGAAGTCGGAGCGACTGCAGTAGTGTGCATAAGGACGGCTCCATTAACTTACATTGATTTCTTCAGCCAGCGCGACCTGAGGCGACTAGGGGCGACCTGGGGCGATTTGGAGTCGGATCCAAAGACGCGCCTGTGTGAATGGGCTCTTAAGGGCTGAGGAGAGATCTAGAGTCTGATAGACCCCAAATTTTTCAAAAGAGAGCACCCGTCACTACCTATTGCTATCATAGGGGATATTTGCATTCCCTGTGATAACAATAAAAATTATAAAAAAAATAAAAGTAAAAAAATGAAAGGGACAGTGTAAAAACAAAAAAAAAGCAAAATAAATAATAAATAATAAAAAAAAAATTAAAGCAATTAAAGCAATTAAAGCATCGGTCTTGTGTCGTATGTAAACAGCAATTGCTCCATGCATGTAAGGTATCACTGCGAACGTCAGATCGAGGGCAGTAATTCTAGCAGTAGACCTCTTGTAAATCTAAAATGGTAACCTGTAGAGGCTTTTAAAAACATTTAAAAATGTACCTAGTTTGTCAGCGCTGCACGGGCGTGCTCAATTTTAAAGCATATCGTGTTTGGTATCAATGTACTCGGTGTAAGATCATCTTTTATACTTTACCAAACATTTGGGCAATATAAAGTGTTTTTGTGCATTAAGATTCAAAAAAACTTTTTTTCCCCCAAAAAATTGCGTTTGAAAAATTGCTGCGCAATTACTTTGAGAAAAAAAGAATTGCAAAACCCACCATTTTAATCTGTAGGGCCTCTGCTTTAAAAGAATATACATAATGTTTTGGGGTTCAAAGTGTCAGAAAGGACTTGGTGGATAGAAGAGTGGGTGATGTGTGGCATAAGCTTCTAATGTTGGGCATAAAATGCCAGGACAGATCAAACCCCCCCAGTTTTGGAAAGTAGACACCCAAAGCTATTTGCTGAGAGACATGTTAAGTCCATGGAATATTTTATATTTTGCCACAAAGTTTTGGGAAAATTACATTTTTTTTTTCACTCAAAGTTGTCACTAAATTATATATTGCTTACACATGGCATGGGTATATGTGAAATTACACCCCAAAATACATTCTGCTGCTTCTCCTGAGTACAGGGATACCAGATGTGTGGGACTTTTTGGGAGCCTAGCCATGTACAGGACCCCGAAAACCAAGCACCACCTTCAGGCTTTCTAAGGACGTAAAATTGTGATTTTACTCCTTACTACCTATAACAGTTACGGAGGTCCTGAAATGTCCAGATAGCACAACCCCCCCCCCCCAAATGACCCCCCAAGGTATTTGCTAAGAGGCATGGTGAGTATTTTGCAGCTCTCATTTGTTCATTTGTTTTGGAAAATGAAGAAAGAAATGGAAAATTTATTTTCTTTTTTCAATTTTCAAAACTTTGTGACAAAACGCGAGATCTGCAAAATACTCACCATACCTCTCAGTAGGGGTGCAATGGATCAAAAAAACTCACGGATCGGATCGTTCCTCGGATCAGAGTCACGGATCGGATGATTTTTCAGATCAGCAAAAAAAAGACAAATCTTATTACACCCACCGGAGTTTTAGATTTCACAGTTATTTTCAACACAAAACGGAGCTTATGTGCTTAAATACAGTATATGTAAATCTGACGGACTGTTTACGTGTTCAATTTTAAAAGCAGCAGCAAACCTGCTGACCTTACATGTTTGCTAATGTGACAGAACACCTCTGATTTTCACATTTAACTAAATGTTAAAAGTGAAAATCAGAGGTGTTCTGTCACATTAGCAAGCATGTAAGGTTTGCTGCTGCTTTTAAAATTTAACATGTAAACAGTCCGTTGGATTTCCAAATACTGTATTTAAGTTTAAGCATATTTAAGCATATAAGCTTCGTTTTGTGTTGAAAATAACTGTGAAATCTAAAACTCTGTTGGGTGTAACAAGATGTCCGCTTGCCCCCTTCTCACTATCATTACTATGCAGGAATGTGGGGTGGAGCAAGATGGCAGGTACGAAACGTCACTAAAGCGGCTGCAGCCGGGTGTACCAAGATGGCCGCCGCTCCGGGAACTAGGCCGAAGCTGCGGCCTTTCCTATGGCCGAGGCTGCAGAGCGCTCCGCGGATCGCGTGGTGTGCCGATCCGAACAGGGTGACCCGTTCTGATCACGGGTCGGTGATGATTCGTTGCACCACTACCTCTCAGCAAATGGCTTGGGGTGTCTACTTTCCAAAATGGGGTCATTTGGGGGGGTTTTGTGCTATCTGGGCATCAGAGGCAGCTCTCCAATTAGGCAAATTAGGAGATCGCCTTCGGCCTCACGATCACAGCAGGGCCCCGCGATCGCCGAATTTGCCTGATATGTGTAAGCGGGTGCCGTGCGGATCCCCTTCCCGCTTGCAAATGACAGGAGCGGTCCGAGAAGGAGACCTCCTTCATTCCCCCTGCTCGAGCCGCCGCTAAAGAACTGGATCTATCTCTCTCTCTGTGCTCCCTGTCCATTCCCCTCTTTCCTCCTGTCAGAGGAGAGCAGAGCAGCAGAAGATCGGAGCGACTGTGTGGAGAGAGAGAGAGAGAGAGAAAGAGAGAGAGAGAGAAGCTGCTGCGGGCTCTTCTCCCCCCCCCTCCTCTCCTCTCATCACTGTACCTGTTTTATTCTTCCCCCTCCTTATTGGGCAGGGGAAAAGGAGGAGGATTCTGGGAAATGTAGTCCTGAGGGCTGGGCATGCAATACTAAGGGGGATAAACTGAAGCCCCCAGCATGCCCAGCTGAAGAGGAGGGAGAGAGAGGCAGGAGCCCGGGAGAGGTTTTGGGGAAGTGCACCCAGGACTCCATCAGAGAGAAAGAATCCCACTGCACTGCAGAGAAATCCACACAGCCTAGCACCATCCCTTCTGAAGAAAGCCATGAAGTTATTTCCAGAATACAGATCTGGGCACTATCCAGCGGAGTCGCCACAGGCAACCCAGAATGAGCTAATTCCTGATTGGAAGAACCATTGTTGCTGTATCCCCGGGTCTGGTAAGAGGGCCGATCGGCCATTATCTACTGCCATCCATAGGAACTGCCCACCCTGTTATTCTTTGGCCCTATTACTGCCCGCAGGCCCTTTTCACAGCTGCAATGTGCACCAGCGATTAGAGATGAAGATTTAGGACTTAGTGTTGGTTCACACTGCAGCAATGTTCGACATCAGATGTGATTTGTACCACATTACAGTGCAAATCACATGCAATCTCTGTACGATGCGATTTCAGTCATACAGATAGTATGGCTGAATTTGCATTGCATTCGGACCAAACTTGCACAGGACCATTTTTGGTCCGTACCAGTATAGGAACCAGAATAGGAACGCGTGGGTGTTCACACCCATGCGATCCGATTTCTGTCCGAATTTGCAGTTCGCACTGTGATATGCAAACTGATTTGGGGGTGTCATTAACTTTTAACTGACACTCCCAGCAGTTCGCATAGGGCAGTGTGAACTGCCACGGGGAGACATGCGATGCGAGAACCCACAGTGGTTTCGCAGGGTTTCCACATTGCTGCAGTGTGAACCAGCACTTAGGCTTGGCTCACACTGGTGCGATGCAAGAACCATGCAAATCCACTGTGGGTTCCTGCATTGCACCTGACTCGCAGGCGGTTCACACTGCCTTATGCGAACCACTGGGAGTGTCAATACAAAGTTAATGACACCGCCAGATCGGTTCACATATTGCTGTGCAAACTGTCAATTCAGACATTAATCGGATCGCATGGGTGTGAACATCCATGCAATCCGATTCTGGTGCAGACCAAAAAAGGGTCCTGCATGACCTTGGTCCAAATGCGATGCAAATTCAGCCATACTATCTGTATGGCAGAAATCGCATAGCACAGACTCACATGTGAGGTTGCACAGCACACTGGTGTGAACCGAGCCTAAAGACTGACCTATAACTGTAGTGGCCCCAGGGCTATGGCTGGCACTACCATATGGCGGCTAAAGCCGCCACCTCAGGGCGCCAGGATAGGGGGGCAGTAAAATCCTAATCCCCAGCCACTTGCTGGGGATTCTGATTTTTACAGTGCTGAATGTTTTTTTTTTTTTACACACTCCCAGCCCCTATAGCAGCTAGGAGTGTGTGTACTTTAGTAATGCTGACTGTCGCCTTTCATGTGGAAGTGTTACAAGTGGCTGTGAAGCCACCTATCACTTCCACCACTGCCACAATGTGTAACCCCCTTCACCACTGTCCCACCTGCGGGCCCGCTGCTGTCATGGTGGGTGGCACTAGGAAGGGCGGCAGTAGCTCAGCAGACCTTCGTCCACTCAGCCACCCTCCTGTACTCAGATTAGGAAGTGTCATGTATGATGTCAGGGGTGGGCTGGGCCGGGGGCAGAGTGGCAATTGCCCCCTAGGTCACTCTAACCTATGTTAAAAACAGCCGGCAGCCGCTGCCCGCTGCCTTTTTTTTTCTTCTGTAGAAAGTTGGGCTGGCGGCCCAGCCGGCCGCTGTTTTGATCCGGGAGTTGTAGTCCATGCTCAAGCTCCTGAGCAGGGCAGAGGAAACTACAACTCTGGTGAGCCTGCATTTATGGACACTGGTGAGGCTGCATTGATGGACACTGATGAGGCTGCATTGATGGGCACTGATGAGGCGGCACTGGTGAGGCTGCATTGAAAAACCAGGTGGACATGGATGAGCTGATTCAGTGGTTCAATGGGCCACTTGACTGGACAGGCTGCCAGCCCTCCCCTGTATGACGTCACTTCTTGGACCAGGGATAACTAAACAAAAATGCTTGCACCGGCCCTGCGCAGGTTGTTGTTGCCATTTAAAAGGGAGACCCCAACTGCTCTAATTTTTTCGAGTGCACTCGAAAACCACTAGGAAACTGCTATTCCGTTAGACACGTTTAAAGTTGTGTTGCTAAATATTGATTTACCTATTCTCGTATTTATTTTTCTGCTATTGATATAGAGCTGCTTTTATAGATATATTTGTTTACCTTTATTACCTGAGGGCAGTTCTACTCTGCTTTGTGAACTGTACTTTTTGTCATTTATGCAAGTTTCTAATTCTAGACAAATAGTGTCTACCACTAAGCACGTGTGTAATTGTTTATTGCCTATATCCCACAGTAAGGTGAAATGCACTATACGCTACGTGTGTCTGTAGTGATTCAATCAACCCGGTGTGTCAGAGGGGCTGAGGGTGTTCTTGGAGTTGAGGCGCAGAAAAGGGAACCGAAAAATAACCAAGCGGCTCCTTCAGGGGTAGTGCGACACACATTACCCCAGTTTTGATTGACAGGGGACCTTAACACTGCTGTGCTCAGAGCCGTGTCTCACTTAATTGTGCCAAACATCTGATCTGCAGCACATTACTTTAGAGGTCACAGCACATCCTAATGCCGCTGTGTGCAGGCAACGTTAAGAGCCCTGTTACCCTCACCTCTTGCGTGACCTAAGACTCCTGATGTTCTGCCTGCCAGCCAATGAGGAGTGATGTTGCGTCCGCGCACGTCACTTTTCTCATCCACCACACAAGCATCTCAATCTGGGAAGGCCTGCTGCGTAGTTCAAGGGCATCAGTGGGGCTTCATGTCTAAGTTTTGCCTAAGGCCTCACAAAGCCTAGAGCCGCCTCTGCTGGGCATTTCATGGCCTCCAAAACTGTGATAAGTAGTGAGGAGTGAAATCAACAATTTACACCCTTAGAAAGCCTGAAGGCTGTGATTGGTTTTTGGGGTCCTGTACGCGGCTAAGTTCCCAAAAAGTCTTAAATGTGGTATCCTCGTACTCATGAGAAGCAGCAGAATGTATTTTGGGGTGTAATTCCACATATGCCCATGACATGTTTGAGCAATATTTCATTTAGTGTCAACTTTGTATAAAAAAAAACAATAAAAAAAATGTTGTAATTTTTTACAAAACTTGTGGCAAAATATAAAACATTCCATGGACTCAACATGCCTCTCAGCAAATAGCTTGGGGTGTCAACTTTACAAAATTGGGTAATTTGGGGGGGTTTTGTGCTATCTGGGCATTTCATGGCCTTCGGAACTGTGATAGGTAGTGAGGAGTGAAATCAAAAATTTACGCCCTTAGAAATCCTGAAGGCGGTGATTGGTTTTCGGGGTCCCATACGCAGCTAGGCTCCCAAAAAGCTCCACACATGTGGTATCCCCATACTCAGGAGAAGCAGCAGAATGTATTTTGGGGTATAATTCCACACATACCCATGGCATGTGTGACCAATATATCATTTCAGTGACACCTTTTTTTGTCATTTTTCAATCACTTGTGACAAAAATTAATAATATATTCAATGGGCTCAACATGTCTCTCAGCACATTCCTTGGGTTGTCTACTTTCTAAAAAGGTGTAATTTGGAGGGGTTTGTACTACCCTGCTATTTTAGCACCTCAAGAAATGAGGCAGTCAAATTAAAAGCTGCGTAAATTCCAGTAAATGTACCTTAGTTTGTAGACGCTATAACTTTTGTGCAAACCAATAAATATAAGCTTATTTAATTTGTTTACCCAAGATATGTGGCTGAATACATTTTGGCCTAAATGTATGACTATTTGATTTTTTTTACAACAAAAAGTAGAAAATATCATATTTTTTCAAAATTTTTTGTCTTTTTTCGTTTATATCACAAAAAAAAAAAAAAAAACACAGAGTTGATCAAATACCACCAAAAGAAAGCTCTATTTGTGGGGAAAAAAAGGATGCAAATTTTGTTTGTGTACAACATTGCATGACCACGCTATTACCAGTTAAAGCAGCGCAATGCCTAATTGAAAAAAGTGCTCTGGTCATTAAGGGGGTAAAACCTTTTGGTTTGTGAGACTGTAAATTGTGGGACATTAATTAGTATTTTTGTGCGTACATGGGCTGCGGTGATGTGTGCAGTGTATACAGCTACAGTATACAGCTACAGCTACAGCTTTTTTCAGCCACACTTTGGGGCCCTCTCAATGGCCCTGGCCATTGTTCATCGTGGCATACTACGCGTGATTCAGAAATCTATTTTTTTGTTCATCCCCAGGGTGCCCCTTTTCTTTCATTTGATAATCCTAGTGTAGCGGACCCCCAAAATTGGGGTCGCTATGCCTTAAATTTAAGGGCAGCCTGAGCGATAGTTTGGCTCAGGTTTTCTGTATTCTTAGCATTGGACTCTGCTCTGCTGTGGTGTTACCTGAGTTTATAGTTCCCCTTAACCTGCAGGTGGCACTGTCGCTCAGGTCTTGGGTTGAACCACAGGTGGCATTGTGGCGTGATTGGGTGTCCTCTCTCGGCAGCCATACAGTGGGCATGGTCTCCCCGCTGTGCATGCCAGGAGAGGGTACATAAGGGGCAGACGCCATGTGTCCGGAGAGATTGGCCGGGGGGACTACAAGGAGGGACCCCTGATGGCAAGAGTCGCGCTCGTTGGCCCTGCTGGTCAGGGGTGTGTGAATTGGTCGAGAAGTCTCGGGCACCTTTAGCCCAAGGCTGTAGTGTTCCAGGTAGGCCCAGTACCTTCAACTGGGTCTACAGATAAACCACTGGAGTCCCAGGGAACCCAAGGGAGGGTGGCCCACTCTGAAAGAGAGGAAACCAGGGGAGGACCTGTCCGGAGGATTGGTGAAGGAAGTCACTGTCTCAGGAGAGGCCTGGTTGCCTATCAGAGGGAAGGATTCCGTGAGTTGCACAGTAGTGCCCGTGATGTGCCCCATTGGCACCTATGGTCTCTAAAGTTTGCAGGCGTTAAAGAGTTCTAGATTCAGGAACTAAAGGATTCTGTGGCAGAGGATCTCCTGAACTTGACTTTGAAGGGGACTAAATCTGAAGCAACTGTTCGTGCTCCACTCCGGCTGCTAGAACTGTGAGAGGGATCTATCCGGGTGAGCAATACCCACTCAGGCTTGAGTGGAGAATAGGGTAACTGGGTGCCGCGTGCCTGAACCTACCTCCCTACCCAACTCTATCTCTATCTTCAACCTTTCCCCAATTTGTTCCAAGCAAGAAAAATAAACTGTCTGTTGGACAGCGGTGCAGCTGCGGCCTTTTGGAAGGTGTGCATCCTGTGGAGATTTCCTATTCGAGGTGGACCAGCCCACCGAGAAGCCCCAGGTCTACCGGGTCAACTGCTTTACAGGTACTGTCACTTCCGAGGAAGAAACCTGTACTCCCACAGTTGAGCCCACGCGCACCGCATCGACTGCCACGGAGGTGGCCAATAGAGATGTCTCAGCTGTTGCAGAGCCATCTGCGGTTATCGTAGTGGATGCTGCCTCCGTCACCACCGAGACCTCCATTCCGCCCGCTAAGCGAAAGGTGGGCTATGTTAAGGCCTCCCACGGCCACGGTCGAAGCCTTCCCCAGCGCCTGTCTGAACCGGATCTTCAAGCCGGAGGGACCTTCAGGAGATCCATGGCAGGGGATGGTAAGGAGGCTGGGGGAACTGTGACACTGAGTTTGCCAGGGAAGGGAAGGAAGCTCATACCCCATGCTACTGGGGATGTGTGGACAGCCAACCCACGGGAACTTTCTGTTTTTGGGGACAATGTGTCTGTGTCTACCAAGAATTACCTGCGGGCAGAGCAGTATGACACTTCCGATCTGGATTCATCGTCCGATGTGGGGGATGATTATGAGATCGACGAGGTTTTCATTAAAAAGGGATGGGACAAAGTTCCGGTGACTTCTCCCCGCAGCATTAGGGGGGTATCGCCGATGGACTCTGGGGAAACTACACCCCGAGTGGAAGCCCCTGTTTTAAAGGAAGATGTTGTTCCCACACCCGCTCTGCCTGCACCTGCATTATCTGTGCCTACTGCTACAGAGGGATGTCCGCCGTTGCGGCCACCCTTGCCACAGCTAGAACCAGTCTCATTAACAAGGTCCCCGGATGCTATCGTTCTTCCTGGAGCTGGAGACCGGGCAACCATACCACCCTTAGCCCGGTTGCAGCGGCTCCTAAATACAAAGATTGCCACAGGAGTACAGGTGGGAATACCCTTACGTTCCCAAAGAGCTTCTCTTTAAAATCGAGGCCTACCGGGAACGGTGGTATGCTGACTTCGTCTGGGACCATTTGGAAGTGCACAGAGGCCGCGGGTATTTAAAATGTTCTGTCACCATGGCAGATCGCTACAAAGGGTGCCGTAAAGAATGGACTTATGGTCGGCACATCCATGCGGATCATGTGGTGATTTGCTGCAAAGGGAAAGAGGATAATGTGTATTCAATTGAGACATTAGATAAACAGTGGAAAACTCTTGTTCTCCCAGATCCTCAGTATTATCTGTGAAATGGAACTTGTGTGCTGTTTTATTATTCCGTTTTACAGGGACTGCCTGCCCTGAGCTCATAACTTTGCCCGCTGCTCCAAGGGGAACTCTACTCAACTGAGGCACTAGAGAACTGTTTTTTTTTCTCTTTCTCCTCAGCTCCGCAAAGGAAAGAAGTGTTTTTTTCTCTCCTCACTGAACAATATGGTAGTTTAGTTAGGGCCAAAGCGAGCAACCGTCGTGGTCAAAATGGAAGACTTGTGTAAAGTAAATTCATGCCCACGCGCAATATTAGAGTGTATTGACTTGAGTTGCCACTAGGTGGTAATGTTTTACTGAAGCTAGGCCTAGCAATGAAAAAAAATCTAGAGGGTAATCATCTCTTTCCGGAGAGATGGTTTTCTTCTGTATACTTTAGATATAGGATGGTTTACTGTGTGCTGTGTTTTTTTCTTTTCTCTCCCTCTGCAGGTGATCTGCTGTCAACTCTACCGGATAATAGGTGGGGTAGATATGTAAGGAGGGGTGGGATTGTAACTTGTAATATTGTGTGGTTTTATACAACTGTGATGTATATTTTTACATGCTCTCCTTCTTTTCTTTTCCTCTGCTATTCCCAAATTGTTTGGTTCAGGCACCATTCTAAAATAATACTGTACATAGTTGTGAATAGATCAAAACTCACTCAGGATTGAAGAGGGTTTTCTGACATATTCTAGCCACTGGGGACAGTGTTTTTTCAAGGGGGGGTATGTATAGCGGACCCCCAAAATTGGGGTCGCTATGCCTTAAATTTAAGGGCAGCCTGAGCGATAGTTTGGCTCAGGTTTTCTGTATTCTTAGCATTGGACTCTGCTCTGCTGTGGTGTTACCTGGGTGTATAGTTCCCCTTGACCTGCGGGTGGCGCTGTCGCTGTCGCTCAGGTCTTGGGTTGAACCACAGGTGGCATTGTGGCGTGATTGGGTGTCCTCTCTCGGCAGCCATACAGTGGGCGTGGTCTCCCCGCTGTGCATGCCGGGAGAGGGTACATAAGGGGCAGATGCCATGTGTCCAGAGAGATTGGCCGGGGGGAATCCAAGGAGGGACCCCTAATGGCGAGAGTCGCGCCCATTGGCCCTGCTGGCCAGGGGTGCGTGAATTGGTCGAGAAGTCTCGGGCACCTTTAGCCCGAGGCTGTATTGTTCCAGGTAGGCCCAGTACCTTCAACTGGGTCTACAGATAAACCACTGGAGTCCCAGGGAACCCAAGGGAGGGTGGCCCACTCTGAAAGAGAGGAAACCAGGGGAGGACCTGTCCGGAGGATCGGTGAAAGAAGTCACTGTCTCAAGAGAGGCCTGGTTGCCTATCAGAGGGAAGGATTCCGTGAGTTGCACAGCAGCGCCTGTGATGTGCCCCATTGGCACCTATGGTCTCTAAAGGTTGCAGGCGTTAAAGAGTTCTAGATTCAGGAACTAAAGGATTATGTGGCAGAGGATCTCCTGAACGTGTCTTTGAAGGGGACTAAATCTGAAGCAACTGTTCGTGCTCCACTCCAGCTGCTAGAACTGTGAGAGGGATCTATCCTAGGGTGACCAGACATCCCCAGTTTTAGGGGACAGTCCCTGGATTGAGGACACTGTCCCCGGACCAAGTCTGTCCCCGGTTTTGTCCCCGGATTGGGTTTGAACAGGGGCTGGGGCTATTACACCCCCCTTCCCACTCCGCCGCTCCTACTAGCTTAGGGGGGTGTATTTTTTCCATTATCTGTGCCCCTTTCTGATGATCATGTGCTGGTCGGAGCAGAGGGAATATTTCTTCAGTTTCGGGTGCATGCCCATTCAGCTCCGCTCCCATGTTCTGCCTTGGCTCAAGTCCCTGCCAGCCTCCTGCCTGCTTATCTCCTTGCCTTCCCTGGTGGAGTGATCTTCCTCCGCACCCCACTCAGTAGTAGCCAAGTCCTGGAGAGTAAGACTCGACAGGCTGTGAGGCGGGCGGCGGCGACAGGCCGAGAGTCGTGATTGCTGCAAATACTAGTAAAAAAAAAAATGTCCCCGGATTTCATTTTAAAAATATGGTCACCTTAATCTATCCGGGTGAGCAATACCCACTCAGGCTTGAGTGGAGAATAGGGTAACTGGGTGCCGCGTGCCTGAACCTACCTTCCTACCCAACTCTATCTCTATCTTCAACCTTTTTCCCAATTTGTTCCAAGCAAGAAAAATAAACTTGTCTGTTGGAGATTAAACACAGTCTGGACATTGGCCTTCTTTTGGGAGAAAGAATAGACTTCTCCCTACACTCTAGGGACGAGAACCAATGGAGGGAGGTAACTCGCTGCAGGACCCAAAAATAGTATGAACACCGCTCAACCTCTTATACCAGGAGGATACGGGCATGTGGCATGGTGTGCCTTACCCTGTGAGTGAAGGTAAGCAGGAAAAAGGGTCCATGTGCTACACTAGTCTTGCTTACATTTTGTCATGCTGTTTTGAGTTTTAATTGTAAAGCCAGGCAGATAACTTATTATGTGTATTGTTAATAAAGTTAATGTTTACATATTTATAATGAATAAGCGAATAAATGCAAGCTGAACACTATAGGTTAATCACATCGCCTACAATCAGTATATAAATAAAATAATTAGTGCAGAGCAATAAAATTGAGAGAAAGAAAAGTGCATCCAACAATGGTGAGGAACTACAAGTCCCAGATTGGAAGACGAGATCCCTAGTGAAGGAAGGTGAGGTCCAATCCACCGGTGATATAGGCCCCTTCCACACAGGGACGGATCCGCTTGCAGCAGTCTGCCAGCTCAGCGGGAGATCTCTCCGCTGATCTCTGCTGAGCCGGCGGATGACAGGTCCCTCTCTGCTCACTGAGCGGGGAGGGGCTTGTCCAGCACCGCTGTCTCCTATGGAGAGATCGGACGAAAACGGACAGCATGTCCGTTTTCATCAGATCTCACCCGATCCGATCCGCCATGTTCGGATGGCGACGCATAGCCATCCGTCTGATTTTAGCGGATCAGAACGGATGTCAGCGGACATGTCACCACTGACATCCGGCGCTATATATAAAAGCATGGAGAGGCCGTTCAGGTCCGCCGAAATAACTGACAGGCGGACCTGAACGGTCCGACCGTGTGAAAGGGGCCATATAGGTGACAAACCCTCCACCATATAGCCAATGCGCTTACCAGAAAAGGTGGACCCCTGGTCAACAGAAGGTCGTGTACGCTTGTATCCACAGAGGGATAATGGTAATCTCCAGCACAGCGATAATATCCAGCGTATCAATGGGACCGAACCATCCAAGGTAAGTATAAAAATATATTTATTTAAAAAATAGCAGAAGAGGCATATAATGATGGTGCAAAAGTAGCGCCATCATTAGGGTCCCTCGCTGACGAAGTCCTGCAAGGACGTAACGCTGCGTACAGGGGGGAGGAGCTAGTGCACGGACGTCACCCGCTGCCATCTCTGGATCCCCGGATCCTTAGTACTGTTTTTATTGCCATTATTTGATATCATATCGAGCGCGCTACTTTTGTGCCATCCTTATATGCCTCTTCTGATATTTTTTAAATAAAACTCATGGAGAACACTTAAGCCCCGTACACACGATCAGATAACCTATGGATTTTCGTCCGATGGATTTGTCCATCGGAAATCCGATGAAACTGTTTTTCATCAGTCTTGCCCACACACCATCAGTCAAAAAACCGACCGTTCCAAACGCGGTGACGTAAAACACTCTGATGAGCCGAGAAAAATGAAGTTTAATGCTTCTGAGCATGCGTCGACTTGATTCTGAGCATGCGTGAGTTTTTGATCCGATGGACTTGCCCATAGACGATCTGAGTTTTCGATCGGTTTTTTATCCATCGGAAAAATGTAAAACATGTTCTATTTTTTCCAACCGATGGAAAAAAGACCGATGGGTACCATACACGATCGGTTGGTCTGATGAAAACCATCCATCGGACGGTTTTCATCAGTCAAACCGATCGTGTGTACGGGGCTTTAGAGCGTATCCCCTTATCTTTTTATACTTACCTTGGATGGTTCTCTTTGGAGTGCTATTTTCTTTGGAGTGCCCAAACAAACATTTTTATAATATGACATCTTTACATTGAAATATAAGGGCAAACAAACAACAAAATAGCCAGAAACCAGAGAAATAGCAAAAAAACATTTGACACGGAAACCCCTCAAGGCACCTGCTTACTAGGGATGAGCTGAACATCCCCCGGTTCGGTTCGCATCCAGAACATGCGAACGGACCAAAAGTTTGCACGAACATTCGAACACTGTTAAAGTCTATGGGACTCGAATGTGAGAAATCAAAAGTGCAAATTTTAAAGGCCAATATGCAAGTTATTGTCCTAAAAAGGGTTGGGGGACCCGGTCCTGCCCCAGGGGACATGTACGTTTTAAAAACTGCTGTTTTTTCGGGAGCAATGTTTTTAATGATGCTTAAAGTGAAACAATAAAAGTGAAATATTCCTTTAAATATCATACCTGGGGGGTGTCTATAGTATGTCTGTGAAGTGGCGCTTGTTTACCGTGTTTAGAACAGTCCCTGCACAAAATGACATTTCTAAAGGAATAAAAGTCATTTAAAACTGCTTGCGGCTGTAATGTAATGTTGGGTCCCGGCAATATAGATGAAAATTATTTAGAAAAACTGCATGGGTACCCCCCTCCCCCCGGCTCATTACCAGGCCCTTTGGGTCTTGTATGGATATTAAGGGAAACACTGCACCCAGATTAAAAAAATAAAAGGCGTGGGGGCCCCCAGGCCCTAAATACTCTTTACAGCAGTATACAGACGGTCCCAAGAAAGACAGGGACTGTAGGTTTGTTCTTAAGTTGAATCTGTTTGTAATTTGGAACAGGTACATTTTGTAAGTGTCGCTCCAGCCCAAAAATCTATTTTTAAGCTTTTTGGATAACATAGGGAAGGGTTATCACCCCTGTAACATAGCTGTCTCTGCCCCTGTTCAGAAGATTACACCTCACTTTCTGTCCCAATGACAATTGGATTTTGAAAATTTGGGGTTATTAGGGAAACAAGGATTGGTGATAGAGCATCAGTGGAGACACCTTTTTACCATATTAACTCTTACAGGAGAGAATTTCCCTTCCCAAGGGTAGATTTTCTCTCACTTCCTGTTGTCTCCCTCCGTTTGTAAGTCGTTGGTAAGTCGGATGTTTGAAAGTAGGGGACCGCCTGTATATACTATACGGCCTGCCCTATATACTCTGCAGAAAATTGGGCCTTAGGTGTTGGTGGTACCACAACACTGTAAGCCCTCACTTGTTGAACAGGGTCAGAAAAATTGGGCCTTTGGTGGTGGTGGTGGTGGTGATGCCACAACACTGTAATGCCCCGTACACACGATCGTTTTTCATGCCGTTAAAACTGCCATTTTAAAAAATGGCCCTGAAAAATGATCGTGTGTATGCTCCAGAGCATTTTTAACGACGTGAAAAACGGGCATTAAAAATTCCGGACATGCTCTCTTTTTTCACGTCGTTTTTCATGTCGTTTTTTTTAACGACGTGAAAAACGATAGTGTGTATGCTTTAATGACGTGAAAAAAAACGCGCATGCTCAGAATCAAGTATGAGACGGGAGCGCTCGTTCTGGTAAAACTAGCGTTCGTAATGGAGATAGCACATTCATTACACAGTAACGGACTGAAAAGCGCGAATCGTCGCTCAACAAACTTTACTAACATGAAGGGTGGCGCCATTCGAACGGAACTTCCCCTTTATAGTGCCGTCGTACGTGTTGAACGTCACTGCGCTTTGCTTGATCGTTTTTTTTAATGATGGTGTGTACGCAAGGCAGGCTTGAGAGGAAACATGAAAAAAAACGAGGAGAAAAACGTCGGTTTAAAAAATGACATTAAAAACGATCGTGTGTACGGGGCATTAAGCCCTCACAGTTACTCTTGGTGGGTGCAGGAACAGGCCCTGCTGTGAAATATTAAATCAAAAATTGTAATTACACGCCCCTGTTTAACAGGGGCAGAAAAATTGGGCTTTAGGCACTGGTGCTGGTGCCACAACACTGCAACCCCTCACAGATACTCTAGTTGAGCGCAGGAACGAGCAGGAACGAGCCCTGCTGCAAAATATTACAGCAAAAATTGTAATTACACGCCCCTGTCAAACAGGGGCAGAAAAATTGGTCTTCAAGCCTCGTACACACGACCGAGATTCTCGTTGTTAAAAACACGTTGTTTTTCTCAACGAGATTCTTGTCAACCTTGACGAGTTTCTCGTCAAACTTTCCATGCGTACACACGGACAATTCCAAATCTCGTCGTTGTTCTGCGCGGTCACGTCTAGCACGTACGACGGCAGTATAAAGGGGAAGATCGATTTCACTGGCGCCACCCCTTGGGCTGCTTTTGCTGATCTCGTGTTACTGCGTGTGAAGTAAAAGTTTGGGAAGAGACGATTCACGCTTTTCAGTCTTCGTGCTTTCAGTTAGTTTTCTGCGGTTCAGTTTGTGCTTGTGGGTTCGTATCTTGTCTTTCAGGGCGTGTAGGCAGGTCGTATCTGTTTTACAGTGCGTTCTTGCCCGTTCGTTTCTGAATTTCAGTTCGTTCTTCATAGGCCTTGCTGTTCTAAAGTGCGTTCTGTTTAGTACGTTCTGATCAGACGACCGTTTCCTAGCCATGTCGCAGGTACGTTCTCGTCGTCGAGTTCGTGCTGTGTGGGCGCTTGTTGTTGGTCTCCTTGTTTTGTACCAAGACGAGTCCATGAACGGGGTGAGGAGGAGTTCATGGACCAAGAATTGGTTGCTCCAGCGGGACCAATTCTGCCATATGCCTCTGCTGCGGGAGATCGTCGAGAATAATCCTGAGGACTACAGGAATTTTCTGCGGATGTCTGACCCTGTTTTTCAGCATCTTTTGGCTTTGATGTCCCCCTATATTACCAGGCAGGACACCGTTATGCGGGAAGCCATCAGTGCTGAGCAGAGGCTCATCGCCACCTTACGTTACCTGGCGACAGGGAGAAGTCTGCAGGACTTGAAGTTCACGACAGGCATCTCCCCCCAGGCTCTGGGCCTCATAATCCGAGACACCTGTTCTGCCATTATACAAGTCCTGCAGGAGGACTATATTAGGGTAAGTTTTCTCCATTAACATCACATTTTATGTATTTCATGTATGATAATGTATTGTATTTCTTTCATCCTTTCCTAATTACCATGATTGTAATATGCTGAGAATGTCCCCTTTGTCCTCATGCATGCTGGAAGTTTAGAAATGCCTCTTTTTTCTCCTCCATGCATATTTCACTTCACTAACCTTTCCAGCAGTGGCGACTGCTGCTCAAAATGTTTGGCGGGACACCCCAAAATTTTATCTAGAAACTTCCTCCATTTTTGCGACTGTGCCTATTAAACGCCACCAGTTGCCCCCTCCAATGCAGCCAGTTTTCCCCCTCCAATGCAGCCAGTTTGCCCCCTCCAATGCAGCCAGTTTGCCCCCTCCAATGCATCCAGTTTTCCCCCTCCAATGCAGCCAGTTTGCCCCCTCCAATGCATCCAGTTTGCCCCCTCCAATGCATCCAGTTTTCCCCCTCCAATGCAGCCAGTTTTCCCCCTCCAATGCAGCCAGTTTTCCCCCTCCAATGCATCCAGTTTTCCCCCTCCAATGCAGCCAGTTTGCCCCCTCCAATGCAGCCAGTTTTCCCCCTCCAATGCATCCAGTTTACCCCATCCAATACATCCAGTTTTTCCGCTCCAATGCAGCCAGTTTGCCCCCTCCAATGCAGCCAGTTTGCCCCTCCAATGCAGCCAGTTCACCCCCAGCCCTGCACTTACCTTCTTCTGGTCAGCGCCATCCTTCTTCTCTCCTTGATGTCTTCTCCTGCCCTCAGGTTACCGTTAAACAGACTTGGTGAACATGATTGGCAGAGGAGCCTGTCAGTGTTTACCCAAGGAATGCACCCCCCCCCTGCGTCCCATGGTTAACTTTTATGAAGCCAATTACATCCCTCAGGCTGTAATCGCCAAGCCTATTTGACCCCCTGGCTCTGATAGGCAATTTCCCCTAAAAAACTGCCGCTGTTATTCATATGGCCGTCGCTCAACAGGGGGCCATCCACCTGAATAGTGGGCGGCATTGACAATACATAGGTTAATGCAAGGCATGAACCTATGTATTGTTCTGAGTGACGGGCGCAGGAGAGAGGGGGCAGCACTCCAGCGCCCACTATGGATGCACCGCCACTGCAATGCTATCCTGTGGCCAAACACATCTAGCCCCCCCCCAAATTTGATTATAATGGACCATCAGAGGGGGTGATGAATATGAATATGATACTTGAGGCTTCCATTATACTTTTTACAAACACATTATACGGAAACTTAGATTGATGTTGGGCTAGAATGTATTTTAGTATAATCTGCTTGCAATGTTATGTGCAAAAGTACAATTTTTTTTTAATCTTGTTTGACTCCACAGCTTCCTTCCACGCCACAGGAATGGCAGACTGTGGCATCGGAGTTTGCCACGCGGTGGGACTTCCCCAACTGCGGTGGAGCCATTGACGGGAAGCACGTCCGCATCGTGCCACCACCCCATTCTGGGTCCTACTTCTTCAACTACAAGGGGTTTCATAGCATTGTGCTGATGGCGGTGGTGTTAGCACGGTATGAATTCCTCTATGTGGATGTGGGGAAGAATGGCCGGATGTCCGATGGGGGATCCTTCAGCCAGACGGAGTTTGCCCTCCGTCTCCAGAGTGATGACATTGCATTCCCACCAGATGCAGGGAATGTTGAAGGACTCCCCTTTGTTTTTTTGGCTGATGAAGCCTTCGGACTGGGACCGCACCTCATGAGGCCATTTCCCCAGAGGACCCTCACCCCGGAGAAGAGGGTGTTCAACTACCGGCTGGCCAGGGCCCAAAGAGTCGTAGAAAATTCCTTTGGGATAATGGCCAGCCGGTTCCACCTTTTCATGACTCCAATTCACTTGGCGGAGTACAAGATTAACTATGTTGTTTTCTGCTGCTGTGTGCTCCATAACTTTCTGATCCGAAAATCACCAAATTATATGGCCTCAATATTGCCTGAGGCAGGACTTTCATCTGGCAATACCCTTGCGGGCCTAGAATCTGGCCGTTCTGGCTTGCCCCCTCAAAATGCCCATGAGGTTCATCAGAAATATCTGGAATATTTCACGGGTAGGGGGGCAATTCCTATGCCAGGCCATGTCTAAATATGCTTGGAGAAAGAACAAAATAAAAATCTGATCAAATCTTTAAACTTTTTTTTTTCCTGTCTCCTAGTTTGTCTTAGTACATTTGTAGTGCCAAGTGTATTTTCCTTTAGTAAATACCAACCATTTCACTAGTAACACCAAAAAAATACACAAATAAGGTTATAGCGTATTTGAAAAAGAAGCTACACTTTGTTGTTGTTCAAACATTTTACTTTGTGCACATTCACACACATGGTAAATAGAACAGTATGTATATATTATTTTTTGGCTGGCCAGAAACCGGCCTTTTTTTTTTTTTTGGAAAATACAAAACCATCAGTAGCATTCAACAAACTACAACATTGGATACCTCTTGGCAATATGAGACATTCAATTACACAAAATATGTCTCTCTATCTGGCCGTCCTAATATGGAGTATTGGCACCCGTGACCAAGCCAAAATTTGAATATGCACACAATTTGAAGTCATTTTCAATTGGGATTTTAGACTCCTGATCCCTATTGTCAACATGTGCTATCTGCCATCAGGGGTGATCAATGGACGTGTTTTGGGGGTGCAACCCCTTCTTCATTTCACCTACTTGAGATACGAGGAAGGGGTTGCACCCCCAAAACCCGTACATGGATATCCCCTGATGGCAGATGGCACATGTTGACACATTGTGTGCATATTCAAATTTTGGCTTGATTGATTGTCTAAAAGTTTAAAAAATGGGGAAGAACAATCTCAAAAAAAAAAATTGGGGTTTTGTTGCCTTATTCAATTCTCCCCAAAACATCTAGGATGTCCTTCAAGGTTTGATCCATCACATTAATTCTTTGCTTAATTCTGTTCAGTTCTGTACTACATTCCATCACTTGCTGTATGATTCGTAGGGCGCTGTCAGCAGAGAAACGCGTACTTTCTTTCACCACAACATTTTCATCCCCTATAGAAATAAATAAATAAAAGGAATTATAACTCTGCAGGCCTACATCTCTTACCTGAAGCTGTGGTGACAGATACTGACCTGTTGTGGTGACCAGTTCCACCACGTCATCCACTTCTTCTTCCTGAACTTCTCCTTCCTCCACCTCTTCAACTTCCTCAACACCCTCAGGTTGTGGGTCTTGGTGAGGTTGGGGTTGTTTAGAAGCTGTGGGTTTCTTGTGCTCCCCGGAGTGTTCTCCTCCCAGTCTTCTCTCCCCTATGAGAATCAAACAAAAGGTATAGTTATCACACATAATTATTTTTTGAAAAATAAAAACATGATACATTGCTTGGAAGTGGGGGACAAGTGTCTGTTTGGGCGGGATTTCAAGATGAAGACATTATTTAGAAAAAATATATTCTTGACTATTCACCTTTGACTGACATTTTTTACACATGGAGGCACCCCAAAAATGCACTGATGCACCTGTGTGTGTCACCCAAAAAAGGAGGTTCTGGTGACCCACACTATAGTGCTCAAAAGTACAGATGTGGAACCAGCTGCTGAGTGTCCTCTCCTTTACACTGATTAAAGTTTGCATTTCATTCTCTTTACAAACACATCCTCTAGCCAACAATGTAATAACAACTATTGAATAAAAACAGGCAGCTGTGTAAATTATTTGAACCCTGTAAAATCTAAAAAAATCGTGCATAGTGGCCGAACGATGTGTCTGTAACGAACGATTACTGTGCCAAACCAAGTTCAAACGATGACATTTTGTACGGGACAATAGAAAAATGCAATAACATGGAGCAACATGCGAGTTGTGAAATACAAAAATAGGAAAACAGTGAAAAAAGTACTTACTTTTTTCAAGCATTCTCTTAATGCTCCTTAACTGCTCTGGCTCCCTCAGTTTGAGCTCAGACCACCTCTTTCTGAGCTGCTCATTTGAGCGTTTCACCCCGAAATTCTTCTTCAGACTCTTCACGACTTTCTTCATGATTTTGGCCTTCCTTCGATTAGGTTTGCTATACGGCCCATGCTTTGCGTCATAATCCGACTTTTGCAATATGTCCACCATCTCCGCCATCTCCGCGTAAGACATATTCGAGGCCTTGAATCTCCTCCTTGATCGTGACGTTTCCTCAGTCTCCGGGCTTGTCTCCTCCTCGTTATTAGAGGAATTAGCAGACACCTGCTGTGAATCCGCCATATCTGTCTGCGCGTCGAAAGAGAAGGGGCAGGGAAAAGATGTTACTTTGAACGTCATGGGCGGGCGACGTGTGCGGAGTGACGTGTGCGTAGTTTTACGCATGCGTGGTGTATATATAGCAAACACACATGTGACTATACTACGTTCGGTGTGCGGAGAGAGGAGTAAAAGTGACGGACGTGCGAACAAAGGTATGTGATTTTGAGACTTTGTGAAATTGGTGGCCTATACTGTCTAGAGAATGTTGGAGGATATATATGGTGAATAAGATTTACAGGAGGTTAGACTGTGTGACTAACATTATTTTTTTGTTATTATTTTTGGCTTGCAGAAAAAAAAATGAATGTGTTTATTAGTGATAAGGAATTCCTTGCGGAATTTATAGACCGGGTAAGGGAGCTGCCCGCTCTGTGGGAAACCAAAAACCACAGACATCGCAAAAAAGGTGTAAGAAAAGCAGCGCTGGAGAGCCTGCTCCCATTTGTGCAGACCATGGTGCCCACAGCAACAGCAAAACAGGCACTAAAATTGGGAGCATGAGAGGCACATACAGGACTGAACGCTCTAAGGTCCTGGCTTCTCAGAGGTCAGGAGCAGCAGCAGCTGATGTATAAGTCCCAAATTTGTACTACAGCAGGATGTCCTTTCTGGATGACCACATTGAGGCAAGGCCATCACTGTCCAGTCTTCCCCCCCAGTCTTCCATGCAGCCAACCTGAGCCTTCTCTGGAGCAAGAGGAGGCAGCCATCCTGGAAGAAGCTGATTTGGACATCTGGAGCCAGGTATAGTATTTAATGAAAATGTATTGTGAGAAAATGAATGCCGGAAAAATAAGCCAATATGTAAATTCCCAAAAAAATTGGGATACAAAAGTGAAATCAATATCTATAGACATTAGTCTGCCATAAATTGGGGGGAAAAAATGAAATCTGATGTGGTCATAAAATTAATTGTCTTTTCTCTTGATTTACATTCAATTTGCTACATTCATGATCTCAAATTTGTGCGAAAAGAATAAACAAAAAAAAAAAACTATGTCCCTTTTTCATACACAGGATGAAATCAGCCAGGAGGAGGGTCTGGAAACTGTCAGGCAGGAGGTGGCAGGGCCCACTGTCAGCCAGGAGGTGGCTGGGCCCAGTGGCAGACAGGAGGTGGCCGGTCCGAGTAGCAGCACAAGATCGCAGGTGCCTCCCATCCGCCTTCCTAAAAGAAGCAGGAGGGACAGAAGCACAACTGAGGCAGCAATGGCCCTTATTAGAGAGGCACATGCCACCCTCCAGGAGCCCACATCCCCTGAAGAGGCCATTGCCGGCCTAGTTGAGGCCAAGTTCAAGGTGATGAGCATGGAGCAACACCTCCTATGCGAGCCCCTGCTCATCACCTTGCTGAACAAGGGGGTGATGGAGAGAATTACCCCCAATACTGCCATATGTGAGGTCGCCCAGCTTTCCCAACCTCAACCTCCTCCTCCTCCACCTTCTTCTTCTCCGCCACCCCCTTCTCCTCCACCTCCTTCTCCTCCTCCTGACAGGAGTACCCCTCCAGTGGCCCAGCCTCCAGCCACACGCAGAAGGAAGGCTGCAGAGAAGGCTTCAGGGAAGGCTGCAGGGAAGGCTGCCAAGAAGACCAGGAAGTGATGGCCTTACTTCATTGTGGTCAGACAGAAGGCAGCCTGTTGTAGTACCACAGACTTGGGACATGTATATCACCTGCTGCTGTTCCTGACCTCTGGGAGGCCAGCATCAGATTGTGCTCACAACTGTTGTGCTTCTCAAGCTCCCAATTTTAGTGTCCACACAGGGTTGATGTGTGCTCTGGGGTCCCATGGATGCACAAATGGCAGCAGGTTCTCCAGCGCTGCCTTCTATTTATTTTGTTCTATACCTGAATAAATGTTTTTTTGTTCAAGTTCATACTTGACTATGTGTTTTTATAATAATTATTTATTTACCTTTGGAGTAGGCAGATACATTTGAACCAAAAAAAGAAAAGGGACAGATCACACAAAAAAATATTATTAAAGGTGTTCTAAAAAAAAAATTATGGTGTAAACTTGACACAACAAAAATCAAAAATAAAATCATGGAGATCACTATAAAAAAAAAGACAAATTAAAATTAACATCTGTCTAAAAAAATTTAAACATAAAAATATTCAGAAGATCTTGCACGATATAATACAGCTAAATATTCTTAAGATCAGCATGAAAAAGGTTTAAAATAGATAGTCTGAACTCTGTGTGAATATCAGTAGCAAAACAAGTTCATTAGTTTTCATTATTGTAACATTCTAAAGAAGATTTAAATGCACAACATTTAAACGATGCAATAATTTACAGCGGGAGGAATGTGCTATCTCCATTACGAAGGCTTGTTTTAGCAGAAGATGCGCTCCCGTCTCATACTTGATTCTGAGCATGCGCGCTTTTTGAAGAGTCGTAAAAGCATACACACAAACCATTTTCTCGTCGCAAAACAGGCCGACAAGAAACACGACGAGAAAATCTAGAATCCGGACGAGAAAAAAGAGAGCAGGTTCTCTATTTTTCTCGTCGAGATTCACGGCAGTTTTCTCGTCATAAAACCATACACACGAACGGTTTTCTCGACAATAAAGCTCTCTCGGCACTTTTCTTGTCGGTTTTGGACGAGAAACTCGGTCGTGTGTACGAGGCTTCAGGCACTGGTGCTCAGAACCAAAAATGTTCTTAGAAGCTATCAACATGAACATGTTAAACAGGGGCAGAAAAATTGGGCTTTAGGCACTGGTGGTGGTGCCACAACACTGCAACCCCTCACAGATACTCTAGTTGAGAACAGGAACGAGCCCTTCTGCAAAATATTACAGCAAAAATTTTAATTACACGCCCCTGTCAAACAGGGGCAGAAAAATTGGTCTTTAGGCACTGGTGCTGGTGCCCAGAACCAAAAATGTTCTTAGAAGCTATCAACATGAACATTGAGGAGGAATAGGATAGTCACTCAGTATAACAGGATAGTCACTCAGCATCAGCATAGGCAGTCTTGAAGGGATCTCATTCATAAAAAAATTAATCGGTTACATCAGAATCAGGCGCTTGGTAGCTGGTGATCCAAGACTGATTGATTAATTTTAATGAAGGTGAGCCGATCAACCGACTCTGTCTACAGGCGCACTCTGTGATTGGTTACAAAGCCTCCAGCAGCACTGAATGTGCGTTCCGAAAGAGCGCTGGATGCAGGACAGGCCAGTAGCTCAATTGCATACTGTGCAAGCTCTGGCCAGTGATCCATCCTCAAGACCCAGTAAGCCAGTGGATTTTTGGTTGGAAAGGTCTCCAAGTCTGATCTTGCCCCTAGGTATTTCTGCACCATGTAAATCAGACGCTGGCGATGGTTGCTGGAACCGATCAGACCTTGGGGCTGCGGACTAAAAAATTGTCTGAATGCATCGGTCACACGGCCACCTTCTCCACCACTCCTGTGACTGACCGAAGCCTCAGCACCACGTTGTCCAGGAAGACCAGGAAATTGTAACCTCCCAGGCTCTGGAAACGCATTGCACAAACCTTTCTGTAAGGCCTCCCGAAGATGTTTCATCCTCTGCTCCCTCTGCGAAAACTGGATAAGTTCCGCGACCTTACCCTTGTAACCTGTATCAAGAAGGGTTGCCAGCCAGTACTGATCCCTCTCCTTGATCACACAAATCCGAGGGTCTTTTTGCAGGCTTTGCAGCATAAGTTTGCTGAGGCAATTGATCCGGAGTCCTAAGGGTGACATGATCCGCAGCCACCTCTTCCCAGCCACGTACAAGTCCATGGGTTTCTGGGGACTGTAAACGATCCCTTGAAGACTGCTGCTGATGCTGAGTGCTAGGCTCCACCTCCATGCTGACACAATCCTCATCCTCCTCTTCCTGTGGGAGCGGCGGGCCCGCTGGAATACTGTCTGAATAAAGGGGGCCTTGAGAGGTAAGGAAGAACTCCTCTTCCTCCCTCTGTTCTGCCTCAAGTGCCCTGTCTATTATTCCATGCAGCGTGTGCTCCAACAGGAAGACAAGAGGGACAGTATCACTGATGCATGCACTGTCACTGCTCACCATCCTCGTGGCCTCCTCAAATGGTGACAGGACAGTGCATGCATCCTTGATCATGAGCCACTGGCGTAGCGAAAAAAAGCCAAGCTTCCCTGACCCTGTCCTGGTGCCATACTCACACAGGTACTAATTGAGGGCCCTCTGCTGCATGTACAGCCGCTGCAGCATTGCCAACGATGAGTTCCACCTGGTGGGCATGTCACAGATGAGGCGGTTTTTGGGCAGGTTGCATTCCTTTTGATGGTCATCCAGCCGAGCACTGGCATTAAATGACCGGCGGAAATGCCCACAGACTTTCCTGGCCTGCCTGAGGAGATCCTGTAAGCCCGGGTACCTGCACAAGAACCGCTGCACCACCAAATTAAGGACGTGAGCCAAACAGAGAACATGGGTCAAGTGTCCCTGTCAGAGGGCGGAGAGGAGGTTGGTGCCATTGTCGCAAACCACCATTCCTGGCTGAAGCTGGCGTTGTGCCAACCACCTCTGAGCCTGCCCCTGCAGAGCTCACAGAATCTCTGCCCCAGTGTGGCTCCTGTCCCCTAAACAGACCAACTCAAGCTCTGCGTGGCATCTTTATGCCCGAGTGCTTGCGTAGCCCCTAGAACGCGTACGGAGCGCTGCTGGTTCCGAGGACAAATCTGTACAGGAAGAGGCCATAGAGGAAGAAGAAGAGGAGGGGTGGAGGAGAGAGGTGTGGCAGAATCACCACTACCAGCATTTTGGAGGTGTGGTGGCAGAACAAGCTCCAACAATACTGCACCCTGTCCTGCATCCTTCCCAGCTGCCAGCTGGGTTACCCAGTGCGCCGTGAAAGAAAGGTAACGTCCCTGTCCATGCCTGCTGGACCATGAGTCAGCGGTAATATGAACCTTACTGCTCACCGCCCTGTCCAACGAGGCCAAGACATTGCCTTCCACATGTCGGTAGAGAGCCGGAATGGCCTTCCAAGAAATAAAATGGCGTTTGGGAACCTGCCACTAAGGTACCGCACATTTCACAAATTCTCGGAAGGGTGCAGAGTCTACCAGCTGAAAAGGCAGCAGTTGGAGTGCTAGCAATTTAGCCAAACTAGCATTCAGCCGCTGAACATGTGGATGGCTGGGACCAAATTTCTTCTGATGGTTTAGCAACTGGCGTAGGGAAATTTGCCTGCTACAATCAGATTTAGGTGTAAGTAAGTGCTTGGGATGCCTAATTTTACATCTTCATTCCTCTCAGTGCCGGTCTCTGAGAGGACTGAAGGTATAGTGGGGTTGGAGATCCCAGCTGATGAGGAGCAGGGAGAGGTCTGCCTTGTTCTTTGGTGTGGGTCTTTTAAGAACTGTTGCCAACGGACTGCATGGGAGGTCAACATATGTCTGGTCAAGCATGTGGTGCCCAAGCGGCTGCTGTTTTGGCCACGTTTGATACGCTTCAGACATATGTTGCAAACAGCAACGGTGCGATCTGCTGCACCTGTCTCAAAAAAGGCCCACACCAAAGAACTTTTGAAAAACGCACGGAGTCAGCAGGGCCCTGCACATGCGGAGCTCTGCGGTGTGATGCAGTCGGTTGGGTGCCCTTAAGCTGGCCCCTGGAGGCATCCTGCCTCATTGGAGATGTGCCTCCTTCTCCTCCTCTCTTCTATCAGGAACCCACGTAGAGTCAGTGACCTCATCATCCCCTCCCTCCTTGCCACTGGAGCAAACCTGGCAGTATGCTGCAGCTGGGGGAACATGACTGCCAGTTTCTTGTCCTTCTTGGGCACCCCCTCTCTCTGGGATCATGTTACTGCCTTCATCCTCAACCTGAGTACCATCATCAGAGCCTTCAAAACGCTGCACATTCTCCTGCAGCATGTACCCTTCGGGGGACTCCTCAGGGCATGATGGTGGGGCTAGGGAAGGAGTGAATGATGATGACATTGAGCGGATGGAAGAGGCCACTTTGGAAGCTGCGTTGGCAGACAAAGTACTCTGAGCCTGGGTGACAGAGGATGAGGAAGATGAGGACGGCTTGGTCATCCACTCTACTAACTCTTCTGCATGTTGTGGCTCAACACGGCCAGCTGCCAAAAAAAAGGCCAAGCATGCCCCACGGCCATGTGCTGAGGATGCACCGTGTCCATGACCAGCACTGTTGGCTGTAGACACAGAGCCTGCTTGCCCTCTTTTAGTGGCCTGTGAGACTCTGCCTCTCGTTCGTGGCCTTCCAGACATACTGTACAATTAGATTAGCAAAACAACACCTGAAGTTTACTAAAAACAGTACACCAGGAATGGCCTGCAGTCTGGTATAGGCTTGGCTGGACTAGAATGCAGGGGATATATATGTAGGAGACTGTATATATATATATATATATATATATTTTATGCACTGCAACTCACTGAGTTACCTGCCTGCCTGCCTGCCTGAAAGTGTCTTTGAACACGCACTCCAGGAATGGCCTACAGTCAGGTATAGGCTTGGCTAGACTATATATATATACAAGCCTGTATATATATATTTTATGCACTGCAGCTCACTGAGTCACCTGCCTGCCTGCCTGAAAGTGTCTTTGAACACGCACTCCAGGAATGGCCTACAGTCAGGTATAGGCTTGGCTAGACTATATATATACACACAAGCCTGTATATATGTATATATATATATATATATATATATATATATTATGTACTGCAGCTCACTGAGTCACCTGCCTGCCTGCCTGAAAGTGTCTTTGAACACGTACACCAGGAATGGCCTACAGTCAGGTATAGGCTTGGCTGGAATAGAATGCAGTGGATATATATGTAGGAGACTGTATATATATTTTATGCATTGCAGCTCACTGAGTCGCCTGCCTGCCTGAAAGTGTCTTTGAACACGCACTCCAGGAATGGCCTACAGTCAGGTATAGGCTTGGCTGGAATAAAATGCAGTGGATATATATGTAGGAGACTGTATATATATTTTATGCGCTGCAGCTCACTGAGTCACCTGCCTGCCTGCCTGCCTGAAAGTATCTTTGAACACGCACTCCAGGAATGGCCTACAGTCAGGTATAGGCTTGGCTAGACTATATACAGGTATATATACACAAGCCTGTATATATATATATATATATATATATATATATATATATATATATATATTATGCACTGCAGCTCACTGAGCCACCTGCCTGCCTGCCTGAAAGTGTCTTTGAACACGTACACCAGGAATGGCCTACAGTCAGGTATAGGCTTGGCTGGAATAGAATGCAGTGGATATATATGTAGGAGACTGTATATATATTTTATACACTGCAGCTCACTGAGTCGCCTGCCTGAAAGTGTCTTTGAACACGCACTCCAGGAATGGCCTACAGTCAGGTATAGGCTTAGCTAGACTATATATATATATATATATATATATATATATATATATATATATATATATACAGTGGGGCAAAAAAGTATTTAGTCAGCCTCCAATTGTGCAAGTTCTCCCACTTAAAAAGATGAGAGAGGCCTGTAATTGTCATCATAGGTATACCTCAACTACGAGAGACAAAATTTGGAAACAAATCCAGACAATCACATTTTCTGATTTGGAAAGATTTTTTTTTGCAAATTATGGTGGAAAATAAGTATTTGGTCAATATCAAAAGTTCATCTCAATACTTTGTTATATATCCTTTGTTGGCAATGACAGAGGTCAAAGGTTTTCTGTAAGCCTTCACAAGGTTGTCACACACTGTTGCTGGTATGTTGGCCCATTCCTCCATGCAGGTCTCCTCTAGAGCAGTGATGTTTTGGGGCTGTCCCTGGGCAACACAGACTTTCAACTCCCTCCAAAGGTTTTCTATGGGGTTGAGATCTGGAGACTGGCTAGGCCACTCCAGGACCTTGAAATGCTTCTTACAAAGCCACTCCTTCGTTGCCCGGGCGGTGTGTTTGGGATCACTGTCATGCTGAAAGACCCAGCCACGTTTCATCTTCAATGCCCTTGCTGATGGGAGGAGGTTTGCACTCAAAATCTCACGATACATGGCCCCATTCATTCTTTCATGTACACGGATCAGTCGTCCTGTTCCCTTTGCAGAGAAACAGCCCCAAAGCATGATGTTGCCACCCCAATGCTTCACAGTAGGTATGGTGTTCTTTGGTTGCAACTCAGCATTCTCTCTCCTCCAAACACGACGAGTTGTGTTTCTACCAAAGAGTTCTACTTTGGTTTCATCTGACCATATGACATTCTCCCAATCCTCTTTTGGATCATCCAAATGCTCTCTAGCAAACCTCAGATGGGCCTGGACATGTACTGGCTTAAGCAGGGGGACACGTCTGGCACTGCAGGATCTGAGTCCCTGGCGGCGTAGTGTGTTACCGATGGTAGCCTTTGTTACGTTGGTCCCAGCTCTCTGCAGGTCATTCACTAGGTCCCCCCGTGTGGTTCTGGGATTTTTTCTCACCGTTCTTGTGATCATTTTGACCCCACAGGGTGAGATCTTGCGTGGAGCCCCAGATCGAGGGAAATTATCAGTGGTCTTGTATGTCTTCCATTTTCTAATTATTGCTCCCACAGTTGATTTCTTCACTCCAAGCTGCTTGCCTATTGCAGATTCAGTCTTCCCAGCCTGGTGCAGGTCTACAATTTTGTTTCTGGTGTCCTTCGACAGCTCTTTGATCTTCATTATAGTGGAGTTTGGAGTGTGACTGTTTGAGGTTGTGGACAGGTGTCTTTTATACTGATAACAAGTTCAAACAGGTGCCATTAATACAGGTAATGAGTGAAGAACAGAGGAGCCTCTTAAAGAAGAAGATACAGGTCTGTGAGAGCCATAAATCTTGCTTGTTTGTAGGTGACCAAATACTTATTTTCCACCATAATTTGCAAAAAAAAATCTTTCCAAATCAGACAATGTGATTGTCTGGATTTGTTTCCACATTCTGTCTCTCATAGTTGAGGTATACCTATGATGACAATTACAGGCCTCTCTCATCTTTTTAAGTAGGAGAACTTGCACAATTGGTGGCTGACTAAATACTTTTTTGCCCCACTAAATATATATATATATATATATATATATACACACAAGCATATATATATATATATATATATATATATATATATATATATATATTAAATGCACTGCAGCTAGCTGAATCAACTGCCTGCCTACATACATACATACACACACACACCACACACCACACCCACACACACACAAAGCCGGGATGTGTATATATATACAATAATACACTGCAGCTAACTGAATCGCCTGCCTGCTCAAACTAAATGAAATGACACTCTTTCTGTCTCTCTCTCTCTCTCTCAACAACGCCACCAACACACTACACGCGGCCGACGTGCAGGCGGCCTTATATAGTGTGGGGCGTGGACTTAACCCCATGAGCCATAATTGGCCAAAGGCACCCTGCCTTTGGCCAATTATGGCTCTCTTCGTTGACGGTGCTGTGATTGGCCAAAGCATGTGGGTCCTAGTGCATGCTTGGCCAATGATCAGCCAGCAATGCACTGGGATGACGCAGTGCATTATGGGCCGTGACGCGCCGCTCGAATTTGGCGCGAACGGCCCATAATGTTCGATCTTCGACGAACAATTGAACAGCCGATGTTCGAGTCAAACACATGTTCGACTCGAACCCTACTGCTTACATGCTTCTTGCACTGGAGCACACCTAACCGGCTTCTTGCGTTCCTTCTCCCTCTTTTTCTCAGGCCTCTACTGTATGGTAGACTGCAAAAGGCTGATACAGGTACCCTACTTGCAATCAAAAAAATAAATTTAAAGTTGACAATTTACCTACTTTCCCTACTTACAACATGCTGATGTGAAATCACCTAACACTTTTTTTTGTATTTATTTTAAAAAAATGTTAGTAGTGTCATACCGTGCATGTGATATACAAAATTAGATTAATATGCTGGAGAAAATAAAGATTTTCCATGAGATCCTGCAAGTTTTTTTCCCCCCTAAAGATACCTGTTATGTTGTATGGCACAAGCGCAAGATGAAGCACATGACGCCATGCATAGTATGATGGACATTATTAACCACTTCAGCCCTGGAAGGTTTTACCCCCTTCCTGGCCAGGTCATTTTTTGCGATACAGCACTTATTTTTAACTGACAATTGCGCAGTCAATTGATGCTGTACACAAAAAAAAAATGTCCTTTTTTTTTCCACAAATAGGCCTTTTATTTGGTGGTATTTGATCACCTCTGCGGGTTTTATTTTTTGCGCTATAAACAAAAAAAGACAGACAGTTTTGAAAAAAAAAATATATATATTTTTTACTTTCTGCTATAAAACACATCCAATAAAAAAAATTCAAATCAAATTTCTTCATCAATTTAGGCCAATATGTATTCTGCTACATATTTTTGATAAAAAAATTCCAATAAGCGTATATTGATTGGTTTGTGCAAAAGTTATAGCATCTACAAACTATGGGTTATTTTTATGGAATTGTTTTCTTTTTTTTTTTACTAGTAATGGTGGAAATCAGCAACTTATAGCAGGACTGCGACAATGCGGTGGACAAATCGCACACTGAGTGACACTTTTGGGGACCAGTGACACTAATACAGTGATCACTGCTAAAAAATATGCACTGTCACTGTACAAATGACACATTACCATCGGGGGCAATCAAAGGGTTAACTGTTTCCCTAGGGAGTGCTTTCTAACTGTGCATGGGATGCTTTAACTGTGGGAAGACAGAGATCTTTGTTCCTGCTTAGCACAAACACAAAAGCTCTGTCTTCCCTTGTCACAGAAAAGCAATCTGGAACCAAAAAAGTGTAGCGCTAATCAAAATGAATAAATGAATGCCTATGATCATAGGTATGCAAAAGGTGCTCAAATGGTGAATATGAACAATGGAAAACAATTAATGAGGCACTGATAAGTCCACAATTAAATGAGCCACCCCAGACGATGTCCTCGGAGACGAAACGTGTCGGAAGTGCTCCACTGTTGCCATACCACTTTGCAAAGCGCTTTTTTATCATCTTAAATGTGAGTTTTCTTACTTCATTAAAATCTTCATACTCAATATACAGAGTCACGCTATGTAGCCCTTTTTATCCTATTATACACACCCTTTCATACCAATTTGGGACTTCCCGGACTACCACTCTCCACGAGATCACCCTGTAAGGACGTTGCTTCCCTCTGTGGTTTATCCCATCCTACTGGTGTTTGGCCATCTCCGGTTCAGCCATTTGGAGTATATATAATTGTACAGTTCCCAATGTGGTTCCACCACACAAAGCCTGTTTGACCCATAGAACGTACGTTCTCTCGGGTTCAAACGTTCTGGTAAACCTTCTACCTATTGGTGGTGTTTTTCATCACTTCATCATCTATTCACCTTCACCAACATTTGTTTCTGTTTGAAGCCATCACTAAGTTTTGAACTTTTTGCAAACATTGAAGTTTGCTTACCATACGGATACACAGTTGTGGATTTGTGCACTTGTATTACGTTTTCTTTATATAGACATTTAATTGTGGACTTATCAGTGCCTCATTAATTGTTTTCCATTGTTCATATTCACCATTTGAGCACATTTTGCATACCTATGATCATAGGCATTCATTTATTTATTTTGATTAGCGCTACACATTTTTGGTTCCATTTTTCTGCTATTTGTCTATTTGCTGTGTTAGCTGCTTTTCTGAAGGGCAGTGCAGAATTATTATTTTACCACAGAACAGCAATCTGCCTTGTTTACATAGGCAGACCGCCATTCTGCCTCTCTCTGTAATAATCGTCGGCTCCCGGCGGTCCTGGCGGACATCGGCTGTGACCAATCACAGCGGGAGCTGGTCATCCTCAGCGCACGTGTGCCCTTTTATATCTGCCTGGAGTTCGGCTTTACATTAAAAAAAAAAACCTGTGATGTCATGGAATTACTAAGGATGTGCGCACAAAAACCCAATATTTTTTTATCTTTCCAAATAGATTATTTTGCTTTTCTCGGCTAATATGCACATTACAACAATGTTTTGGTCTTTAAACAGACATTCTTCCAGCCCATGTATATGCATGTATATTATAATGACACCATGCTGTGTGTACAGGGTGAGCAGTATTCTGCAGAGTTTATTATTTATGTATGGACATTGGGGAATTACATTTGGCAAGTTTATTATTAGTGCTGCTCAGAGCAAACTCTCATGAGACATGGGACTCTCTCTCTCTATAATGCTGGCCATATGTGTCACCATAAATGATTGATTAATCACAGATTCAAACAATCCTTTCTCACGAAAATGCCTGCAGTGACAACATTTGTGCTGGCCTCTGCCTCGTGGGACATTCTGCGGGACATGAGAAGGGGGGCGTGGGATCATTTACAAAACGGGTGGACTGTTTTTTTTTCCAAAAGTGGGATACTGGACAACTATGCATCAGTCACACTGTATTCTTTTAGCTGATGGATATCATTGTTGTTTTAATTGATAGAATGTTGTGTAAAGGGGAAGTATCCTTCTGTCAGGTCTATGCAGGACATTCATTTGGGACTTTCATTGTTTTACATCGACTTTCAACCAAAACCATTGCCTGGTTTCAAGTGGGCGAATAATAAAAATTGGGAAGGAAATTGACAAACAAAGCCTTTCTCGGCAGCATTGAGGCAGTTGAAAGCTGATTGCCTCAAGCTGGGCATACATCTCCAAAGAAAATTTGCATGAAAATTCTCAGAACATTTGAATGTTTTCAAAAGTAGTTCAGGATTTTGTTTGCTTTTAAAGCAGAACTATACTCACTTTCTATCCAGCGATGCGATGTCTCGCAGCTTCCCGCCTTTTGCCGTCATCTTTAACTGGAGCAGCTTCCTAGTGCAGTCTACTTTCTCCACCGCAGGTGGCGCTCACCTGCAGCAACCTTGCAGCTGGAGGGTAAATCATAAGGAACATAGCTCCTCTATGGTTTCCTGGATCATGGGGGAAGCTATCCAGTTAGATGCTACCGCCCCCTGTGACTCTAGCAGCCATCTTGGATCAGGAAGAGCCTATTTAAGGCCCTGGCTCCTAGGTTTGGCACACTTTATGTGAGTGGTTAGAGTAGTGAAATGTACCCCGTCTGTTAGGGACAGTACTAGCGGTAGGGAAAGGTTTCCGATGAGGAGGGAAAGCATAGATTTGCAACTCTTATGGACATCCTCCCATTTGGGCATGAGATGACCAAGTCGCATTCTGCCCTTTTAACAGACGCTGTCAGTCTGGCTGAAACCTGCTCTTTTCACATTGCCCAACTGAGTGCACTCACGGTTTCCAGCAGTCTCCCCACTGAACCCAGCATGCCCCCCCACTACAGGCTGTCTGCCGAAAACTACAGGAGGGGGTGGATACAAGACCAGTCACCCTCCACAATGAGAGAGAGCAGCAGTGACCATTTTTTAATTCAGGATGTTCCAGGACAGAGACAAAGTTTCATACTGATTACTGCACAGATCTGGAAGAAATAAACTGTGATTCAAGTAAGAATACTCATTCCTCTTGTATTTAGATTATATTTGTGTAGTGGTACCCCCGTAGGGGCTGCTAAGTGTTGTGGCCCACCTGTCACCCTGCCCAGCACGGCATTCACTCCTCAGACACTCTCAGGCAGAAAACAGTCCATGTCCTTGTTTTTGTTATTTTTATTAAGGGAACAGAACTTGGATGGGTAAAGGAATATATGAGATGCCCAGTGGAACAGAACAATCAATTAGTGGATTGTATAGCAATCAATTGGTGGATTGTAAAGCAATCAATTGGGACAACTATGTACACTCTTTGTACACTTCTCCAGACTCCTCCTGCACAACTCTTGCTTGCAGCCTATTGCTCTCTCTCTCTTGCACAACTCTTTACTCCAGGAGCAGCTAGCACATAGTTAGGCCTGACACGGACTCAGCCAGGCCTCAGCAACTTGCCCTTAGCAAGTGTAGCAAAAATAGAAAATTTTCTTCTGCTAGCTTTCCCACAGATGGACTACTGCTCCCAATCAGCCCTCTTCAGGCCCTGCCAGCCCTCCTGGCTGCAGCTGCCTGACATCACAGTCCTTACTGCTGGCTTCTCACCCATCCCAGACTGCACACTCCCAGTCGTGCCTCCCCAGTCCTCCCAACTGTGCTTGTCACTCGTCAGCCCTCCTGGCTGCAACCGGTGGTTTCCTCCTGAAGATTTACCTGGCAGTACTAACTCCTCCCGTGCCTCCTGTTCAGATCCTGCATGCTTTCTTGAAGGGCTCCGTCGTGCACCCGAGTCTCAGGCCCAAGGTCACCCCCCCCAGACTGGGGAGCTCCTCAAAAGCCCTAGTACTCCATCTCCAGTTCTTCCACCGACAACTCCTCCCCAGCAGGGCTGACTCTAGGCATTTAGGGAGGTGTCAGGACCTGGACTTGAACCTGGGACCTCAGCTGTGTCTGGCAATGAACCTTCTCACTGAGCTATCTGAGATGCTGGACAGTGCCTTGTCAGATCCTTTAGACAACCCTGCCTTGTACCTCGATTTCGGCTGAACCTTGAACCTTTTTGCTCCTCCCACAAACTTCCTGTTATAAGGCATGTCTCTGCACTTCCTCCTTGCCAGAATATTGTGCTATCTCCAGCCTGTATCTCGCTGCGGTCTTCCCTGCTGCCGTCCATATTTGCTACTGCTCGTTATCGACCCTTGGTTTGTTCCTCGACTACGCTTCTGCCTGATCCCAACCTGCAACTACTCGTTACTGTCCTTTTGGCTTGTTTACTGACCACGCTTCTGTTTGATCCTTACCTGCTCATCCGCTACTGAACCCCAGCTTGCTCACCTCCTGGTGGGGCGATCCTGAGGACTGCGACCTGGTGCTAACATGCAGCAAAATCCATCTCCACCATCAGGAGCTCTGGTGAACACCGGTTAGTACTTAGACTCTGCACCTCAGGTGAGCCTGTGTCATCTGCCAGGGTGACTGCCTGACTGGGTACCTAGCCTGCTGGTCAGTGGTAGTCCCGCAACTGCTGTAGCAATTGGTCTTTGAGCCTGACCTCTGATAATTTCAGGAGGCCTGCCCCCTGCCAATCCAGGTTGGGGATTGGTCAGGGCTCCTTTGAACTCCCCAGGCAGTTCCACCTCTCCCCTCCTCCTCACTTTCTAGTACCTTCCATAAGGCTCTAGAAAGAAGAGGGAGGTCTTAGTGATGCCTGCCTGTGAGTCACCAGCTGCTGCTTTGAGCCACTCCCAGCCCACAGAAACCAAAACAAACAGGCCTAGCTTGATTTGATTTGATTGATTTGATTTATTGTCATTGTAAAAACAAATTCAGAATGAAATTACATCTTCTAGCTAGGCCTGCCTAAATTTGCCTGTTCTCACAAAAAATCATAACCTCTAGCACCTACCTATGTAGAGGGTGCTACATTTGCTTACCCTAGGATTCAAATTTATGACCCATTTTAATATAATTCCTTCCAGAGTAAACCTACTATAGTCACTGCTGAAATTCTTATATCCTTTTCAGGAAGAAAATAGACGCATAAGGCCTCATTTACACTTGCACCCCTTTGTTTAGCTTTTATAAACGTAGGAGAACTTTAATGTCTTCCAGATTGCTTTTTCATGCTTTAACCCCTTCCCGTTAAACATTTTTGAACACCTGGGGATCGACAATGATGTTACCACCATCACAGTGATCACATGATCAGAAGCCATTCCTGCCAGTTACGATCTTTAGTTCAGACTGAGAGCTTTCTTCAACAGCTTGGTCTTTGTGCTGGGATAGCATAGTCAGCATACTCTCAGCAGAAAAACATCTGCCGCTCAGCAATACATATGTGTGGCGTGTGGTCGTTAAAGCCCACCCTTTTGCTATCACACATATGGGCGGTCAAACAGAAGTTAAAGCAGTTTTTGCCGTGTTTATATGTGTTTACGTGCATTTATAGCAGTTCAACTACTGTCAACTCTACAAAACCAGCACTAAATGGTCCGCAAATGCCAATTTTTCTTGATTTGTCAAGCACATAAAATTGTTGAACATGTAAATGCTTCTGAACGTCAAATACATGTGTAGCATCCTGAAGTTTAGGCAGGGTTGCTATCAAATTTAGTAGCCAGGCGATGGTTGCTTTGGCCAATTGTTCGGAGATCAATTGATTTCTCCCTAATTCTGGAATTGCTGCACTTCTCTCTTCTGTCACTAGGTGGCCTGGTAGCTGGTGACATTGGATAAGACAAGGGCAGGGTTGCTGATCGAAATCATGGGGCCCCGTACAGCCTACCTGACAGGGCCCCCTTTAGCCCAACCCTGACCCCACCCCTGGTCCCTCCTTCAGCCCCACCCCTAGTCCCTCCCCAGAGCCTGCTATAAACAAAAAAGACCAAAAATTTTGAAAAAAAAACAAACATTATTTTTTACTTTCTGCTATAAAACATCCAATAAAAATTTAAAAAATCTAATTTCTTAATCAATTTAGGCCAATATGTATTCTGCTACATATTTTTGTTAGAAAAAAATCCCAATAAGCGTATATTGATTAGTTTTCACAAAAGTTATAGCGTGCCATAATGTGTATGTGCTGCAGAGACCATTCCATCCATGCCATAATGTGTATGTGCTGCAGAGACCATTCCAATGCTATAATGTGTATGTTATGTGCTGCAGACAGAGACATTCAGTGTAATCATTAAATCTTGTCTGAATCCCAAGCAATTACACACCTCTGTTGGACACTGGCAGCCCCACGAACCGCCCTCTGCCGCCGCCGTTCCCCTCACTGCTTCTCCAGTCTCAGGCCGAGTGGGGAGCAGAGCTGAGCGTGAGCGGAGGTAGACAAATCACTCCGTCAGGGAAGGCAATATGCAGGCAGGTGGCGGAGACTTGTGCCAGGATCAACGTGCGTAGCGTGCGCGGCGCGGATTTGACATGCGCCCGAAACAGAGCAAATAGTCCCTCCCACCGCACACTCAGTATCACATTACAGAGGGAGAGAGGGGCCCAGAAAATAGATTAAAAAAAACAAGCAAAGTTAGGAGGGGAGTGGGGGTCAGATCGTGGTTCAGAAAGGCTTTTCTTTATTCTGCACTCTGTTTAAATTGCCCGGGCCCCCCTGCAGAGCCGAGGACGCCAGGCCCGGTTGTACTGGCTTATCAGTGGCCCTGGACAAGGGCATAGCAAGGACAGATTATGACTAAATGGGGTGTCTCAACCAATTGGCAGGGGTTTCTTTAAGCCCCTTGGCCTGCTGGGAGAGCCTATTTATTTGGGTGGAGTCGGGTGATCGGGGTTCTGTGCCACCTGGACGGATGTCTAGGTCAGTAATTCTCACCTTCAGTCCTCAAGGCACCCCAACAGGTCATGTTTTCAGGTTTTCCATTATTTTGCACAGGTGATTTGATCAGTTTCACTGCCTTAGTAATTACCACAGCAGTTTCATCTGAGGGAAATCCTGAAAACATGATCTGTTGGGGCACCTCGAGGACTGGAGTTGAGAAACACTGGTCTAGGTGGACATGCGTTATGCTGCCCCGGGCCGCTAGGTCGTAATTCTGAGGCCTATCCTGGTGACATCTGGCTGCTAGGCTGTCTGAGGGCCTATCCAGCCTATCCAGAAGTAGGAGAACCAGCGCAGGGTTGGGACTGCGGGCCTGTAGTCCAACCAGAAGGAATGGTTCCGCCGGCCGGGGAAACAGCTGTGGTCAGAGGTAGAGGGGAAGCTGTCGCCACTAAGGGACCATCCACCTTGTTACTGGAGACCACTATGAGTAAGCTGAAGTCAGTACCTGAGCAGACTTCTCACCAGCCGGGGACGGTGAGGAAGTGGGAAGATCTCAGCGAGTGCCAAGCCAGGGATCCAGCGGGACAGCAGAGGTGATGCTTGCAGAGCATCAGTGAGTGCCAAGCCAGGGACCTAGCGGGTCAGAAGGGGTGACGCTTAAAGAGTATCTGTGAGTGCCAAGCCAGGGACCTAGCAGGGAAGTGGGGGTGACGGTTGAGGAAGATACCGATTGCTAAAAGTGGAAAAGCTCAGGGGATCCAGTGGCGATTGGATCCGAAGTCTATTGAAAGACTGGGAGTACATTGAGTAAAGATCCACAGTGAGTGATTATGGAGCAAGCAGAGAACTGTTTAAGTTGCCAATAGTTGAAAACTACTACCGTTAGTAACTGCTACAAGATTGTTGCCATAGGAGACAGGGGTCCTACCTATACAGAAGTGGTGCCCAGCTGGAGGCCTTCATCTGTATAGCTGTCTACCTAAAGAGGTCTCGGAGTCTGACAATTATTGCATCTACTTAAGTGTGTCCTGACCCTAACCCTCTCTCCCCCAGTTCTGTTCAAGAGACAATAAATCTCTTTGCATTCAAAAAGTGTCCGGTGCCTACCATTTCATCTTGCATTACACCCACCATGCCTTTAACCCACTCTACACAGAAGGATGTCAGCTGTCCCTAACTCTGGAGGCCACCATTAGGCCTCAGGGGCCCCGGGACCTTGCTACACATGTGCGTAGAAGACCACAGGAAGCATTCAGATCTGTTTTAAGCTGGGTATACACATATCGAAATTCTCCTGGTCGAATTTGGGTACTTGTATACCTGTCTGCTCAACAGAAGGTGGAAAACCAACATTCCATCAGCGCATGCAGCCAATGGCTGCTGATCTGTGTACTCTGATGGTGGGAGTCCCTGCTGTCAGAATACAAAATCACAACGGGAGTGATCCCTGCATCCACATTGCTTATGTGGATGTGGGGATCTGTGGGATTTCTTTTCATTCAACCTTCTGGTTGCACTACAAGTATACTCTGCTTAAAGCGGTTGTAAACCGCTGGACATTTTTTTTTCTTTGTACCTGCAAGGTAATATCATAGGGGTTTATTTACTAAAACGAAAAAGTGCAAAATCTAGCTATAGGGCGACTGCAGGCGGGCAAGACCCCCGGCTCTGATGGCCTCCCAACAAATTTTTACTCCAATTTTGCCCCCAAACTTACCGATTTGTTCTCGGACTTGTTATCGCTGGACCAGCTTCCCGAATCCTTGGAAGAGGCAGGTGTTGTCCTAATCCCTAAACCTGGCAAGGATACCCTTAAAACAGAGGCACACATCATGGCTGCCCCTTGTCTCCCTCCCTGTTTGCCCTGGCCCTGGAACCACTGGCGATCCTAATTAGGGAATAAGGATGGGCGAACGGTTCAGCCCGAGCATAAGTTCGGGCCGAACTTTGGTTGTTCGGATGTTCTGGCGAACACCGAACAATATGCTGAGTTCGGGGAAAATTTGATAGCGGCGGAACCCTGTTAAAGTCTATGGGACACTAACATGAAAAACAAAAAAGTGCTAATTTTAAAGGCTTACAGTAGGTGCCGCCGACATTGTATATCCATCGCAGAGATTCTCGGCGACAGGGTGCCGACTTCTCGGCGACAGGGTGCCGACATCTCGCGCTTGCTGCAATAGCGAGAAGGAGACGCGACACTGTATTGAACTGGATCGGACTTGGATTCCCGCCAATACCAGGCACTGTGTTTGGTATGAATCCTGCGCGGGAACTCCACGCCAAATTTTAAATAAAAAAACGGCATGGGTTCCCCCTCCAGGAGCATACCAGGCCCTTCGGTCTGGTATGCATTTGAAGGGGAATCCCCTAAGCCGAAAAAAACGGCGTGGGGGTCCCCCTCAAAATCCAAACCAGACCCTTATCCGTGCATGCAACCTGGCAGGCCGCAGGAAAAGAGGGGGGGACGAGAGAGCGCCCCCCCTCCTGAACCGTACCAGGCCACATGCCCTCAACATGGGGGTTTGGGGCAGGGGGGCGACCTGCAGCCCCCTCCACCCCAAAGCACCCTGCCCCCCTGTTGATGGGGACAAGGGCCTCGTCCCGACAACCCTGGCCGTTGGTTGTCAGGGTCTGCGGGCGGGGGGTTATCGGAATCCGGGAGCCCCCTTTAATAAGGGGGCCCCCAGATCCCGGCCACCCACCCTATGTGAATGAGTATGGGGTACATTGTACCCCTACCCATTCACCTGGTGGAAAAAAAAATGGCAATAAAAAAACACAGGGAGGAGCGGCGTGCTGACGTCACCAACATACCGAGAGTCCGGAAGGCTATTATACTACACACCACACGCCTTTGTATTACATCTAATTGTAAGTGCAATTTTAATTTAATAAATACCATTTTAATGCTGGATTACGCTATGGTGGCTTTCTTTTCCATTTGGATTCGGGTTGCATGGAGAGGACTGGCGTATAATCCTAGTGGAGGAATACAGATTCTAGCCACTCTTAGAGACCCTGGCAGGGGATACCAGCTATCTGCTTTTACTGATCTCAGATGGGATCGGGTGTTCCGGTAAGCGGCAGTAATCTCTAATGGTGGTGGAATCTTTGTCTATCAGAATAACAGCACTCTTTCATCTGGTGTTTGTGTTTGAAGTCACCAACAGTGAACTGAGGAGACCTTGATTCATTTATGTCATTCTACTGGACACTCTCTGATAATTTATTTTTATGTACAGGACTATTTCTTTGATTTTGCCAGATTTATATTTAGTCACATTTTTTTGATTAATCTGTTACTATTGTTCGTTTGTAATCTTAAGGATTGGATTCTGGATAATCTTTTATTCACTCTAAGGATTTACTATTCACATTTTTTGCGCAGCTTTTTTTAAGTTTAATAAAAAAACACACACAGGTTTTTAAAGTAATTTATTACACAGCTCCGGGGGTCTTCTTCCGACTCCGGGGGTCTCTTCCGACTTCGGGGGTCTCTTCTTCCGACTTTGGGGGTCTTCTGCTCTCTGGTGCCTTTTTTCCTTCTGCCGGGCTTTTCCACTAACTTCTTCCAGCTCTTTTGCTAGCGGAGAGGCCCGGTCTTCCCCGTCGTCTCTTCCGGCTCTCCGTTGTCCTTTTGCCGGCCCCTCCGCTATCTTCTTCCAGCTCTTTTGCTAGCGGAGAGGCCCGGTCTTCCCGTCGTCTCATCCCGCTCTCCATTGTCCTTCTGCAGGGCTGCTCCACTATCTTCTTCCAGCTCTTTTGCTAGTAGAGGGGCCCGGTCTTCCTGTCGCCGTCGGCGTCTTCTTCCCTCTTCTCCTCCTCGATGTTCACTCGTTGCTTCCTCCCGCTGTAATGCTGGGTGTTCGGTCCGCAACGATTTATATAGGCTTCTCATGACGTCACAGTCACATGCTCCGGGTGGTTTTTTCGGGAGCAGTGATTTTAATAATGCTTAAAGTGAAACAATAAAAGTAGCTGGGGGGTGTCTATAGTATGCCTGTAAAGTGGCACATTTTTCTCATGTTCAGAACAGTCCCTGCAGCAAAATTACATTTCTAAAGGAAAAAAAAAAAAGTAATTTAAAACTGATCGCGGCTGTAATGAATTGTCGGGTCCCGGCAATACAGATAAAATCCATTGAAAAAATAGCATGGGATCCAGATTCCGATAAGTCCCCCGTCCGCAGACCCCCACAACCACTGGGCAAGGGTTGTGGGGATGAGGCCCTTGTCCCATCAACATCCAAAACATCCTCCCCATGTTGAGGGCATGTGGCCTGGTATGGTTCAGGAGGGGGGCGCTCTCTCATCCCCCCCTCTTTTCCTGCAGCCTGCCAGGTTGCGTGCTCAGATAAGGGTCCGGAATGAATTTTTGGAGGGATCCCTACGCCTTTTTTTATTTTGGCACGGGCTTCCCCTTAAAATCCATACTAGACCTGAAGAGTCTGGTATGGATTTTGAGGGGGACCCCTACGCCATTTAAAAAAAAAAATTGGCGCAGGGTTCCCCTTAATATCCATACCAGACCTGAAGGGCTTGATATGGAATTTGGGTTACCCCCACAAATTTGTTTTTTTAATTTTGGTTCGGGGTTCCCTTAATATTCATACCAGACCCAAAGGGCCTGGTAATGGACTGGGGGGGGGGGAAACCCATGGCGTTTTTTTACTGAATGTTATCTGTATTGCCGGGACCCGACAATTCATTACAGCCGCAATCAGTTTTTAATTACTTTTTTTCCTTTAGTAATGTCATTTTGCTGCAGGGACTGTTCTAAACACGGGAAAAATTTGCTACTTTTATTGTTTCACTTTAAGCATTATTAAAATCACTGCTCCTGAAAAAACGGCCGTTTTTAAAACTTTTTTTGCATTGATTCATGTCCCCTGGGGCAGGATCCAGATCCCCAAACACTTTTTATGACAATAACTTGCATATAAGCCTTTTAAAATTGTCACTTTTGATTTTTCATGTTCGTGTCCCATAGACTTTAATGGTGTTCGAACAAATTTTTTGCCTGTTTGAAAGTTCTGGAGCGAACCGAACCAGGGGTGTTCGGCTCATCTTTATTAGGAAATCTTCAGAGGTCCGCGGCTTACGGGTGGGACGCTTGGAGGAGAAGTTGTCCCTATACGCGGACGACACCCTGCTTTACCTAAATGACGCGGGACCGCCCCTATTGGCAGCCCTTAGGATCTTTGACAGATTTGGCTAATTTTCGGGCATAAAAATAGATTGGTCATTCTCTTCCCAATTGATGATCAGGTGATCACCCTGGGCTCTTCCAGTCCGCTTTGTTGGGTGGAGGAGTTCAGATATTTGGGGATACAGCTGACCAAGAGGTCAACAGACTTTTTTGACGAAACATCCAACCACTACTCATCTCACTCAAAGCGAACTGCTCATCTTGGGCGGGGCTCCCGTTGAATCTCATAGGCCGCATGACTCTAATCAAGATGATGCTTCTTCCGCGCTTTAACTATGTGTTTTGTAACTGCCCAGCCCCAGTACCAGTAGCTTTCTTTAGAGAAATTGACCGTTGCCTAAATACCTTTTATTTGGAATGGGGCATCCCCCAGGTTAGCTAAATCAACTCCTGTCCCTACCACAGAGGATAGGGGGTTTAGCACTCCCGGACTTTCAAGTATATTTCTGGGCGGTGGTCTTGGTCTCGGCTTATTGGTGGTTTCAATGCTCTAGGTCCAATGTAGCTACATGTTTGGGAGCAGCATTTTTTGGCTCCCTAATGGACCTCCGTAACTTAGTATTCAAAGGACCGTGAGCATACCCCTTCCTGCTGGGACTGACACGTGCCACGTGGAAAGTATGGAAGGCAGCAACTAAATGTTTCTGCCAACCGGGTCAGCTGTCACCTGCCCAACCCTTGTGGGGCAATCCATGTCTCCCCTACTTCCGTACTGTCCCCGATCCTCACGCATGGGCATGCTTTGAGGTTAAAACAATCGGGATATCATGCCTGCGGGCGTCCTTCTGACCTTCTCTCTGTTGTCTCGGAGGTTCGGCCTGGCAGGTTGGATGTTGTTTAGATATCATCAATTGCGGCACGCAGTCAGGGTCCAGTTTCCTCAGCCTCCAACCATCCTAATGAAAACAGCAAATGCTAGTGCTCAGGATTCCTGCATAGTAAATCACAAGTTACATTTAAAAGCAATAATACAAGTCTAAAAACCAAATCCAGAAAGCAGGGCGGATGTCCAATGAAATAAAATAAAATGGTTGAATGGTTCAATGATAATCAATCTTGAAGGAAGAAAATACTAGATGAGCAGTCTAATTGGAGTGAACAGATAATCAGGGCAGCTCTTCTCAGGAGTGAAGCCAGCTCAGAAAAACATGGAGAAACAACAAATAGAAAAGCGCCTCTGAGTAAACTGTTTAATATAGTGACATAAATATGTAGCCAACACTTACATAAAGGTAAATGAAGAGATTGCTCATATGAAGTGGGATCAATGCCATGCCAGGTGTATAGTCCAGGGTCTATTTTTGCGTCCAGAGAAGGTGTCAAGTGTCGACAAAGGAGCGCGCATGCTCTATTCCAGACCCGTGCATGCTCTGAAATGCGTTGTGTTTCTCCCATTCATTCGATCCAGCTGACATCACACGCTGTTCCACGAGCACACAGTCGCCATCTCCATTCATGGATACAGCCGGCTTCCTCTCCGGTACCTTGCGGCTTTCATAGCTGGGATTTGGGACCTCTCTGGATGCAACAATAGACCCTGGACTATACACCTGACATGGCATTGATCCCACTTAATATGAGCATCTCTTCATTTACCTTTATGTAAGTGTTGGCTACATATTTATGTCACTATATTAAACAGTTTACTCAGAGGTGCTTTTCTATTTGTTTTTTCTCCAACCATCTTAATGGACCCTATTGAGAAGGCGCTGTCTCCAGGGGTATTGGACAAACCCTTGTCCACCTTCTATAGTGCTCTCCTTTGTACCAATTCGGCCAAAATGGAAAAACTATGGGAGTACTGGTAAGCAGACATTCCCTCATTGGATAGGGAAACATAGGAGGATAGTCTGGAACAGGGCCCCAAACTTGTAATTTCATCTAGGGACAAATTAATTCAGGTCAAGGTTCTCCACACGGTATACTACACCCCTAGGAGACTTCAGTGGATTTTCCCGAACCGTGACCCTAATTGTCCCCGTTGTAACCTCCAAATAGGATCCTATATGCATATGTTTTGGGAATGCCCTGTCATTGTGTCATACTGGCATGCTAGATTTGCCGAAATTAACCTTAGGCTGCAACTTGACCTGACACCTACCCCAGCTTTGGCCTTTTTAGGGATTCCAGATCATGAGCAACGTCCGCATCACTCTAAGTTACTAATAGCATATCTTCTGTACTATGCCAAAAAGGCAATCCTACATAAATGGGTTTCTTCATCTCCGTCAACTCGATGGGAGAAGATGGTGGAAGATGGTGGATGAGGCACTCCCATTATACAAAATTACGTACTCGAACGGGGGATGCGCTTGGAAATTTGAAAAGGTGTGGGCACCTTGGACACTGACCTGATGTCTCCCCTAATGTGGGGGTGAGAGACCTCAGGCGGCTGCCTGGGTAGGGGGCGAGTGTTTTTCCACCCCCCCCTCCCAATACTCACCCTAAGCTGACATGATGTACTATAACATATGGACCTTCCATGAGGGGAATAGTGGTATCCCTGCGCTGGAGAGCTCTGTAACTGACAACTAAAAATCAAAATGAATATGTAACCTAAAGCTGAAAGTCAATGGGATTGCTAATATTTCCTCTACTGGTTGTGTTTCTGTTTTCATGCCATCTCTAGACTGTATGGTAATGACATTGTCTGATCTGTATTATCCTGTAATGTAACCTCCTTATTTGAATAAAGCACCTTTATTGTGGAAAAAAAAAAAAAAAGAAGTGCAAAATCTGGTAAAACTCTGCATAGAAACAAATCAGCTTCCAGGTTTTATTGCCAAAGCTTAATTGAACAAGCTGAGGTAAGAAGCTGATTGGCTACCATGTACAGCTGCACCAGATTCTGGGTGCACCAGTTTTAGTAAATCTACCTCATAATGTTCTTGTATGCATCGCATACTAGCACATTATGTTAAACTTTCCTTAAAACCAAGCCTTCCTGCGCCGAGATCTCTTTGCTGCAGGTGCTCTCAACTTCACCTGTCTTGTTTCCGGGTTTGTGGACTCCGGGTCTGTGGACTGGCTGGAGCTGCGATGACGTCAGTCCTGTGCATGCGCACAGGAGCTGCCGTTCACGGTACAGGGCTCGGAAGAGATGGCACGGGTGGACGTTTCTTCAGAGCACATGCACCAGTGATGTCACTGGCTGCATGTACTGTAAATATCTCCTAAATGGTGCACGTTTAGGAGATATTTATTCTACCTATAAGTGCTCTGCATCCCAATTTCAGTGTCAAGCTGGCTGGGACTCTCACTGAAAGGAGACACAGCTTGTCAGCTCTGCAGGAGGGATTTCCCCAGTCCCTCTGCCAGACCTACTGACTTAGTAGATATATTGTTTAATATCATCTTGATTATATTGATCCGAGCCAATCCCTTTGGTTTTATTTTTAAATGTGTAAATATTGATTTAAAATAACTTTTGTAATAAAGATATTTAGAATTATGTTGTAAATGTTCTTCGCTGGTACCGGTAAAGTACGATCAAACCGTTCTATCAAAATCTTCTATAATCTAGGGATGAGGTACCCACTTAGCCCATCAATCCTTATATATGTAGCGGGTATTTGAATTTGGGGGAGGCATCTGGGTGGTAGTGTAACCCAGATGCATTGATTGTTAGGGAATCTGAGACCCTTTTGTGGTTCTTGGAGGACTCTGGTTGTGTGAGGTTCCCTGCGGCCTGCAGGTGGCGCTGTCGCCCTGGGCCGGAGTTGAACACTCACTGCAAGACTGCTTCCCTTTTTGTCCTTTCCTGGCGCTGGAACAGCAGGGCGGGGAACCTGCTGTGACGCAAAGGGAGAGGAGATAAAAGGGGCAGACGCCCTGACCTCAGGGTTCAGAGTCGGAGGACGCAGCCGCGCCCAGGCACCTTCAGCCTGGGTGCTGGCGTTCCAGAGTTCCGGGCCCAGGTGCCCTTGACCTGGCCGGAGCGGGAGATGGAGTCCATCTCAGGCACCTTTAGCCTGGGGTGAGGTACTATGGCGGAGGCCTGGAGCTCAGTACCTTCGACTGAGTTCCGCGAGGGTGGAGGGATCCGAGGGGGCCCTAACTCCTTGGGTGCCCGTGTCTGAGACGAGGAGGCCGGTGAGCGGAACTTCTCCGGAGAGTCCAGCTCAGCATTGCTGGTGACGGAGAGGCCTCCGGTAACTGTCTTGGACGGATGTCCTTCCCTTAATAGGGGCTACGTTAGCGAAGGTAATCCATGTTCTGTTCAATATAGTCAGTGGCAGTGACTATTCACCATTGGTGACACCACAGTGGTTAGCTCTATCTAAAGGAATTGTGCCTTGGCCTACTCCCCACAAAGACTGAAGTGTTATATGGGTCTCAACCTGTCTGTGCTGTATGACTATTTATTGAGAAGAATAAATACGAGTTGGACCTTTTCAGTGTGTGGAACTCTGGTTACTAGGAGCAAAGGGGAGTCAATCCGAGGAGAGGATTTGACTCTGGGACACATACACAAAACCCAATAGTTCTGGCTTTCACCTCTACACATTGGAGGACATGGGCCGTGGTGTATCTCATCCTTCCCCCCAGTGCTAACCCCTAGACGAGACAGACAAGCCGTGAATGAGGAGGGGTGAGGTCGCTACATATACATACTGCACAGATAGAAAACTGGGCATTAGGGATGAGCTTCGTGTTCGAGTCGAACCCATGTTCGACTCGAACATCGGCTTTTCGATCGTTCGACGAAGAGCGAACATTATGGCCCGTTCGCGCCAAATTCGAGTGGCGCGTCACGGCCCATAATTCACTGCGGCATCGCAGTGCATTGCTGGCTGATAATTGGCAAGGCATGCACTATGACCCGCATGCATGCTTTGGCAAATCACAGCGCAGAAAAAACGGAGCGCCATAATTGGCCAATTGGCCAATTATGGCTCAGGAGGTTTAGTACACGCCGAGCGGGCAGCCTTGTTTAGTGTGTTGGAGTTGTGAAACAAGAGTTTGCAGAGACAGACAGTGTCATTTATATTGAGTTAGAGAGAGCAGGCAGGCGAGTCAGTTAGCTGCAGTTACAGTTTGTAGAGGATATATATGCATCCTAGGTGTTGTATATATATTTATACACTGTATTTAGTTTAGCTAGATCCGTTCCTGGTTTTCTCTATACTGTGACAGGCAGGCGATTGTGCTAGCTGCAGACAGTCAGTGTTTCACTTAGTGTACTGTGTGCTTTGCATAGCATTCTCCTAAAGCTTACCTGAATACAGTTAGTGACGAATAGTGGTGTTCTCATAATTAAACCACAGGCAGAGAGCTGCAAGTATTTTCAGTGTACTGTGTCCCTCTCTGCACAGTTTTCACCTAAAACTAACTGCTGCTGCTGCTTTTCCCATACTAATACCACAGCAGGCAGTTGATTCTACATTATCAGTACAGACAAATATATATATATATATATATATATATTGTGACAGCAGGCAGGTAAAATCACCAGGTTGCATCCAGGATGGAAGGTATATATGTCCTAGATTCAGGCTTTATGCCGATTTATACCACTAGGGGGAGTGCTGGGAGTCTTGCAGGGGAAGAGTTAATGAGCCCAGCTGAAGTAAGTGGGCTCATTAGGGCCTCTACAAGAACTCCCAGCATGCTAAGGGAGATGCTCCAACCTGGAACCAGATCTGTGTGGATAGTCTGGGGAGTGTGATCTCTGTGCGGTGAGCCAAAGCCTGTGTGGTTATTGCTAAGAACTTCTAAAAGCAGGGAGCTAGGGACTGGGGCAGCACAAGGCTGTACCCAGTTGTTAGTTAGGGACACCAACGTGTGTAGTGAGTGGTCAAGTTGATTAGGATTTCTTTTCCTGTTTCTTTTGCTTTTGCTGTATTTTTTTGTCTGTATATAGTTCAAATAAAACCACACCCTTTTGTTTTCTCCTACCACTGTCTGCTGGGCCTGTTTTTGTGTGGTGAACCCATCCAGGGGGTCACACACACCCGCTGCTGAGTTAACCCCCTCACAGTTGGTGGAGAACCAGTGGCAGTTTTTTTAAAGGCCAGCATGGAGGAGATACTGAAACAGCTGGCTCTAGCAAATGCCAATCAGCAGCAGACAAATGCAGGTTTGCAAAAGAGCCTTGTAGCTCAACAACAGAGCTTTGCATCCCAGCAGCAAGCTCATCAACAGAGCCTTGCAGCCCAGCAGCAAGCTCATCAACAGAGCCTTGCAGCCCAGCAGCAGACAAATGCAACTTTTCAACAGTCTGGAAGCTCAGCAACAAGCCCAGCAGCAATCTGAGGCCCGCTTCATAGACCTGTTACAGAAGCAAGAACAGAGACTACAGCAACAAATGGAAACGTTAATGCAGCAACGTCCGCAGACCAGTGAGGCAAGTAGTTCCACTAATACTGCGTCCTTTGGGGTGAGTCGTTTATTGACAAAAATTACTGGAGAGGATGATCCAGAGGTGTTTTTGACCACATTTGAAAGGACTGCTGAAAGAGAAAAGTGGCCTAAGGAGCAGTGGGCTGGACTGGTGGCTCCTCTGTTAACTGGTGAATCACAGAAAGCTTACTATGACCTAGAGCCTGACCAAGCAAAAGACTATGTGATGCTAAAAACTGAAATATTGGCACGGCTGGGTGTCACCCTGGCTGTCTGGGCTCAGCGTGAGCAGGAAGTGGCTATAGCCAGAGACTTTGTCCGCACCAAAGATTGTGGAACGTGTTGTGATGGATCGTTTCTTGAGAGCTCTTCCTACTGCCATCCAAAAGTGGGTAAGCCATGGAGACTCAGAAATGGCCGATAATCTTGTGGATCGTGTAGAGAAGTACTTGGCTACAGAGAACCTGACTTCCTCTTCCAGAGACTCACGGACTTTCCACCCTAAGACCAGACCATCCCCAGTGGTGGGTAAGATGATTCCAAGGGGTGAGGGTGGAGAGAGTGAGAGGGTGGGAGTTCTACCTAAGGTCTGGCGAGAACAGCCTGGGAAGTCAGGGGCTCAAGAGGCAGCAAAAAGGATTGTTTGCTACCGCTGCCGACAAGAGGGACATATTGCAGCAAATTGCCCGGTTGTGGATGAACCCATGCAATGTGACTTTCTAAGGGACAGACGTCAGTCGCTGTTTGCGACAGTCGCATGCACTGCCATTCGGGGAACTGAGAAACATTTATGCAAAATGTGTATTAATGGTAGAAATGTTGTTGTGTTGCTGGATTCAGGTAGCCTGGTGACACTGATAAAGGCTGAATTAGTTACTGTCATGGATATGCATTAATGTCTGTCTGCCATCTTACCTTCCTCCTCATGTGTTCATCTAGAGACCAGACCTCCTTCACCTGGCTTCCTTTATAATCTCCTCCCAGCCTGACTCCACCCCAGGCCCTATCACTGAACACTATATTAACCTGTGCACTGCAAGCCTGCTTTGCTGATCAACGTGTTTGTTAGGCATTGTGTGTTTGGGTTCCTGCCTGCCGTGTGCTACGTCTGTCTCTCTGTTACGTTATTGGCTTGTCCCTGACCATCCCTGTCTGCTCGTGACCCTTGACCTTCGGCTCGTTCTTCGTTATCCTTGTCTGCTTGTGGCCCCTGACCTTCGGCTTGTTATTCGGTTCTCTCTATCGTGTGCTGCTGCTTCCCCTTATCCTACGGGGCGTGAGCTAGGAAACTCCAGGGGCCGCGACCTGGTCCCAGCCTGCAGCGTAACATCCTCACCACTAGAGGCCCTGGAGAAGACCAGCTGGGTCTTAGACTCCGCGCCCTGGGGAATCTTGGCTCTCGCTTCCGTTGGGATCCCGGTTGTGCTCCTCTGGTCCCGCTTTCCACAACCACCCAGTTTCCTATCCACAGAAGCCAGCCATAGGGTTCACTACCTCGCGGTGCACTCCTGTCCCCCTACGGTGTGCATCTGTCACCTGGCCACAGGTGACCCTGACAGTTTGATCAGCCATGAACCCGGCTGACATCCCGCTACCCGCGGATGATCCATTGCAGGGCATAGTTTGCAGACTTGAAACCCAGGAATCGAATCAGACTCAGGTGATGCGATTCCTCCAGGATCTGGCTTCTCGCTTCGAGCAGCTTCAGGCCTCCTTGGGAACCCTGAATCCGCAACCTCAAATACAATCAGTGGCTGCACCTATTGCACCAGTCGCAGCCACACACTCGCTACAACTGCCAGCTCCGTCCCGTTTCTCTGGGGACTCCAAGGCTTGCAGGGGGTTCCTTAGCCAATGCACGATTCATTTTGAGCTCCAGCCCCAAAACTTCCTGTCTGATCGGGCTAAGGTAGCCTATATCATTTCCCTCCTCTCTGGTGAAGCTTTAGCCTGGGCAGCCCCTCTGTGGGAACTGAATGATCCAGTGGTTTCTAGCCTGTCTGGTTTCTTGAAACTTTTTCGGAATATCTTCGAAGAACCGGCTCGTGTCTCTTCAGCGGCCAGCACCCTTTTACGTCTCCGCCAAGAGTCTGCTTCTGTGGGACAGTATGCCCTTCATTTCCGCATACTGTCGGCTGAGTTGAGCTGGAACAATGAGGCCTTAGTCGCAACCTTTTTGCATGGCCTGTCTGATAGAGTGAAGGATGAATTAGCTGGAAGAACCATCCCCACTGATCTGGCCGGCGTTATCTCCTTGTGTAACCAGATCGATATTCGCTTTCAGGAGAGGACCTTAGAAAAGCAACGCCAGCACTCCTTGGTTCTTAGTCAGCCTGAGCTCCCCTCTCTTCGACCCGTAGAGCATCTCCTACCAGCTGAGGAACCCATGCAGCTGGGTCGGACCAGGCTATCCCCCGAGGAACGTGCTAGGCGCAGAACTCTTGGTCTGTGTCTTTACTGTGGGGGCAAAGGTCATTTTCGTGACACTTGCTCTCTTTGTCCAGAAAAACGTTCGGGTCCACTTCATCTGGAAAGTGGAGTATTGGACCCAGAAATATCACCTTCCCCTTCTCGTCTTCTGCTTTCTGTGTTCCTTCATGTTGGTGCTTCTTCTCATTCGGTCTCAGCATATCTGGATTCCGGAGCCGCTGGTAATTTCATGGACTGGGAAATCGCATCGTCCATGAGACTTACTCTTTTGCCCCTCACCACGCCATTGGTGGTCTTGGCGATTGATGGTACTGTTCTCCCAGGGGGACCTATCCGCTTCCAGACCCTCCCTGTTAAGATGTCGGTAGGGACACTCCACCAGGAGTGGATATCCTTCCTTATCTTACCCAAGGCCTCAACGCCTATAATTTTGGGTCTCCCATGGTTACAGCTCCATTCTCCTCATGTGGACTGGACTACTGGACAGATCCTGGCTTGGGGTCCCTCCTGTTCCTCCTCCTGTCTACCCAAGGTTGCCCCCTGTGAATCTGAGCCGGTCATTCATTCCAGGTTGCATAACCATTTACATTTCTCTGTCCCTAACCACCCTTGGACGCACAGCCAGGCTAGCTTGTCTACAAGTCCTGCAGTCGCTACGTCTTGCGATGCGATTCAGGTAGTCGCTACACCTGACTCAGCTATTCAGCTTGACTCCGGCGACATGTCATCTTCTAACCAACCTGACTTCAGGGTTCCACTGACATCTGCCCAGTCTGATGGTCCTGTGCAAGATGACCAGTTCCCCTTTAAGGGTCTAGGGGAGCCTCCTCAGATTCCTGTTGATCCTCTCATGCCCTTGCTTATTCCTAGAGAGCCTTTGGTCCTCAATAGATCTTCTTGTCATCTCCCTACCTCGTTTTCGGTCTCTGAGGATAATTTTAAGTACGAGGTTAGACAAGTTCTGGATTCTCGGCTCTGCAGAGGCATTCTTCAGTACCTTGTGCATTGGAGAGGTTTTGGTCCTGAGGAGGCGTCTTGGATCGCTGCATCTGATGTCGCTGCACCTCATCTGTTGAGAAGGTTTCATCAGAGATTTCCCTTTAAGCCTGGGTCCAGGCGGGGGAGGGCCCATAAGAGGGAGGGTACTGTCATGGATATGCATTAATGTCTGTCTGCCATCTTACCTTCCTCCTCATGTGTTCATCTAGAGACCAGACCTCCTTCACCTGGCTTCCTTTATAATCTCCTCCCAGCCTGACTCCACCCCAGGCCCTATCACTGAACACTATATTAACCTGTGCACTGCAAGCCTGCTTTGCTGATCAACGTGTTTGTTAGGCATTGTGTGTTTGGGTTCCTGCCTGCCGTGTGCTACGTCTGTCTCTCTGTTACGTTATTGGCTTGTCCCTGACCATCCCTGTCTGCTCGTGACCCTTGACCTTCGGCTCGTTCTTCGTTATCCTTGTCTGCTTGTGGCCCCTGACCTTCGGCTTGTTATTCGGTTCTCTCTATCGTGTGCTGCTGCTTCCCCTTATCCTACGGGGCGTGAGCTAGGAAACTCCAGGGGCCGCGACCTGGTCCCAGCCTGCAGCGTAACATCCTCACCACTAGAGGCCCTGGAGAAGACCAGCTGGGTCTTAGACTCCGCGCCCTGGGGAATCTTGGCTCTCGCTTCCGTTGGGATCCCGGTTGTGCTCCTCTGGTCCCGCTTTCCACAACCACCCAGTTTCCTATCCACAGAAGCCAGCCATAGGGTTCACTACCTCGCGGTGCACTCCTGTCCCCCTACGGTGTGCATCTGTCACCTGGCCACAGGTGACCCTGACAGTTACTACAGAGGTCTCTGGGAATAACAAGGTAGCTGTTATGTGTGTGCATGGGGACACCCAAGAGTATCCGGTGACTACAGTGTGTTTTGAGACCCCCAAAGATACCCTCTCTCATCAGGTGGGGTTAGTGTCTCACTTGCCTCATGATGCCATTGTGGGAAGGGATTTTCCAAAGTTCTGGGAACTATGGGATTATCCTGAGCCCCCCACTGGTGCCCCTATATACCAGAAATGTGAAAGCCAGAATTCCTCTGAGAGTGGTGAGGACTCTCCAGAATTCCCCTTGTCGGTATTGGCCGGGGAGACTCGAGAAACTGGGGAGGAGCCAACATCTTCAGGCGAAAACATGCCGTCTGTGGAGTTTTCTGTTCTCGAGGTTCACAAGGAAAATTTTGCCACAGAACAGTTAAGAGACCCCACCCTAATAAAGGCACGGGAAAAAGTAGTGGAAATAGATGGCGAGTTAGTGAACCCAGATGAGACCTACACTTACAGTAGGTCCTTTTCCACGATGAAGTATGGGTATCAGGTGGCTAAAAGGGCAGAAGAAACCATTGAGCAGCTTGTGGTGCCCAAACCTTACAGGAAGTTGCTGTTAGATTTGGCCCATGGGCACATTCTTGGAGGTCATCTGGGGACAGAGAAAACCCGAGAGAGAGTATTGCAGAGATTCTATTGACCTGGGGTCATGAAGGAAACAGAAAATTATTGTTCCTCCTGCCCTGTGTGTCAGAGGTCGGCACCGATGCCACACTTCCGTAACCCGCTGGTACCTCTTCCCATCATTGAGGTTCCCTTTGAGAGGATCGCAATGGATTTGGTAGGTCCAATAATGAAGTCCGCTAGGGGACATCAGTACATTTTGGTTATATTGGACTATGCCACCCGTTATCTGGAAGCGATTCCTCTCCGAAATAGCTCTTTGGCTATGGTTTTGGCCGAGGTATCTCTTGTTTTTAGCCATGTGGGTATTTGTAAAGAACTGCTTACGGACCAAGATACACCCTTTATGTCCCGGGTTATGAAAGAGCTGTGCAAGTTTTTCAAAGTGACACAATTGCGTACATCTGTGTATCACCCACAAACAGATGGGTTGGTTGAAAGATTCAACAAAACTCTAAAACAAATGTTAAAGAAGGTGTTGGATAAAGATGGAAAGGATTGGGGCTGTCTAATTCCCTATTTAATGTTTGCTATTAGGGAGGTACCCCAATCCTCTACGGGTTTCTCACCCTTTGAGTTACTCTATGGGAGACACTCAGGAGGACTGTTGGATATCGCCAAGGAAACTTGGGAAAGTGAGAGTTCTCCCCACAGGAGTGTGATTGAGCATGTCACCCTGATGCAAGATAGAATTGCACAGGTAATGCCAATCGTAAAGGAACATTTGGCCCAAGCGCAGTTGGCACAGCAGAGAGTGTACAACCGTGGAGCCAAGACCCATACCTTTTCCCCGGGGGATAAGATATTGGTACTTGTCCCTACGGTTGAAAGCAAGTTCCTCGCCAAATGGCAAGGCCCCTACGAGATAATGGAAAAAGTGAGCGAAGTGAATTACAAGGTCAGACAACCAGGAAGGCGAAAGCCCGAACAGATCTATCACATTAATCTGTTGAAAGCCTGGAGGGATAGGGAATCTTTGTCACCAGCTCAGTCTGATTGCGTGATTCCTGAGGTTGGAATAGCAGTCACCTTGTCAAACCCCCAACAACAGGAGGTTAAGGAGTTTGTGCTTCGCAACAAGGAGGTTTTCTCTGAGCTGCCGGGACAAACATATGGGGTAGAGCATGATATTACCCCGCCCGGTGAAAGGGTGAAGCTAAAACCCCATCGGATCCCAGAGGCCCGACGGGAGGCAATACATGAGGAAGTACAGAAAATGCTTAAGTTAGGGGTGATAGAGGAATCCCAAAGTGACTGGTCAAGTCCCATAGTGTTAATGCCTAAACCGGATGGGAGCTGGCGATTTTGTAACGATTTCCGACAACTGAACAAAGTTACAAAATTTGACACTTACCCCATGCCACGTATAGATGAGTTGGTCGACCGGTTGGGAAGAGCCCGATACATGACAACTCTTGATCTCACCAAAGGGTATTGGCAAATTCCCCTGGCCAAGTCGGCCAAGGAGAAAACCGCATTTGTAACCCCAGACGGGGCGTTCCAATATAAAAGAATGCCGTTTGGTTTACAGAATGCGCCTGCAACATTCCAGCGGAAAATGGACCAGATACTGAGGCCCCATCAGAAGTATGCTGCGGCTTACCTAGATGATGTAATTATCTATAGCACAGATTGGGCCTCACATCTGCCAAAGGTGCAAGCAGTCCTAGACTCTATCCGGGAAGCTGGGTTTACGGCCAACCCCAAGAAGTGTACCATTGGACAGGAGGAGGCCAAGTATCTTGGGTACACCATTGGGAGGGGAGTAATAAAACCCCAAGTCAATAAAGTCGAGGCCATACAGAATTGGCCACGTCCCAACAGCAAGAAGCAGGTACGAGCCTTTCTGGGAATCGCTGGTTATTATCGGCGATTCATTCCCCACTTTGCTTCTCAGGCTGTGCCCCTAACCAACCTGACAAAAGGGAAAGAGTCTGTCATAGTTAAATGGACCCCAGAGGCTGAGGCAGCATTTCAATTCTTAAAAAAAGCCTTATGTAGCCAGCCAGTGTTGTACTCACCAGACTTCTCTAGGGACTTTGTCGTACAAAGTGATGCATCCGACGTTGGGTTAGGAGCAGTATTGTCCTCAGCAGGAAATTGAAGTCCCATGAGGTAAATTACGCCACGATTGAGAAGGAGTGTTTAGCGGTGAAATGGGCTCTAGATTCCCTTCGGTACTATCTGCTAGGTAGGCACTTTGACATGATTACTGATCACGCTCCTTTAAAGTGGATGGCTCAAAACAAAGAGACAAATAGAAGAGTAAATAGGTGGTTCCTGGCCCTACAGGAATTCAACTTTATGGTAAAGCATCGCCCTGGCGTTCAAATGGGGAATGTGGATGCTTTGTCTCGAGTACATGCATGCCTGATTGCTTGTGTTCCAACCCAAAGGTTAAAACAAGAGGGGGGGGAGTATGTGACAGCAGGCAGGTAAAATCACCAGGTTGCATCCAGGATGGAAGGTATATATGTCCTAGATTCAGACTTTATGCCGATTTATACCACTAGGGGGAGTGCTGGGAGTCTTGCAGGGGAAGAGTTAATGAGCCCAGCTGAAGTAAGTGGGCTCATTAGGGCCTCTACAAGAACTCCCAGCATGCTAAGGGCGACGCTCCAACCTGGAACCAGATCTGTGTGGATAGTCTGGGGAGTGCGATCTCTGTGCGGTGAGCCAAAGCCTGTGTGGTTATTGCTAAGAACTTCTAAAAGCAGGGAGCTAGGGACTGGGACAGCACAAGGCTGTACCCAGTTGTTAGTTAGGGACACCATTGTGTGTAGTGAGCGGTCAAGTTGACCAGGATTTCTTTTCCTGTTTTTTTTGTTTTTGCTGTATTTTTTTGTCTGTATATAGTTCAAATAAAACCACACCCTTTTGTTTTCTCCTACCACTGTCTGCTGGGCCTGTTTTTATGTGGTGAACCCATCCAGGGGGGTCACACACACCCGCTGCTGAGTTAACCCCCTCACAATATATATATATATATATATATATATATATATATATATATATATATATATATATACACACACACACACACACATATACACACACACACACACACACTAGGGTGACCACACTTCCAAACTGCCATTCAGGGACCCCCCCCCCCCCCCCCCCCGAAAAGATGATTTTTGACATCTTTATTGCCGATTTTTGGGGCAGGGGCGTATCATGAAATCAGTGGGCCCGTGTGCAAGATCAAAAGTGGGTCCTAGGCATCAAGAAGAACAACAATATGGTGCGCAAAGCGCGTTGTGGTGAACAGTGGACATGTCTTAAATTGTGCTAAATATTGGCTTAAAGGGGGTGTTGTTAAAGAGAGTCTGAGATGACTTATAAAGTGCAGAATGTGGTAATGTTAAATAGGGAATGCAGAGTGTATGGTGGTGAGTAGTATGTACAGGAGAGGAGTGCGGAGTGTATGGAGGTGGGTAATATGTACAGGAGAGGAGTGCGGAGTGTATGGAGGTGGGTAATATGTACAGGAGAGGAGTGTGGAGTGTATGGTGGGGGTAATATGTACAGGAGAGGAGTGTGGCGTGTATGGAGGTGGGTAATATGTACAGGAGAGGAGTGCGGCGTGTATGGCGGGGGGTAATATGTACAGGAGAGGAGTGCGGAGTGTATGGCGGGATAGTTAGTGGAAAGAGGAGTAAGAGGAGTGCAATACTACCTCCTGATAGTCTGTCAGCCACTACTATACCACCTTGGTGGTGGGGCACTCCGAAGGATGTAAGGGGGCACTCTGGAGGAAGTAAAGAGACACTAAGGGGGCACCCTGGAGGTTGTAAGGGAGGATGAAAGGGGGCACTCTGGCGGTACTAACTTAGTCAGAGCCCCCCTACATCCTCCGGGGTGCCCCCTTACATCCTCTGTAGTGCCCCCTTACATCCTCTTCCAGAGTGCCCCCTTAGTACTACTGTACTAAGGGGCACTCTGGAGAAAGTAAGGGGAGGGAGTAAGGGAGCACTCTGGAGGAAGTAAGGGGCACAGATAGTACCTCCAGAGTGCCCCCTGCAGAGAGTCCTGAGGAGTGATGGTCATTAATCCATGCCAGATGAATGTTATGGAAAAGCAGAGCACACCACCCACCTCATGGCTGCCCTATTCCACTACTGCTTGCTCTCTCCCTGCCACAGCCCTGACATAAGCCCGGTCCAGCCTGTGGTGTATGTCCCCATGTTATCTGTACCTGAATTACTGCAGTTCCTCCGGGGGATGCTGCACCCACTGCTGCTCAGGTCAGGGCGGTGAGGTCTTATCCCACTCCCTCCTGGGCTGGGATGAGCTGTGTACAGAGTGCAGGGTTCTGGGATGAGCTGTGTACAGAGTGCAGGGCTCTGGGATGAGCTGTGTACAGAGTGCAGGGTTTCTAGGATGAGCTGTGTACAGAGGGCAGGATTCTGGGATGAGCTATGTACAGAGTGTAGGGTTTTGGGATGAGCTATATAAAGGGTCCACGGTTCTGAGATGAGCTATATACAGGGTTCTGGGATGAGCTATATACAGGGTGCAGGGTTCTGGGATGAGCTATATGCAGGGTTCTGGGATGAGCTATATACAGGGTGCAGGGTTCTGAGGTGAGCTTTATAAAGGGTGCAGGGTACTGGGATGAGCTATATACAGGATGCAGCAGAGGCGTAATTAGAACCTTCAGGGCCCTGGTGCAAGAAACCATGAAGGGCCCCCGACCTCCGGCCTGGGCCATTCCCTCCGAGCCCAGAGGGGGGCAGTATAATGTAAAATGGGAGGGGTGGCAGTGGAGGGCAGTATAATGGAAGGGGGGCAGTATTATGGGAGGGGGTGGTAGCGGAGGGCAGTATGATGGGAGGAGGGGCAGTGGAGGGCAGTATAATGGGAGGGGGCAGTGGAGGGCATGTGGAAGGGGGGTTACTGGAGGGAAGTATGATGGGAGGGGGTCTAGTGGAGGGCAGTATAATGTAAATGGGAGGGGTGGCAGTGGAGGGCAGTATAATGGGAGGGGGGTGGTGGAGGGCAGTATAATGGGAGGGGCTGGGGTAGTGGAGGGCATTATGGGGGGACTGTACAGCATGACTGGAGGGGGGCAGTGTATGGGAGGTAGCAGAGTATAATGGGGGGTGGTAGTGGAGGGCAGTATAATGTAAATGGGAGGGATGGCAGTGGAGGGCAGTATAATGGGAGGGGGGTAGTGGAGGGCATTATAATGTAAATGGGAGAGGTGGCAGTGGAGAGCAGTATAATGGGAGGGGGCAGTATGATGGGAGGGGGTGGTAGTGGAGGGCAGTATAATGGGGGGGGGGTTAGTGGAGGGCAGTATAATAGGAGGGGTGGCAGTGGAGGGCAGTATAATAGGAGGGGTGGCAGTGGAGGGCAGTATAATGGGAGGGGGGCAGTATGATGGGAGGGGGTGGTACTGGAGGGCAGTATAACGGGGGGGTTAGTGGAGGGCAGTATAATAGGAGGGGTGGCAGTGGAGGGCAGTATAATAGGAGGGGTGGCAGTGGAGGGCAGTATAATGGGAGGGGGGCAGTAAAATGGGAGGGGGTGGTAGTGGAGGGCAGTATAATGGGGGGGTTAGTGGAGGGCAGTATAATGGGAGGGGTGGCAGTGGAGGACAGTAAAATGGGAGGGGGCAGTGAAGGGAAGTATAATGGGAGGGGGCAGTATGATGGGAGGGGGTGGTAGTGGAGGGCAGTATAATGGGAGGGGCTGGGGTAGTGGAGGGCGGTATGGGGGGACTGTACAGCATGACTGGAGGGGGGCAGTGTATGGGAGGTAGCAGAGTATAATGGGGGGGTAGTGGAGGGCAGTATAATGTAAATGGGAGGGATGGCAGTGGAGGGCAGTATAATGGGAGGGGGGTAGTGGAGGGCAGTATAATGTAAATGGGAGGGGTGGCAGTGGAGGGCAGTATAATGGGAGGGGGTAGTGGAGGGCAGTATAATGGGAGGGGCTGCGGTAGTGGAGGGCAGTATGGGGGAACTGTACAGCATGACTGGAGGGGGGCAGTGTATGGGTGGTAGCAGAGTATAATGGGGGGGTAGTGGAGGGCAGTATAATGTAAATGGGAGGGATGGCAGTGGAGGGCAGTATAATGGGAGGGGGGTAGTGGAGGGCATTATAATGTAAATGGTAGGGGTGGCAGTGGAGAGCAGTATAATGGGAGGGGGCAGTATGATGGGAGGGGGTGGTAGTGGAGGGCAGTATAATGGGGGGGGGGTTAGTGGAGGGCAGTATAATAGGAGGGGTGGCAGTGGTGGAGGGCAGTATAATAGGAGGGGTGGCAGTGGAGGGCAGTATAATGGGAGGGGGGCAGTATGATGGGAGGGGGTGGTACTGGTGGGCAGTATAACGGGGGGGGTTAGTGGAGGGCAGTATAATAGGAGGGGTGGCAGTGGAGGACAGTAAAATGGGAGGGGGCAGTGAAGGGAAGTATAATGGGAGGGGGCAGTATGATGGGAGGGGGTGGTAGTGGAGGGCAGTATAATGGGGGGCAGTATAATGTAAATAGGATGGGTGGCAGTGGAGAGCAGTATAATGGGAGGGGGTAGTGGAGGGCAGTATAATGTAAATGGGAGGGGTGGCAGTGGAGGGCAGTATAATGGGAGGGGGGCAGTATTATGGGAGGGGGTGGTAGCGGAGGGCAGTATGATGGGAGGGGGGGCAGTGGAGGGCAGTATAATGGGAGGGGTGGTAGTTGAGGGCAGTATAATGGGAGGGGGGTAGTGGAGGGCAGTATGATGGGAGGGGTGGTAGTGGAGGGCAGTATGATGGGAGGGCAGTATAATGGGAGGGGGTTAGTGGAGGGCAGTATGATGTAAGGGGTGGTAGTGAAGGGCAGTATGATAGGAGGGGTGGTAGGAGGGGTGGTAGTGGAGGGCAGTATGATGGGAGGGGTGGTAGTGGAGGGCAGTATGATGGGAGGGGTGGTAGTGAAGGGCAGTATGATAGGAGGGGTGGTAGTGGAGGGCAGTATGATGGGAGGGGTGGTAGTGGAGGGCAGTATGATGGGAGGGGTGGTAGTGGAGGGCAGTATGATGGGAGGGGTGGTAGTGGGGGGCAGTATGATGGGACGGGGGTTCGTGGAGGGCAGTATAATAGGAGGGGTGGCAGTAGAGAGCGGTATAATGGCAGGGGGGCAGTATGATGGGAGGGGGTGGTAGTGGAGGGCAGTATTATAGGGGGAGTTATTGGTGGGCAGTATAATAGGAGGGGTGGAAGTGGAGGGCAGTATAATAGGAGGGGTGGCAGTGGAGGGCAGTATGTTGGGAGGGGGTGGTAGTGGTAGTGGGGAGCAGTATATTGTACAGCATGACTGGAGTCTGGAGGGGGGCAGTGTATGGGAGGGAGCAGAGTTACCATGAGCTACTCAGAGTTAGGGCAGTGCAGGGAGCATTTCGCCTACCTTTCTTCCAGTGCAGGAACAGCCATCAGGTAAGAGGCGGAGTCGGGGGCGGAGCTTAGGCACGAGGACGCCGAGGAGGAATCTTCCTCCGGCTCGCTCGGAATCCTGGGGCTCCACTCTCCTCATTGTCATGACGTCACTGGTTGTTAGACGCTAGTCGGGCCATGCCTAGCAACCAGTTGTTTTGGCAGTGAGCCAGGCAGCGTCTGGGGGTGAAATGAAGCGGTCTCCGACAGAACTAGCACAGCGGGCAGTGAGGGACAGTGGCAATGCGGTGGCAATTTTTAGGGGGCATCAGATCGGCCAAGAGGGCAATTCAGGGACACTTTATTGTCCCGGAATGAAGGTGTCCGGGACCAGGGACAAAGATGTCAATTACGGGATAATCCCGGGCAATCCGGGACACGTGGGCACCCTAACACACACACACACACACACACATCCCACCTTTGTGCAGCTACATCTCACTGCAGGTCAGTAGTATGTCTGGAAGGCAAACAAGGAGAGGCAGACAGTCACAAGGCAATAAAAGAGGGCAAGCAGGCTCTGTGTCTAGAGGCAACAGTGCTTCTGGTCATGGACACGGTGCATCCTCATCTAGAGGCAACAGTGCTTCTGGTCCTGGACACGGTGCATCCTCATCAGCACGTGGCCGTGGGACACGCTTGTCCTTCTTTTCAGCAGCTGGCCATGTTGAGCCGCAACATGCCCAAGACTTGGTAGAGTGGATGACCAAGCCGTCCTCATCATCCTCGTTCTCTCTCACCCAGGCTCAGAGTACTTTGTCTGGCAAAGTGGCATCAGTCACTCCTTCCCTAGCCCCACCATGTTCTCCTGAGGAGTCCCCCGAACTGTTTTACCACAGTGTTGGGTACATGCTCCAGGAGGATACCCAGTGTTTTGAAGGCTCCAATGATGGAACCCAGCTGGAGGAAGGCAGTAACGTGAGCTTAGAGAGAGGGGGTAGTAACGTGAGCCCAGAGAGAGGGGGCCAACAAGGACAGCTATTTGGCAGTCATGTTCCCCCAGCTGCAGCATACTGCCAGATTGGCTCCAGTGATGAGGAGGGAGGGGATGATGAGGTCACTGACTCCACGTGGGTGCCTGATAGGAGAGAGGAGGAGGAGGCACATCTCCAATGAGGCAGGATGCCCTCCAGGGGCCAGCTTAAGGGCAGCACAATGACCGCATCACACCGCAGAGCTCCGCATGTGCAGGGCGCTGCTGTCTCTGCACGTTATTATAAAAGTTCTTTGGTGTGGGCCTTTTTTTTTTAGACGTGTGCAGCAGATCACACCGTTGCCATTTGCAACATATGTCTAAAGCGTATCTCACGTGGCCAAAACATCAGCCGCTTGGGCACCAGGTGCTTGACCAGACATATGTCGACCTGCCATGCAGTCTGTTGGCAAGCGTACCTAAAAGATCCACACCAAAGAACAAAGCGGACCTGTCCTTGCTCCTCATCAGCTGGGATCTCCAACCCCACTAGTAGTCCTCTCTGAAACCTGCACTGAGAGGTATGAAGGTGTAGAATTCGGTGTGTCACAGCCAAGTACTTCCGGACAATCTGCTATCGGTACACCGACGTCCGATTGTACCAGGCAAATTTCCCTGCCCCAGCTGCTGCACCGCCGAAAGAAGTTCGCTCCCAGCCATCCACGTGCCCAGCGGTTGAATGCTAGCTTGGCTAAATTGCTAGCACTTCAACTGTTGCCTTTTCAGTTGGTAGACTCTGCCCCCTTCCGTGAGTTTGTTGAATGTGCGGTTCCCCAGTGGCAGGTTCCCAAACGCCACTTTCTCTTACTGTCCATGGATTGACACAGCATCTTCAATCTTGACAAAGTGGGTTATGTTCCTGCTCATAGGAGAAGACTAGGCAGAATGTTAGATGTTTTAACATACATTCATTTACCAGAGCTGTACAGCCCCTCCTGCCTGCAGCCAGCAACCTCAGTTTTTTTCTGCCTAGCAGAGGAGAGGACGTGGCTCTCTTCAGAGCCAGTCTCTTGAAGAGATATTTTATTCTTTTGAAATTTTTTATGATTTTATTTTTGAGATCTTCTATCAACAGTCGGCTGGGCAACAGGTTGGGTAGTTCGCTATACTCGTAGTCTTCCCAGTCCGACCATCGAGCGTGCTGATCCTCGCTCTGCGTGAGATCAGTCCACGACATACCCCGCGACTCCTGGGGTGGCCGGTGAGCTTTTTGCTCCAAAGTCCACGTATGTCTGAACAGTTTTGCTGTATCTTTCACGGTGGACCGGGCCGACAGCTACTCAGTACTGCACTGTGATGGGTCTGTCAGGAACACACTAGTGGGTCCTCGCTGGACGGGTAAGTACTGTTACCCCTGCCTCAGCAGGTGAGTACATGCTGTGTGTTCCTATGGTAGGGGGTTTCCCTGTTCCCCCTTGTTTTTTTGCTACTCTGTCACCTTCTCTGGCTATGCGCTGACTGGGGGTGTCTGGGGGTCACTCTGCCCCAGGTGGGGTCTGCTTTATGTGTGGGGATGCCTCTGGGTCAGCCTGGGCATTGTGTTTTTTTTCGGCGTCGCTGGGCGCCATGTTTACTGTGTGTTTCTATTACTATTGTAAACCGCATTGGCGGCCATTTTGCCGTGGCCGCTGCATGGCGCACTTATATTAGCGGAGGCCATTTTGTTGTAGACATGCGTTTTTTTGCTGCTAGTTTGGCCTCTACTGCTGACTGGGACGGCGCAAATCTCCTCACAGTCGCCTCGCGGTTCTCTCACTCTAGGAGCGGTGCACAGGCAGCAGAGCTGAGCTGTCCTCTCTGGGTTGGTGAGTCCCCTGGGTAACCCCCCACAGTCAGCGCAGCCAGAGGGTGGACTTTTCTCTTTCTTTGTCAAAGTCTCAGAGGGTGCTGGTTATTATGGAGTCAGTTTCACCTGCTTCCCCCATCATGTCAGAGGCAACAGGCAGTGCTCCTGCACCTGCGGTTCCTATGGACCAGTTGTCGGCAGTCCTGGAATCATTTGTGGCCAGGCTGGAAGTGGCGTGCGATGCGCAAGAGGGCTGAAAAGCCACACCATCTCCAGGGGAGTGCTCTGATTCAGAGATGGGCCTTGCTGTAGCACAGGAGCCTAGCTCTGAATTTTTGGATATGTTTGACCAGGACATTCCTTGTGAGGAAGGCTCCTTATCTGGGTCAGTGCATGACAGGGCGCTGGTTAGTGAACTCATTGATATTGTGAGGGACACTCTCAAGCTGGATGCTGCGGCTGAGGAACCTCTGGTGGAGGCAGTCTCCTTTGGTTCATTTAAGCGCATCCTTCAAAGAAAGTTTTTCCCTATACACCCTTCTTTGACAAATCTAAGACCAGGTATGGGAAAATCCGCAGAAGACCTTTGCGGTCATGCGGCCTGGTGGTTAGGTACCCCTTTCAGGAGAACCTGGTTAAAAAATGGGCCTCTCCTCCGGTTGTCGGTCGCCCGGCTGAATAATGCCACGACCCTCCTGGTTGAAGGGACTCCTGCCTTTAAGGACCCTACCGATAGGAGATCGGAAGTGGTGAGCAGGGCCATGTTCACCATGCTGGGATCCGCGCTGCGTCCTATTGTAGCGGCGACCCTGGTGTCTCAGACACTCACGGAATGGGCGAAGATTCTGCACCAGACTGTGCAGGAGCATAAGCTTCCTCCAGATTGCATTGCACTGCCCGACCAAATGGTGCAGGGCCTGGTGTATGTGTGCGATGCCACTTTGGACGCTGCTCCCCTAATCTCTGGGGCCTCGGTGGTTTTGCATCGCCTGATCTGGTTAAAATGCTGGTCTGCTGACCTGACCTCTAAGATAGGCTGACCAGATGTCCCCGATTTCCGGGGACAATCCCTGGATTGAGCCTGCTGTCCCCGCTCTGAATTTGTCCCCGCTTTTGTCCCCAGATTCAGGGTCAGCGCCAGCGGCACATCAACAAGGGGAGGTCTTCCCCGGGTGCCACACATTGCGGGGTGTCAGGACAGTGCCACCGCATAGGATGCCCCATCAGTGTTGCCAACCTTCTGTGTGAATACAGAGATGGCTGCATCTGTCACAGGTCTGAGTGTCTGTGTTCTGTTCTACAAGCACAGACAGCACAGCCCCCCTTCCACGTGAATGGTAGAGGCGGATTGGCTCTGCTTGTTCTCGCTGATCCCTCCCTGTGCCCCCCCCCCACACTCCGGCAGCCCGTGTGCTGTGTGCCAAGTGAAGGATGTCTAGTTTATGGAGCAGCCGACAGCCACATTGTACACCTGAAGCCGCGGTGACTGAAGAAGTGAGTGAGCTGTGACAGAACTCTCCCCCTTCTCCTTCCTTCCCTCTCCCTCCCCTCCCCCTTTCCTCAACTACAGCCAAAGAGGTTTTTTTTTCAGCCTATAACAGTACTTTGTACTTTGTCCTCTGTGCTTTCAAGTGGTATTCAGGGGGTTAAACAGGCAGTAAGGAAATATCACCTCCTCACTGCCTGTCAAATTCCTCTAAAAAGTGACCTAGGCACGGCGCGCTTTTCAGCTGAGTATTTTCTAACCATCTCATGTATAATATACCTGCAGTCTCTCTCCTGTATAATGTCCGCAGTCTCTCTCCTGTATAATGTCCGCAGTCTCTCTCCTGTATAATGTCCGCAGTCTCTCTCCTGTATAATGCATACCTCCCAACTGGCACGGATTCTGTGGGTTTTACCCGCATAGGCTGCTCCTTGTCCCGCGAGAGTGTAATTTTTCCCGCACAGCAGGAAGCATGAAAAGGATGAAACAGCAAACCAGCAGGTAAGCCCCCCCCCCCCCCCCCCCAGGATTGGTGGACAAAACAAAACAGTGTTACCCGGTGATCTGCCGACAAACGTCCCCCCGGCGGATTCTGCCCCCAACTGTACTGCGCAGGCGCGGCGCTTGCGCAGTACGAACGTCAATGAGCTTCCGAAAATAGCCGAACATGTAAAGCTGAGAGTCTGCTCTACACGGCGCCTGCGTGGACCTAGATGTAAGTGGCCAGTCGGCCTCACGTCCTCGCTTCACTCCCTCGGCCTCCTGGCTCTTTTTTTAACATCCTCCATGTCCACGGGGATGGTAAAGAAAGAGCCTGGATGTCAGCAGTGTAGCACAATTTGGTGTGCGCAGGCGCCATGTAGAGCTGACTCTCAGCTCTACATGTTCGGCTATTTTCGGAAAAAGCGCCGCGCCTGCGCAGTACAGAGCGGGCAGAATCCGCTGGGGGGCAATGCTCGGCAGTACACCGGCACCCTTTATTTTTATTTATTTATATTCAATTAGATTTTGCTCCAGCTGCAATGATTCAGAGTTTTTCCTTTTGAGCCTGTATGGACGCCATGGGCAGTCATTTCATTTTCTTTAATCATTAGTTTATGTCATGTCAGCCCTGAAGGGTAGGGTGACCAGACATCCCCAGTTTCAGAGGACAGTCCCCGGATTGATGACACTGTCCCCGGCCCAAGTCTGTCCCCGGTTTTGTCCCCGGATTGAATTTCAACTGGGGATGGGGCAATTTCAAAGATAGTCAGTGCAAAATAAAAAAAAAAAATCTGAATTACACACCCCCCGCTCTGCCGCTCCTACTAGCTTAGAGGGGTGTATTTTTTCCATTATCTGTGCCCCTTTCTGATGATCATGTGCTGGTCGGAGCGGAGGGAATATTTCTTCAGTTTCGGGTGCCCATTCAGCTCCGCTCCCATGTTCTTCTGCCTTGGCTCAAGTCCCGGCCAGCCGCCTGCCTGCTTATCTCCTTGCCTTCCCTGGCAGAGTGATCTTCCTCCGCTCCCCACCCAGTAGTAGCCGGGGCCCAGAAAGTAAGACTTGACAGGCTGTGAGGCGGGCGGCGACGGGCAGAGAGTCGCTGATTGCCGCCATTATTAGTAAAAAATAAAAAACAAAATATGTCCCCGGATTTCATTTTAAAAATCTGGTCACCTTACTGAAGGGGATACCCTCTTTGGCATCTTTAACGCTATGCCGTTTTCTGTACCATTTGTTAGACCTATTTTTGTTTTCATGAATCCCCTGGTATAGCGCTATCCAACTGCGCTTTCCCTTTCATGTCCTGTACATAAGGGATCCGGGGATTTCCTAAAATGGCCGTTCCAGCTTCTTCCGGCCTCATTTAGTCAGGCATTAGCGTTCAGCTGCCTGAGTGCCGCCCTCACGAATGCGTCCGCCGCACGGCAATGACATCAGACGTTAGCCGTGCCGGGATGAGTATAAATTGGCGGTATTTCGCCATATTACTCTGTCATTCCTCTCGAGCTGGGGATTGTGAGACTGCTTGGAAATCGTTTTCTATACGCCACGACTGCCGCTATTGTAGCGGCTTCAATGCAATACTTAACTACTCCTTAAAGGTACGTGCTTATATACTCATTTTGGCTGTAGGATGGATATCTACTTCAGTCACTTTTTTTGATACTATGGTATCTACTTACTTTCACGCACAGGATCTTTATGCAAATTTGTATGAATCACTGCGGTTCTCAACAAAAAGATCCAGTACTGCTATCCATACTTTACAAAAACAAATGATTCGATAAACCAGGTATTTTTAAATCTCTAATATAAATGTATTCTTTTTGTGGATTTAAATTATTTTGAATTCACTTATATTATATATTTTTCAATTATATAATTTTTACTCATCTGCAGGTCCCAACTTAGGAATTTCTCTGTATCATTTCTAGCAGGATTATTATCAATGTTGGTTTTACTGCCTCTTCACAAACAAGTTTTGGGAGGTCGTGTTCATTTCCATCAGTTGGGGCATTTTGGTGATCATCCCTTTTCCGCAGCTGGAGATGGAGGGCAATTTAGGATTTTAATCTGGAATTGCTAAAACATCTCCTTCATCTTTAAAGTGGTTGTAAACCCACTTTTTCAACTTGCACCTACAGGTAAGCCTAGATTAAGGCTTACCTGTAGGTGCAAGAAATATCTCCTAAACCTACACGGTTTAGGAGATATTTACTAAAATGACAAGCGCCGCTATCTACAGCGCATGCGCGCCGTAGACAACGGCGCATTTATGGGGTTAATCCCATTCACATACTCGGCTACTTCCCAGCAATCGCTGGGCGTAGCCGAGTGGGACGCCTCCCGCGCGCATGCGCAGAGTGACGTCTCCGCCGCTCCGGCCAATCACAGCGCCGGAGCGGCGCTGTGATTGGCTGGTGCGGCGATACCCGGAAGTAACATTCCGGCTATCGCCGCAGTGATGTCTGCGGCTGGACAGAGGGACGAGGACGGCTTCGGGGGCCCCGATCTAAGGTAAGTGGAACCTAATGAGCTATTATGCTAGTCATAATAGCTCATTATGCCTTTCTCTTGCAGGTGGGCCAAAAAAAAAAAAAAAGTGGGTTTACAACCACTTTAACATACAATTGGTAGGTACCATGTTTGACCACATCATTTATTGACACTTCAATATACTTTATATTAGATTTATGTTTCCCTGATTCTATAATATTTAAAAATATTTGACGTGTACATTATAAAACATTATCATAACGTAACTAATATTGCAATTAAATTTTGCAGTTTTTGTTAACCTATTTTTTGTGGATATTCCAATAGGTGTGTTTTTCTATACATTTTATGGATGTTCCTTTGTTCTTTTCTTTATTTCATTTTTTAGTGTACCGTTACACCGTAGATTACTCCTGAAGAAGCTCCAATTTCGAGCGAAACATGTCGAGTTCAACGGTTGTTGTATATGTACCTAGTTTAAAATGTTGTATATGTTGAACTTTCAGGAAAACTTCATTTTCCTTTTTTATTAAATAAATATTGTTCTATTTTTGTATAAATCTATTGTCATTGGATCCTTTTTGGTTTTTCAATATTTATTCTTACTTTTGACACCGTAAAAAATCCTGAGGTATGTGACCTCAAGCCCTTCTTTTTAAATATAACAGTACTTTGTACTTTGTCCTCTGTGCTTTCAAGTGGTATTCAGGGGGTTAAACAGGCAGTAAGGAAATATCACCTCCTCACTGCCTGTCAAATTCCTCTAAAAAGTGACCTAGGCACGGCGCGCTTTTCAGCTGAGTATTTTCTAACCATCTCCTGTATAATATACCTGCAGTCTCTCTCCTGTATAATGTCCGCAGTCTCTCTCCTGTATAATGTCCGCAGTCTCTCTCCTGTATAATGTCCGCAGTCTCTCTCCTGTATAATGCATACCTCCCAACTGGCACGGATTCTGTGGGTTTTAACCGCATAGGCTGCTCCTTCCCCCGCAGTCCCGCGAGAGTGTAATTTTTCCCGCACAGCAGGAAGCATGAAGAGGATGAAACAGCAAACCAGCAGGTAAGCCCCCCCCCCCCCGGGATTGGTGGACAAAACAGTGTTCCGCGGCACCCCCCCCCCCCGCTGAACAACTTGTCCCGAGGCACCCCCGGCACCCCCAACAACTTTTTTTTACATGTCCTGCTCAACAACTTTCGTTAGCAGGGGAGAGGGGAGATCTGAATGTCCCGCGGTGGGACTTTTAAAAGTTGGGAGGTATGATAATGTCCGCAGTCTCTCTCCTGTATAATGTCCGCAGTCTCTCTCCTGTATAATGTCTGCAGTCTCTCTCCTGTATAATGTCCGCAGTCTCTCTCCTGTATAATGTCCGCAGTCTCTGACCATCACTCTTTCCAAAACGCACTCCTGGGACTGCTCCGGACGAGTGTAGACTTCTCTCATAGGCACAGGTTTACAGCCTGGCCATTGTATTCAAGGCTCTGTGGAGTGAGATATTCCCTACCCACACCAGGATCCATACTGGTGTGTGTTAAAGCCCTTCCTTTCCACCGTGATAGTTCCAACTCTAAAAGTACCGGAGGACATTACAATCAGCCTTTGCCCAGCAGTATACCCAGCTGTTTATTGTGATTCTTACTCTGGCTGGCTGTCTGTTACCGACAGATAGCCAATCAAATCCTATATAGGTGTGTGTTGCCATTGGCAGCACATTATCTGGCCTATTACTGTGCTCCTGAAGAAGCGGTAACCCGCAAAACTAGTAGAGCAAGTCAAGACCACACATGATACATTGGACCTATGGCTCTGGTTAACTTGCTTCACATAACTATTGTTTCTCTAGCCTCTGGTTTGCCAGATCTGCATTCCAAGAAGGTGGAATGCCTACATGTTATTTACTGTGAAGTATTGTTAAAGCATGAACCCAAGCTCTGTATCCAAGTATAAACAAATTGGTATTGTCTAAATGTTTATATGTATTTTTTCATTACTCTGTTTAAAAATAAATACCCCTAGTTTTTTTACAAACATTTATCCATGTGCCGCCAAAAGTCAATTTTGTCTAGTTTATCTTTGTTTCTTCTATGATATTGGGACGTTGGCACATTTGTATATGTGCATCCACAGTGTCACCCTGTGAGGATGCACGTTTAAGCAATTGTTTCGAAAACGTTCTTGTATTACCTTCGGGTCAGTGCTGTGCACCTGGATCCTCCCTCCAAGAGTCACCTTGAACAATGTCTGTCAGGAAATGAGCCCCACACCATTAAAGTTCAACACTCCTTTATTCTTCTCGAATGAACACAATCAGTTGAACTCCCTTGGTAGAAACAGAACAGAAAAGGAGGTGTGGATGCGAATAGGCCCAGACACAATGTAGTTCTCCACTTTCCTTCCTGAAAGTGGGTTACGGTCTCCGCACGAGGGGGAATTTCCTTCCAGGCGGTCTCCGACGAGAGGCTCACCTGTCACCGGCAATATGCTGCACCGGGTCTTCAAGTGAGGAGCTCCCCCCGGTCCATTGCGCCTTCCGGATTCGGGTACCCACTCCCGGGGTTCCCTAGGATCTCCTTCCCTCCCAGAACTCAGTGTTGGGCACTGAGCTCCGGACCTCCATCCGAGTACCTCACCCCAGGCTAAAGGTGCCTGGGATGGAACACGACCTCCGATTGTCCTCTAGGCCTAGGCCACCCAGAGGACCGACACGAACCACCGTCCACAAGCTGAAGGTGCTTGGGACTCCGACCTTGTGACAAAGATGGCCGGCCCCTTTATACCCCCTCCCAGCAAGCACAGCGGGTTCCCCGCCCCACCATACCACTGCCGAGGGAGGAAAAAAAAGGGAGGCACAGCACACAGCAATGATTCAACCCCAGCCCAGGGCGACAGCGCCACCCACTGGGCTGCAGGGAATTACACACCACTGATGTCTCTGCCAAGTTCAAATTTACACCCGGGAAAGTACATACCCGCTACATATCATTTGAGGAAAATATGCTTATAAAATAGTTTACCATTAGCCAATAAAAAAATAAAAATAAAATATGTCCCCGGATTTCATTTTAAAAATCTGGTCACCTTACTCTAAGAAGCTCATGACGAGCATAAGAGCACCCTTCTTCCTCAGCCTACTAGGGCGAAGGAGCCGCGCCGTAAGCTGGGTCCTTTCTTTCCCACTCAGAAGAGGTTTTTGTTCGTCAGTCAGATCCCACGGGTAAATTCTCCCGGACTGACAAGGGTGCGGCTGGAGGACAGAAGCATTCCTGGGTGCGTAAGCCGAACAAGCCGGCAAGTAAAGCCGCCACCGCATGAAGTCTTGCCCCCGCCCGACTCTGGGGTGGGGGGACGACTTTGCAGGTTCACGGATCGGTGGACCTCCCGGATCTCCGACCGGTGGGTGTGTGAGGTGGTCACCTCGGGGTACAGGATAGAGTTCCTTTCCTGGCCACCAGACAGGTTCTTTCCCTCAAATCTCTCTCTCCTTCCAGCGTGTCAAGCTGCCCTATTGAGGGCAGTGCCAGACTTGCTGAGGTGCGGAGTGATTGTGCCGATACCGTCAAGGGAGAGGTTTCAGGGATTTTATTCAAATCTGTTTGTGGTCCGAAAGAAGGACGTAGTCCGTCCAATTCTGGACCTCAAAGCCCTAAATGCCTTTGTGAAGGTTCGGAAATTCCGCATGGAATCCATTCGCTTGGCGATTGCTGCGCTTCACCCGGGGGATTTTCTGTCATCCTTGGACATCAAGGACGCCTACTTGCATGTCCCAATCTGCGTAGGTCACCAGAATTTCTGCGCTTCGTGATAGGCGAAGACCACTATCAGTTTGTGGCTCTTCCCTTCGATTTGGTGTCAGCACCGCAGGTTTTTAACCAAGGTGCTTGCCCCGATTCTAGCTTTGCTGAGACAGCGAGGCATTGCTATCGTGGGCTATCTAGACGATCTTCTTCTGAGGGCAGACTGGCTCAGAATTAGAGGAAAATGTGATTATAGCCAGTCAGGCCCTCAGGGAATTCGGCTGGCTGCTGAACGTTCAGAAGTCGGTCCTGGTTCCGACTCAGCGTCTGGATTACCTAGGCTTGATCCTGGACTTCTCGGAGGCAAGGGTCTTGCTACCCTTGGAAAAATGACAGATTCTTCAATCTGCGGTACAGGTGTTGACGTCCCGCAAATGGTCGTCACTCCGTTTTTGCATGAGGGTCCTGGGACTCATTGTGGCTTCCTTCGAGGCGGTGCCGTATGCCCAATTCCACACTCGAGTCTTACAAAGGGAGATCCTATCTTGCTGGAACAAGTCTCCATTATCACTGGATCGTCAGATCCAGGTGAGTCACCTGGTCAGGGCATCCATGACATGGTGGCTGAGATCCCCTGCCCTTCGGTCGGGGAAGTCGTTCCTTCCTGTTCAGTGGACTGTGATCACGTTGGACGCCAGTCTTTCGGACTGGGGCAGAGTCTATGGAGTTCTGACAGCCCAAGGGCTCTGGACTCCGGACTAATCCAGTCTACTGATCAATGTCCTGGAACTCCGGGCAATCAGACTGTGCCTCTCCCCGTGGTCAAGGAGACTGCAGGGACGCCCAGTCAGGATCCAGTCGGACAACGCCATGGCAGTGGCTTATGTCAACCATCAGAGGGGGATTCGGAGCTCAGCTGCGGCGTCCGAGGTCGCTCACATCCTAAGATGGGTGGAAAGAAGCGTGCTGGCTCTGTCGGCCGTTTACATTCCAGGCGTAGACAACTGGCAGGTGGACTATCTGAGCCTCCAGATGTTGGACCAGGGGGAATGGTCCGTCCTCCTGGAGGTGTTTCACCTCCTTTGCCGGAGGTGGGGCACGCCGGATGTGGACCTATTGGCCTCTCGAATCGCAAGGTGTCGATATTCGTGGCCAGATCCCTGGACAGACGTGTTGGTGACTCTGTGGGGTCGGTATTGGCTGATTTATGCCTATCCTCCACTGAAGTTGCTTCCTCGCCTTCTTCGCAGGGTGGAGGCCGAGGGGATTCCGGTGATCCTCATCGCGCCAGATTGGCCTCGGCGTCCTTGGTACGCCAATCTTGTGCACCTAGTGGCGGACGTTCCATGGCGACTACCTGTGCGGGAGGACCTTCTGTCTCAAGGTCCCATACTTCATCCTGCTTTACAGTCGCTGGCTTTAACGGCATGGCTATTGAAAGCCAGGTGCTGAGAGACCGGGGTCTCTTGGATTCGGTAATTTCGACCATTTTGAGGGCACGGAAATCTTCCTCCAGGAAGATATACCACCGTACCTGGAGGGCCTACATCGCTATGTGCGAGGAGCTGGATTGGCGTCCACGGACGTATTCCGTTCCCAGAATCCTGTTCTTACAGCGTGGTGTGACCCAAAAGCTTGCTTTAAGCATCATTAAGGGTCAGATTTTGGCTTTGGCCGTTCTCTTTCAGCGGCCGCTAGTGGGCCATTCCTTGATTTAGTACCTTCGTACAGGGGGTCCGCCATGTGCTCCCCCCTATTAAACCACCTCTTCCTCCTTGGGATTTGAATTTGGTGCTCTCGGTTCTTCAAGAAGCTCCTTTTGAAAACATCAGAGAGATTCCTCTCTTAACTTTATCTCAGAAGGTGGCTTTTCTAGTAGCCATTACTTCTTTTAGAAGGGTTTCTGAATTGGCGGCCTTGTCTTGCAAGCCACCATACTTGGTCCTCCATAAGGATAAGGCGGTGCTGCAGCCTTCTTTTCTCCCGAAGGTGGTCTCGGCCTTCCACCTTAATGAGGACATTGTGCTTCCATCTTTATGTCCTCGTCCATCGCATCCCAGAGAGTTTGCGCTTCACGCGTTAGACGTGGTACGTGCTTTACGGGTGTACCTGTCTGCTACGGCTTCATTTAGGAAGTCTGACTCGCTGTTTGTGTCTGTGTCTGGTCCGAAACAGGGCCAAGCGGTTTCGTCTGCCACCATTTCTAGGTGGATCAGACAGACTGTCATACAGGCCTATGCCCTTAAAGCGGAGTTCCACCCAAATTTGGAACTTCCGCTTTATCCACTACTCGCCCCCTTACATGCCACATTTGGCATGTAATTTTTTTTGGGGGGGGAGTGGGGGCTTCAGTAGGAGTGGGACTTCCTGTCCCACTTCCTCCTTCCGCCCTGGGCTCGCCTAGGCGATACGTCATATCGCCTTGTGGCGGTCCCTCCCTGTAGACGATCACCTGGGACGTGACAGGTCCCAGGCGATCGCCTGTCCATTCAGAGAGCGCTGCGCCGTTCGCGCATGCGCAGTGAGTGCCCGGCCGTGAAGCTGAAAGCTGTCACGGCCGGGTGCCCACACAATGAATGGAGGCGCCGGCGGAGAAGGGGGGAGAGGAGCGGAGCTCCAGGCGTCGCTGGACAGTGGAGCAGGTAAGTGTATGTTTATTAAAAATTAAAATACAAAAGTTTCCCCTCACAGGGCGGGACTTTATAGGCATGAATTTACATAACCACTAGGGTAGAGTATAAAAATAATTTATTACAAAATTAGAAAGTATGAATACATAAAATTGTGTGCAAATAAAAAAGACTTGATATATGCAGAAGATACAATCAATGAATCAATAGAATTTTTGTTGAATTATGCCCAATGCATCGCATGCCCAGGGGGAAAAGATTATACCCTGAACTGCAATGCTAGTGCACAATCATATGAAAATTAGAATTGTACATATATAGGGGAAACTTTTGTATTGTATCAGTTAGGGATGTTGGCTACATCACACCAGACCTGTTTTCTACAACCTCCTATTCTTTGATATTAAAAATTAAAAGGAGGGGGAGAGGGAGGGGAATGGGCCTGATTCAAATGGGAGAAAATGGAAAATAGGAATAAGCTGGCTGGTACGGTGAGTATAACAAACCGGGATCCTCCTAAACAAATTACTGGACAAATATGGAAAAGGGGGTTGGGAAGGAGTCCCAACAGAAAGTTTAAATTGTGAATCATCAACAACTCAGCTATCTATATAAATGACTTTATTGGTGAAGAATGAGTATACGCTTTATCCCAAAGCTGCTACACAACCTATAGGAGAAAGGGGCAGATCCAGCATATGTACATATCATAAAAACATAGAAACATGCATGCAATGGGCTAAAAAGGACAGACGAGACGGTCCTGCTACCCCTCTATATGCTCCACAACTGACCAAACGTGTATACATGTACATTCCCATCACCCAACACTCATGACTAGGGATGAGCTTCGTGTTCGAGTCGAACATACGTTCGACTCGAACATCGGCTGTTCGATCGTTCGACGAAGATCGAACGATTTGGGCCGTTCGCGCCAAATTCGAGTGACGCGAACGGCCCACAATGCACTACGCCATCGCAGTGTCATCCAGGCGCTGTGATTGGCCAAGCATGCACTGTGACCCCGCATGCTTGGCCAATCACAGCGCCGGCAGCGAGGAGAGCAATGATTGGCCACAGGCAGGATGCCTGTGGCCAATTATTGCTGAGGGTGTTTAGTACACGCCCCACACTATAAAAGGCCGCCAGCACGGCGGCCTAGTGTAGTGTGTTCCGGAGCAGGGAAAGAGCAGCATAGGCAGGGACAGTGACTTTTATTTCTTTCTTGCTTAACCTGGATTCCTTTAGTTTAGGGAAAGAGAAGGATAGGTAGGGAGAGTGTCAGTGTGTTTTGTGCTTGTGCTATAGTGTGCTTAAAAAAAACATTTTTTCTAGGGACAGAAAACTCTAGGTAGGGAGAGTGTCAGTTTCTTTCACTGTGCAAGTCCTTGTTTCTAGGGACTGGGAAGGACAGTGAGTGAATTCTCCTTGTGCTATAGTGTGCTTAAAAAAAACATTTTTTCTAGGGACAGAAAACTCTAGGTAGGGAGAGTGTCAGTTTCTTTCACTGTGCAAGTCCTTGTTTCTAGGGACTGGGAAGGACAGTGAGTGAATTCTCCTTGTGCTATAGTGTGCTTAAAAAAAACATTTTTTCTAGGGACAGAAAACTCTAGGTAGGGAGAGTGTCAGTTTCTTTCACTGTGCAAGTCCTTGTTTCTAGGGACTGGGAAGGACAGTGAGTGAATTCTCCTTGTGCTATAGTGTGCTTAAAAAAAACATTTTTTCTAGGGACAGAAAACTCTAGGTAGGGAGAGTGTCAGTTTCTTTCACTGTGCAAGTCCTTGTTTCTAGGGACTGGGAAGGACAGTGAGTGAATTCTCCTTGTGCTATAGTGTGCTTAAAAAAAACATTTTTTCTAGGAACAGAAAACTCTAGGTAGGGAGAGTGTCAGTTTCTTTCACTGTGCAAGTCCTTGTTTCTAGGGACTGGGAAGGACAGTGAGTGAATTCTCCTTGTGCTATAGTGTGCTTAAAAAAAACATTTTTTTCTAGGGACAGAAAACTCTAGGTAGGGAGAGTGTCAGTTTCTTTCACTGTGCAAGTCCTTGTTTCTAGGGACTGGGAAGGACAGTGAGTGAATTCTCCTTGTGCTATAGTGTGCTTAAAAAAAACATTTTTTCTAGGGACAGAAAACTCTAGGTAGGGAGAGTGTCAGTTTCTTTCACTGTGCAAGTCCTTGTTTCTAGGGACTGGGAAGGACAGTGAGTGAATTCTCCTTGTGCTGTAGTGTGCTTAAAAAAAACATTTTTTCTAGGGACAGAAAACTCTAGGTAGGGAGAGTGTCAGGCCTCGTACACACGACCGATTTTCTCGTCAAGAACCAGCAAGAAACTTGCTGGCAGAGAGGTCTTGCCGAGTAAATCGGTCGTGTGTACGCTGCTAGCGTGTTTCTCGTCGAGAAAACCGACAAGAAACCTCGACGAGAAAATAGAGAACCTGCTCTCTATTTTCTCGTCGAGATTCTCCTCGGCGTGTTTCTCGACGAGAAAAGTGAGTGTGTGTACACTTACCTGTCCGCCCGGAAGCGCGCGCATGTTCGAAATGAATTCGACGCATGCGCGGTAGCTTCCTAGGCATACGTAGGGTAGACCAAGATGGCGGCGACGGCATCGAATGTGACGAGCGCATGCTCGACGTAGTCGATGACGTCACCGCGTACACTCCTTTCAAAGAACCGCGGGTTCTTTGAAACGAGCGTGTGTACACTCGGCCAGGACAAGTTTCTTGTCCAAGAATCTCGTCGAAAAAAACGACATGTTTTTCTCAACGAGAATCTCGGCCGTGTGTACGAGGCCTCAGTTTCTTTCACTGTGCAAGTCCTTGTTTCTAGGGACTGGGAAGGACAGTGAGTGAATTCTCCTTGTGCTATAGTGTGCTTAAAAAAAACATTTTTTCTAGGGACAGAAAACTCTAGGTAGGGAGAGTGTCAGTTTCTTTCACTGTGCAAGTCCTTGTTTCTAGGGACTGGGAAGGACAGTGAGTGAATTCTCCTTGTGCTATAGTGTGCTTAAAAAAAACATTTTTTCTAGGGACAGAAAACTCTAGGTAGGGAGAGTGTCAGTTTCTTTCACTGTGCAAGTCCTTGTTTCTAGGGACTGGGAAGGACAGTGAGTGAATTCTCCTTGTGCTATAGTGTGCTTAAAAAAAACATTTTTTCTAGGGACAGAAAACTCTAGGTAGGGAGAGTGTCAGTTTCTTTCACTGTGCAAGTCCTTGTTTCTAGGGACTGGGAAGGACAGTGAGTGAATTCTCCTTGTGCTATAGTGTGCTTAAAAAAAACATTTTTTCTAGGGACAGAAAACTCTAGGTAGGGAGAGTGTCAGTTTCTTTCACTGTGCAAGTCCTTGTTTCTAGGGACAAAGAAGGAAAGTGAGGGGAATTCTCCTTGTGCTATAGTGTGCTAAAGCATTCCTCATCAACCATCTTTGAAATCCTTGTTTTTTGGACAGTCAGGGAAATTGTCGTTGTGCTATTCTGTGCAAAAGCAATCATCCTGAACCATATTTAGAAATCCTTAAGTAAAGGGACAGAGAAGGACACCTGAAGGTAGCCCTTATTGCTTTTTTCCCATCTCCCTGCAGGCCATCTATTAGAATGTCTGGAAGGCAAACAAGGAGAGGCAGACAGTCAGGAGGCAATAAAAGAGGGCAAGCAGGCTCTGTGTCTGGGGGCAACAGTGCTGGTCGTGGACGCGGTGCATTGTCATCAGCACATGGCCATGGGACACGCTTGTCCTTCTTTTCGGCAGCTGGACATGTTGAGCCACATCATGCCGAAGACTTGGTAGAGTGGATGACCAAGCCCTCCTCCTCCTCCTCCTCATCCTCTCTCACCCAGGCTCAGGGTACTGGCAAAGCAGCTGCCAAAGCGTCCTCTTCCCTGGTATCAATGTCAGACTCATCATCAGTCACTCCTTCCCTAGACCCACCATGTCCTCCTCCTGAGGAGTCCCCCGAACTGTTTGAGCACAGTGTTGGGTACATGCTCCAGGAGGATGCCCAGCGTTTCGAAGGGTCTGATGATGAAACCCAGCTACAGGAAGGCAGTAGGGTGAGAGCAGACAGAGGGGATGCTCAAGAAGGACACCAATCTGGCAGTCATGTTCCAGCAGCTGCAGCATACTGCCAGATTGGCTCCAGTGATGAGGAGGGAGGGGATGATGAGGTCACTGACTCCACATGGGTGCCTAATAGGAGAGAGGAGGAGGAGGATGAGGAGGAGGCACATCTCCAACGAGACAGGATGCCCTTTGGTGGCCAGCGTAAGGGCAGTACACCGACGGAATCACACCGCAGAGCTCCGCCTGTGCAGGGCGCTGCCTCTGCCCGTCATTCAAAAAGTTCCTTGGTGTGGGCCTTTTTTGAGGCTAGTGCATCAGATCGCACAGCTGCTGTTTGCAACATATGTCTCAAGCGTATATCGCGTGGCCAAAACATCAGCCGCTTGGGTACCACATGCCTGACCAGACATATGTTGACCTGCCATGCAGCTCGTTGGCAAGCCTACCTCAAAGACCCACACCAAAGAACAAAGCGGACCTCTCCTTGCACCGCATCAGCTGGGATCTCCAACCCCACTATAACTTCAGTCCTCTCTGAAACATGCACTGAGAGGAATGAAGGTGTAGAATTAGGTGTGTCACAGCCAAGTACTTGCGGCCACTCTGCTAGCAGTACACCGACGTCCGATTCTAGCAGGCAAATTTCCCTGCCCCAGCTGCTGGACCGTCGAAAGAAGTTCACTCCCAGCCATCCACATGCCCAGCGGTTGAATGCTAGCTTGGCTAAATTGCTAGCGCTTCAACTGCTGCCTTTTCAGTTGGTAGACTCGGCCCCCTTCCGTGAGTTTGTGCAATGTGCGGTTCCTCAGTGGCAGGTTCCCAAACGCCACTTTTTCTCACGGAAGGCTATTCCGGCTCTCTACCGGCATGTGGAAGGCAATGTCTTGGCCTCGCTGGACAGGGCGGTCAGCGGTAAGGTGCATATTACCGCTGACTCATGGTCCAGCAGGCATGGACAGGGACGTTACCTTTCTTTCACGGCCCATTGGGTCACTCTTTTGGCAGCTGGGAAGGATGCAGGACAAGGTGCAGTAGTGTTGGAGGTTGTCCCACCGCCACGCCTCCAAAATGCTACTACTGGTTGTGACACACCTCTCTCCTCCACCCCCTCCTCTTCTTCCTCCATGGCCTCTTCCTGTGGTTTGTCCTATGAACCAGCGGTGCTCCGTAGCCGTTCACGGGGCTACGCAAGTACGCAGGCAAAAAGATGCCATGCCGTGCTTGCGCTGGTGTGTTTGGGGGACAGAAGCCACACTGGGGCAGAGGTCCTGTCTGCTCTGCAGGGCCAGGCCGAGAGGTGGTTGACGCCACGCCAGCTTAAGCCAGGAATGGTGGTTTGCGACAATGGCACCAACCTCCTCTCCGCCCTTCGACAGGGACAACTGACCCATGTGCTCTGTGTGGCTCACGTCCTTAACCTGGTGGTGCAGCGTTTCTTGGGCAGGTACCCGGGCTTACAGGATGTCCTGAGGCAGGCCAGGAAAGTCTGTGTGCATTTCCGCAGATCTTATAATGCCAGTGCTCGCCTGGCTGAGCTGCAAAAGGAGTTGAACCTGCCCAAGAACCGCCTTATATGTGACATGCCCACCAGGTGGAACTCAACGTTGGCCATGCTGCAGCGGCTGCACACGCAGCAGAGGGCCATCAATGAGTACCTGTGCGACTACGGCACCAGGACAGGGTCAGGGGAGCTTGTTTTTTTTTCTCCACGCCAGTGGGGCATGATCAGGGATGCATGCACTGTCCTGGCACCATTTGAGGAGGCCACGAGGATGGTGAGCAGTGACAGTGCATGCATCAGTGACACTGTACCTCTTGTCCACCTGTTGGAGCACACGCTGCGTGGAATAATGGACAGGGCACTTGAGGCAGAACAGAGGCAGGAAGAGGAGGACTTCCTTGCCTCTCAAGGCCCCCTTTACCCAGACAGTGTTCCTTCTGTCCCACCCATCGCACAGGAAGAGGAGGAGGAGGAGGAGGAGGATTGTGTCAGCATGGAGGTGGAGGCTGGCACTCAGCATCATCAGCAGCAGTCTTTTAGGGATGATTTACAGTCCCAAGAAACCAGTGGACTTGTACGTGGCTGGGAGGAGGTGACTGCGGATCATGTCGTCCTTAGTGACCCAGAGGACTCCGGAGCGAATGCCTCAGCAAACCTACGCTGCATGGCCTCCCTGATCCTGCAAAGTCTGCGGAAGGATCCTCGTATTCTTCGGATCAAGGAGAGGGACCATTACTGGCTGGCCACTCTCCTTGATCCACGGTACAAGGGTAAGGTTGCGGACCTTATGTTACCGTCGCAGAGGGAGCAGAGGATGAGACAACTCCGGGAGGCCTTGCAGAAAGGTCTGTGCAACGCGTTCCCAGAGACTGGGAGGTTACAAACTCCTGGTCCTGGACAACGAGTTGCTGAGGCTTCGGCCAGTCAAAGAAGGAGCGGTGGGGAAGGTGGCCGTCTGACCGATGCGTTCAGACAATTCTTTAGTCCGCAGCCCCAAAGTATGATCGGTTCCAGCAACCATCGCCAGCGTCTGATAAACATGGTGCAGGAATATCTAGGGGCAAGGTCAGACTTGGACACCTTCCCCACCGAAAATCCTCTGGCTTACTGGGTCTTGAGGATGGATCACTGGCCAGAGCTTGCACAGTATGCAATTGAGCTACTGGCCTGTCCTGCATCCAGCGTTCTTTCGGAACGCACATTCAGTGCTGCTGGAGGATTTGTCACGGATCACAGGGTGCGCCTGTCCACCGACTCGGTTGATCGACTGACTTTCATCAAGATGAACCAGTCTTGGATCACCACCAGCTACCACACACCTGATGCTGATATAACAGACTAATTGATTTTAACATGTCACATCCCTTCAAGACTGATGCTGATGCTGAGTGCCTGTGCTGTTATGTTGACTGGCTATCCTCCTCCTCCGAGTCCTCAATGATACGATTGATGATGATAGCTTGGAAGATCATTTTTGTTTATGGGTGCCGCCACCAGTGGCTAAGGCCCAATTTTTCAGCCCCTGTTTAACAGGGGCGTGTAATTACAATTTTTGAAGCAATACTTTGCAACAGGGCTCATTGCTGTGCTCCAAGTACAGTATGTGTGAGGGGTTGGAGTGTTGTGCCACCAGTGCCTAAGGCCCAATTTTTCAGCTCCTGTTTAACAGGGGCGTGTCATTACAATTTTTGAAGCAATACTTTGCAACAGGGCTCATTGCTGTGCTCCAAGTACAGTATCTGTGAGGGGTTGCAGTGTTGTGCCACCAGTGCCTAAGGCCCAATTTTTCAGCCCCTGTTCAACAGGGGCATGTAATTACAATTCTTGATCTAATAATTCACAGCAGGGCCCATTCCTGCACCCACCAAGAGTAACTCTGAGGGCTTACAGTGTTGTGGCAACACCACCACCACCACCACCACCACGAAAGGCCCAATTTTTCAGCCCCTGTTCAACAGGGGCATGCAATTACAATTCTTGATCTAATAATTCACAGCAGGGCCCATTGCTGCACCCACCAAGAGTAACTGTCAGGGCTTACAGTGTTGTGGCACCAGCACCACCATCAAAGGCCCAATTTTTACTACCACTGTTCAACAATTATATGTAATTACAATTCCTGATATAATAGTTGACAGCAGGGCGTTCCAGCACCAACCAAGAGTAACTGTGAGTGCTTACAGTGTTGTGCCAACACCAACTAAGGGGCCTATTTCTGCAGATTATATACGGCAGGTCCCTACTTTCAAACATCCAACTTACAAACGACTCCTACTTGCAAACGCAAGAAGACAACAGGAAGTGAGAGGAAATCTACCCCTAGGAAGGAAAATTCTCTCCTGTAAGAATTAATATGGGAGAAAGGTGTCTCCTCTGTACTGATGCTTTATCACCAATCCTTGTTTCAAGAAAAACACCACATTTCAAAAACAGTTGTCATTGGGACGGAAAGTGAGGTGAAATGTTCTGAACAGGGGCACAGACAGCAAAACAAATGTTACAGGGGTGATAACCCTTACCTATGTTTTCCAAAAAGTTTAAAAATAGATTTTTGGGCTGGAGCTACACTTAAACAATGTACCTGTTCAAAATTACAAACACATTCTACATAAGAACAAACATACAGTCCCTGTCTTGTATGCACCGCCTGTATACGGCTGTTCAGAGTATATAGGGCCTTTTTTATTTTGTGTGCGGTGTTCTCCTTAATATCCATACAAGACCCAAAGGGGCTGGTAATGGGCTGGGGTAGGGGGGGGGGGGGGGTCATGGGGTAGCTATGCCATTTTTCTTAAAGATTTTCATCCATATTACCGGGACCAGACATTACATTAAAGCCGCAAGCAGTTTTAAATGGCTTTTTTTTCCTTTAGAAGTGTCATTTTGTGCAGGGACAGTTCTAAACACGGGAAACACGTGGCACTTCACAGGCATACTTTAGACACCCCCCAGGTACGATATTTAAAGGAATATTTGACTTTTTTTTTTTCACTTTATGCATCATTAAAATGACTGCTCCCGAAAAACGACCGTTTTTAAAACTTCTTTTTGCATTGATACATGTCCCCTGGTGCAGAACCCGGGTTCCCAAACCCTTTTTAGGACAATAACATGCATAATAGTTGTTATAATTAGCACTTTAGAATTCGAACGTTCGCATCCATTGTATTTAATAGGGTTCTAATGTTCGTACGAACTTTCGGTCCGTTCGCGGGTTCTGGTGCGAACCGAACCCGGGGGTGTTCGGCTCATCACTACTCATGACATGGGGGAAATCTTAACAGTGAATTGTACACATATAAAACACCCGAATCGGTGTATGTATATATATTCTCCAAAACCCTGGGGGTTAACCTGAATGAAAAATAGCCTGGAAGTCTGAATTCAAATATTCATGAAATGGATAGAAAAAGGTCCAGGACAGCTTGCTATAGCAAAAAATATTTGGTTCCAAAGCATCAAATCTGACATCAATGTTGGCAGTCTAGAAAACACCATGTAGAGAGCACAGTGGCTACTGCATGTCCATGCAGATAGTTGAGAGTGAGAGTAACTAAATTCAAAATTGAGATAGGTACCTATCATTCATATGACTTGGATGGCTGGTAAGGAAGACTGGTGAAGCAGTGATGACTATACCCGTGAATAGGGGATGATCTGCCGCGGTATGATAAATGTAAAAAATAACAGTCTCTCATAGCACAGACATGTATTGCAGATATGGGGTAGCTTGGTCAATGCAGAAGCTTACCCTGTCAGATGTCTGTGTTCCGTGGTGCATCCAGTCCAAAATGTCCAGGAGCCTTACTGTGCCTCAATCTATGTAACCCCTGTGTTCTGACGTCCTGGTTGTCGCTCTCGGTCCCTCCACTTCGTGTGCGGGGGGGGGGGGGCCGTTCACCGTCTTCGGAAGGTAAACACTGCCGTCCAACTGTTGCAGCGTCTGTGATCAAGTCACATGTGGTCTCAGCATGGATTTCCAGGTAAAGTATCGGGAGACCGGCGTTAAGGGACGGGAGTTGGAGCCAGGGCTGGGAGTCAGCAGGAGGTGGCTAGCAGGACGTGGTGTGAGGATCCAACCACTGGGGGCAAAATGAGTTCCTTCAAGCCGTGCAAGTCATAGGCTTGGTGAGCCTGTTGTCCATGAGATCAACGGGGGGAAAGGGAAGGGAGACACGGGTCATGTGGAGGTATAGAGGAGGAAGTCCTAGAATCGTCTGTCCCGGTAGGACATGACGCGTTTCGTGACGTGAACCGTCACTTCATCTGGTTCACGTCACGAAACGCGTCATGTCCTACCGGAATCCTGATGAAGAAGCACAGATGCTTCGAACGCGCGCATCCTCCCCGCTGACCCCACGACCCGGAAGTAGTCTGCTGGTTTGTTCCAGCTAAGTCGTCCCCCGCTCCGCTATTGTGAGTGAGTGGTTCCGCTCCGCGGTGAACACCGACGACTCCTGAGAAGAGGCTCAGAGACACCATCTTCCCTCCATCTCTGGACATACAGCATTACATCTCCGGGACAAGCGGATGAACTTTACTACCCTGGACCCCATTTCAGATAAGCTCACCTTTACTCTTCTTTTGTGAGTGCATTACCTGTACTTGGTTTTATATTTGAATAAATTTCACTGACTGCTACGCTTAGAAGGCGCTGCTTTTTTGTCGTTTTTGTCATATTCCAGATCACTTCTATCTGTCAGCTGGCAGCCTTCTCTGTGGACTAGTCATTTTTCATTTCCACCAGTATGGACTAATATGACATTACCCCAATGTGTTCAGTATAGTCATGTTTACAAGTATGGATTAATATGACATTGACCCAATGTGTTCACTATCTCCCCTATTTTGGTTATTTTTGACCCTTATCCTGAGTGCGCTTGATTAACCCTCTGTGTTGCATGTGACTTTTTGTAGCTGCTGACTTTTAATAAACATAAAAAAAAGGGTGGAACTCCCCTTTAAGGGGCGAGCGCCTCCCTTTCCGGTTACGGCGCATTCAACAAGGGCAATTGGTGTTTCCTGGGCTTTCCGACATCAAGCGTCTGTTGCACAAGTGTGCAAGGTGGCGACCTGGTCGTCCGCGCATACCTTTTCAAAGTTCTATAAGGTTGATGTGGCTGTATCTTCTGATGCTTCCTTCGGCCGCAAGGTTTTGCAGGCGGCTGTTTAATGTTGCAACTCCTCCGTTGAGGAGCTCTGCTTGTTTGGGGTGTAGTTTGGTTTTTCCTTGATACTGTTCCCACCCCTCGTTCTTTGACACTGCTTTGGAACATCCCACTTTGTCAAGATTGAAGATGCTGTGTCAGTCCATGGACGGTAAGAGAAAATAGGATTTTTGTACTCACCGTAAAATCCGTTTCTCTGACGTCCATGGACTGACACAGCACCCTCCCCTCCTTTTTTAGAGTTTGTACTGCTTTGATGCGAACTGAGGCTGCTGGCTGCAGGTAGGAGGTTTATGTCCGGAGGGACCGCCCCCTGGGCGGGGCTGTACAGCTCTGGTAAATTAATGTATGTTAAAACATCTAACATTCTGCCTAGTCTTCTCCTATGAGCAGGAACATAACCCACTTTGTCAAGATTGAAGATGCTGCGTCAGTCCATGGACGTCAGAGAAACTGATTTTACGGTGAGAACAAAAATCCTATTTTTTTCTCACGGAAGGCGATTCCGGCTCTCTACCGGCATGTGGAAGGCAATGTCTTGGCCTCGCTGGACAGGGCGGTCAGCGGTAAGGTACATATTACCGCTGACTCATGGTCCAGCAGGCATGGACAGGGACGTTACCTATCTTTCATGGCGCATTGGGTGACTCTGCTGGCAGCTGGGAAGGATGTAGGACAAGGTGCAGTAATGTTGGAGGTTGTTACGCCACCACACCTGCAAAATGTTACTACTGCTGATTCTGACAAACCACTCTCCTCCACGCCCTCTTCTTCTTCCTCCATAGCCTCTACCTGTGCTTTGTTCTCGGAACCAGCGGTGCTCCGTAGGCATTCAAGGGGCTACGCAAGTACGCAGACAAAAAGATGCCATGCGGTGCTTGAGCTGGTGTGCTTGGGGACAGGAGCCACACTGGGGCAGAGATTCTGTCAGCTCTGCAGGGCAGGCTCAGAGGTGGTTGACGCCACGCCAGCTTAAGCCAGGAAAGGTGGTTTCCGACAATGGCACCAACCTCCCCTCCGCCCTCCGACAGGGACAACTGACCCATGTGCCCTGTTTGGCTCACGTCCTTAACTTGGTGGTGCAGCGGTTCTTGGGCAGGTACCTGGGCTTACAGGAGGTCCTGAAGCAGGCCAGGAAACTCTGTGGGCATTTCCGCCGGTCATATAATGCCAGTGCTCGGCTGGCTGACCTGCAAAAGGATTAAAACCTGCCCAAGAACCACCTAATCTGTGACATGCCCACCAGGTGGAACTCTACGTTGGCCATGCTGCAGCGGCTGCACACGCAGCAGAGGGCCATCAAAGTTGTTGCAATATGGGTCAGGGGAGCTTGGATTTTTTTCCCCACACCAGTGGGCCATGATCAGGGATGCATGCACTATCCTGGCACCATTTGAGGAGGCCACAAGGATGGTGAGCAGTGACAGTGCATGCATCAGTGACACTGTCCCTCTTGTCCACCTGTTGGAGCACACGCTGCGTGGAATAATGGGCAGGGCACTTGATGCAGAACAGAGGCAGGAAGAGGAGGACTTCCTTACCTCTCAAGGCCCCCTTTGTCCAGACAGTGTTCCTGCTGGCCCGGCTATCACACAGGAAGACACTAAACAAGTAAAAAAGGTGCAAAGCACAGGTACTTCAAGTAGTAGTACCCAATAGTCCAAGGGCAGAGGTAAGAAGGTGTGTGCATACACATATATATGCACACATAGAACTATATGGCAGGGGATCAGTCAGGGCAGCCACCAAGAAAACCAAATGCCGGTTCCAGTATGCTAGGAAAAAAACAAGAAAAGGTGCGCCTCTGAGTATATATCATAAGAATAATTAAATAAACAACAACATCCACTCACATGGAGAACAGGTAAGTTGCATTCAGGTCCGGTTGCTGGGCTGAAGAGATGGAGTGGGACTGCAAGTCACAGCAAGTCCTGTAAAGCTGGCACCACATCAGATCCGTGCAGGATGGAGTGGGATGGCTGAGCACAGCGTGGTTTTCTTCAGTGATCCAGGCTTGGGCATATCTTGGTCTATCAGAAAAAGTCCATCTGAAGAAGATATGGGTTCCAGGTAAGGTGTAGTGGAGAAGGACAAGCGTCAGTGGTTATGGCAAGCCGCGCTGTGGCTTCAGTGTGCACTCTGTCTCTGTAGAGTAGGAAGTAAACACGGCCGTGTATTCAGAGTGAGGCTTGGTGAGGTTTGGAAAGCATCACAGCACGGCGCCCGGCAATGACATCACACACATGCGACATGTTTCAAAGCTAGCAAGCCATCGGTGGAAGAATGGCCGCGCCTCTTTTTCAAGCATAAAGTGTGTGAGAGAGCTGGATGGGACATTTTATAGGCTGTCAGGGGGCGGGGCCAAAACTGATATTAGAAAAAAATGTCAGCAATGCTAAGGGGAAAAAAACATTTAAGCAGACACAATGCAAGTGGAATATATATAACATAAAACAGAAGATGATGAATAAAAATTCAGGGGGAAGTGAACATTTAGGCCCCTTTCACACGTACGGACCGTATGTCCGCTTTTTCATCCATCTGTTTACGGATGAAAAAGGGACATACATTGGTCCCTATGAGATCGCGGGTGTCAGAGGATGAAACACCCGCTGACACCCGATCTCCTCCGTGTCCGCAATGCTCCTTTTTTCTGGATAGAAAAATTCCTATTTTTCTATCCGTCTGCGGAGCGGATCGGATGAACACGGACAGATGGTTCATGTTCATCCGATCCCCCCATAGGGGAGAGCGGAGATCTGACAGGGCGGTCCCTTCACAGTGTGCGGGTACCACCCTGTTATCCGCCGGCTCAGCGGGGATCAACGGAGCGATCCCAGCTGAGCAAGCAGAGGTTCACGGGGCGGATCATTACTGATCCGTCCCGTGTGAAAGAGGCCTTAGAAAAAAAAAAAAAAAGGAAACTGAATGGTGGGAATAGGATTAAAAAAAAATATATGTAGCGGGTATATGCTTTCTATTTTTTTTTTATCTGGTGGGGAAAACTGTGATGTATGGTTCCCTGGGGCCCACCAGGTGGCGCTGTCACTTTGGGCCGGGGTTGAGTCATCGTTGCGGTGGCGTACCTCTTTTGGTCTCTCTCAGCGGTTGTATGGTGGGGCGGGGAACCCGCCATGCTTGCTGGGAGGGGGTATAAAGGGGGCGGCCATTTTTGGTGGAGGGAGTCGAGCCCGGGCACCTTCAGCCTGAGGGCGGTGGTTCGTGTCTGTCCCCTAGGCGGGTCTAGGCCTAGAGGACGTTCGGAGGTCGTGCTCCATCCCAGGCACCTTTAGCCTGGGGTGAGGTACTCGGGAGGAGGTCTGGAGCTCAGTGCCCACCACTGAGTTCCGCGAGGGAAGGAGGTCCCAGGGAACCCCGGGAGTGGGTACCCGAATCCAGAAGGCGTAATGGACCGGTGGGAGATACTTACTTGAAGACCCGGTGCAGCATATTGCCAGTGACAGGTGAGCCTCCCATCGGAGACTGCCTGGAAGGAAATTCCCCCTCGCTCGGAGACCGCAGCCCACTTTCAGGAAGGAAAGTGGAGAGTTCATTGTGTCTGGGCCTACTCACATCCACACCTCCTTTTCTGTTCTGTTCTACAAGGGAGTCTAACTGATTGTGTTCATTCAAGAAGAATAAAGGAGTGTTGGACTTTAATGGTGTGGGGCTCATTTTCTGGCAGACATTGTTCAAGGTAACTCTCATTGGAGGTTCCAGGTGCAGAACACTGACCCGAAGGTAAAACAAGAACTTTGCTTCCACCACACAAACATCTGCGGTGAGGGCTTGGCGTGGTGACCCCGCTCTCTCTCCTCTAAAGTACCCCTGGACAAGAGACAGACAAGCTGATAGAAGAGAGGGGAGAGAGGAGGCCGCTACATATATATATGATAAAAAATATATATTATATGTAGCGATACCTTCAGCTAAGAGGGCCACAGATTTAGTTTGGGCCCTGAAGACAGCTCCGCCAACCCCCGGCAATTTACTCGATCCCCTTCTGGCACAGTTAGTCTAGGGTAATATATATATCTTATGCTCTATGGTTAAATTCAGACACCAATGCAATGATAGAAGAATAACGAGTTTACTTCTACTGGCAATAAAAGCAACAGTTATAACAAGTTACAGGGATATATCTGCAGAGCCCTGCAGCAATAGACATACCTCCCAACTGGCACGGATTGTGCGGGTTTTACCCGCAGAGGCTCCTCCTTCCCGCACTCCCGCGAGACTATCATGTTTCCCGCACAGCAGGAATCATGAAGAGAAGAAGAGGAGCAGCAGCAGCAGCAGGTAACAGCCCCCCCCGATCGGCGCACTAGTATGCCCCCCCCGATCGGCGCCCACCCCCCGGCGGTTGGCAGGGGAGAGGGGACATCAGAATGTCCCGCGCAGGGACTTTACAAAGTTGGGAGGTATGGCAATAGACACACTACAACTAGTAAGATATGGCGCACATGCGCCACGTGTAACAGTACTTCACTATGCGCCCTATGGCGCAGCAACTAAATAATCTATCTAGATGGCCAGGCCTGACCATATAACTCAGTCTCTAGGGGGGGTATAATTCTTTGCATGCAAGTCTTTAAACGGTGGTGCACATTTCAGGAACACAATTTGTAATCCAAAGGGTTAAAAGTACCAACACAGAACACTCCACTAGAGATCCGTTCGACTCAGTTCTGCTATGGATCTCCAGTGGGGGGGGGGTTTAGAGGAACTGAAATAGGAACTGGTGGGCCACGGCAGTCTATAGGCCTAACAATGGTATACAGTTTGTGGATTGAGCATATGCTCGCTCACCCCTCCGGACGCGATCCCAGTCCGGGAACTTCCACCTGCTGTGTCTCCACACACAGCGTCTGCAGCGGTCGGGTCTCCGACTCAGCAGCGGTTGAAGAAACCAAGTCAGATGCCACCCAGGCTCGCAATGGGGTAGAAGGCTCTTTTGGGTAGCAGCGCAAGGCCCCAGGCTTCAGGCCTTGCACCACAGCGGATCCGCACAGGAAGATCTCTCCACTGAAGTCTTGTGTCCCAAAGAGACCGAGCGCAGCCTCGCCTCCTCCTTATATAACCCCACCCATGAGTCTCTGGGGTGGAAACATTGCATCCTGGGTACCGAATGGGGTTCTGGGTAAGGTAGTCCTGAGAGTCTTAAAGGAGACCCTGCTACACACTCCCCCCACTTAAACTCTTTGGTCCCCAAAGATGATTCTAACATACACTGTGTACAACCCTAGACAACGTTGCGTATGATGTTGGCATAGGGAATTCCCACCAAAACAAAGGGGTTGAATTCCCTTGCCCACAGGTCACACTATCATGAGTGGCCTGCCCAACTGTGCCAGAGAGTGAGTGGGGGTTGCCCTCCACCAAATGAACAGTGGAGGGATCCGGATTCTCTGCACTCCTCCTGGCAGTGACCACAGAATCTTCTGAGCTCTTCCCCATTTGTGGGTAAGTCAACTTTTTGGGAGGCATTATGACTCTTCGAGTCCTTTGCTCTCTTGGGGTTTCTAGCTCTGGCGCCACGGGCTCTTCTTCTGTAGCAGATTCGGGCAACACGGCGGGCTCTGGAACATCTGCTTCAGGAGCCGAGGGATACATAGAGTCTCTAGGGTCCTTTTCAGAGTAAGTATCACAGGCGTCTTCCCAATAATCTGATGAAGGACTAGATGGGATGAACTCAGTGGCTTCTGCATTCAGTTTTCCATCTATAATGTCTTCATTGGTTAGAAGATCTATAGCAGAAGTTCCTGGAGTTGGGGAAGGCCACAGCCAGTCAAGTTCTCTTTCTTCATCTCCACTAAGTTCAGAGGCCTCTCCATCTTCAGCCCGAGAGGTCTGGGACCGAGTGTTTGGCCTGGGAGTATCCAGGATAGAGACTGGTTCAGGGGAGTCCCTCACTGGAGGTATCCTGACAGCTTCAGCAAGTGGGAGCAGGTGGTTTTGATGCCACGTCTTCAGTGGTCCTACCTTCCCTTCTGGCTTCAACTTGTAGACAGGTAGGCCTGGCAGCTTCCTACAGATGACATAGGGTTCGGATCTCCATCTGTCTGCAAGTTTGTGTTTTCCAGGGACCCCCAGATTGCGTAACAGTACTCGTTCCCCGGGCTGAAGGTCTTGCACCTGGACCTTCAAGTCGAAGTTTCTTTTGTTTCGAGCTCCCCTTTGATCTGAGGCCGCTTGAGCTTGTTCATAGGCTACTTTCAGGCTGTGTCTGAGCCTGTCCACATATCCTTTGTGGGATGTGGCTGTGGAATGGTCTAAAGAGGTGCCAAAGGCCAGGTCCACAGGTAACCTTGCTTCTCTCCCAAACATGAGTCGATATGGGGAGTAGCCTGTAGCATCACTGGTGGTGCAGTTGTAAGCGTGTACTATGGCTGCTATGTGTTTGCTCCAATGTTGTTTCTTCTCACTATCCAGAGTTCCCAACATGTTGAGCAGGGTTCGGTTAAACCTCTCCGGCTGAGCATCTCCCTGTGGGTGGTAAGGTGTGGTTCGAGTTTTCTTGATTCCTAACGAATCCAGGAGTTTCCGGATCAGCCGACTCTCAAAGTCCCTTCCTTGATCGGAATGGAGTCGCTGTGGCAGCCCATAATGGACAAAATACTTCTCCATAAGTACCTTGGCTACTGTGGAAGCCTTCTGGTCTTTGGTTGGGAAAGCTTGGGCATACCGGGTGAAATGATCGGTTATCACCAGAACATTTCCTAGTCCACTCAGGTCGGGTTTGAGGCAGAGAAAATCAATGCATACCAGATCCATTGGGCCTTGACTTTGTAGATGGCCCATTGGGGCAGCTTGATGGGGTAAAGTCTTCCTCTGGATGCAGCGTGCACATGAATGGCAGTACTCTTCTACTTCTGCTCTCATGTAGGGCCAATAGAACCGACTTCTGACGAGTTGAAAGATCCTTTCCGCCCCTAGGTGGCCATGATTGTCATGTAGGGCAATCAGAACAGTCTCTCAATGTTTTTCCGGAAGGAACAATTGCCATTTATCTTTCAGGTCACCAGAGGGGCCCCTTCGGTAGACCACTCCCTGATGCACCTGCAACCTGTCCCACTCTTTCCTCAACAGGCGAGCTTCCTTTGAGGAGTGGCGCAGGAGTCTATTTGGATCCTGATTCTCCAGGGATTCCAGAACCAATTTCCCCATGGGGTCTTCTAATTGGTCGCATCTCAGTTCCTTCTTGGACAGTTTCGGCAGATTGTCTTCCTCCAGTTGGGTTACTCCACAGTATTGTTTGGGGATGCCTACCATGGTAACTCCTATCTCTTCCGCCCTTGAGCCTCCTCTGGCTTGTAATTCAGCCCCTTGACAAAGGGCCCGCACCCCGTCAGGTGCCACTTGAGTCCAGTCTTCTGTGTCACTGGTGAGGGCATGAGATCTCCCGGACAGAGCGTCTGCATCTCGATTTCCAGCCCCTGGCCTGTACTTTAGGCTGAAATTGAATCCGGACAGTGCGGCCAACCACCTGTGTCCAGTGGCGTCCAGCTTTGCTGTGGTGAAAAGGTAGGTAAGGGGGTTGTTGTCGGTCTTCACAGTGAACTCCGCCCCATACAGGTAGTCTTTAAGCTTGTCTACTACCGCCCACTTAAGGGCCAGGAACTCCAGCTTGTGAGTGGGGTAGTTCTTCTCGGAGGGGGTCAGGCTCCTGCTCACGTAGGCAACAGGCCGCAGTTGTCCTTCGTGTTCTTGGTATAGTACTCCTCCCAGACCGTCATGACTAGCATCTACATGTAGTTCATAGGGTTTGGTTGGGTCTGCGTAGGCCAAGACTGGGGCAGTGGTTAGGCTCTTCTTCAATGCCTGGAAGGCCTCTTCACATTTCTGGTTCCACTGGTCTTTGACTGACTCTCCCGGCTTCCTGGGCCCTGAGTCGTCCTCTTCCCCCTCGGTCTTGAGTAGTTCATTCAATGGTCTGGCAATTCGGGCGAATCCTTCCACAAACCTCCTGTAATAGGAGCAGAACCCCAAGAAGGATCTGAGTTCTGTTACTGTGGTGGGACGTGGCCAGGAGGTAACTGCCTCCAATTTCTCAGGGTCTGTGGCCACCCCTTCTTCAGACACTATGTGCCCCAGATAGTTCACAGAAGACTGGTAGAACCGACACTTCTCAGGCGAAAGCTTGAGTCCCTCCTCACTGAGTCTTCTCAACACTTTTTCCAGCCTCTCTTTGTGTTCTTCCAGGGTTCTCCCAAAGACAATGACATCGTCCAGGTATACAAGGACTTCAATAAGGTTCATGTCTCCTACAGTCTTCTCCATGAGACGTTGGAAGGTAGCAGGAGCTCCAGACAGTCCCTGAGGCATTCGATCAAACTCAAAGAACCCCACTGGGGTTATGAAGGCTGTCTTCTCCTTGTCTTCTGGATGCATAGGGATCTGGTAGTATCCACTCTTGAGATCCATAACGCTGAACCACTTGGCTCCAGACAAACTCTGTAAAGCGTCCTCTATCCTCGGAGTGGTGTACTGGTCGGGTATGGTTCTCCTGTTGAGAGTCCTGTAGTCTATACAGAGCCTCAACGACCCATTCTTCTTCCTGACCACCACTATCGGGGAGGCATAGGGGCTTCTAGACTCCCGGATCACACCAGTCCTCTTGAGTTCTGCGAGTTGTTCCCTTGGCTCTCTCTTTCCAAGCCCTGGGCAGATTCGGGTTTTCCATGGACAGCTTCTCCCAAACATCTCCTCCTTCACCCGTCCCCTTGACTTCTGACAGGGTAACCGGGGCAGCAGGGCTCACCTGGCGCAGCAGCATCCTGGCTGGGATTTCCTTGGGGCCACCTGTAGTGTTCCTAACACTCACTTGAACTCTACAATGGGCCTTCTTCAGGGCCTTCAGCGGAATCACTTCTGGTATCACTTTCAGACCGGAGGACTCTTCCCTTGGGTCGGACTCCAGCATGACAAAGGGTCCAGGCTGCTCCCAAGTAAGCTTCACAGTGGCTCTAAAACAGGTTACTTTGCCGGGCTGCAACACTACCCCTTCTCTTCCAAGTCTCCACACCTTCCCTATCCCCTCTCCAGGGGTCTTCTGCTCTAGGACCAGCCGTTGGTAGGCCGTCTTCAGCATGGGGTGGATCTTGGTGGCCGCTGGCCCCTTCTATTTCACTAGAGGGGTCAGGAGTCTTCGGACCAGGTCCGTGTTTGTTCCTACTATAAGGGAACTCTTGTTGGCTCCTGGCGGTCGAGGGCACACAACCGCCAGGGTGTCAAACACTTCGGCCTTCCCAGCCACAGATGGGTCAAAGGTCATCTTGATGGGCAGATAGCCATCGTAGGGGAAGCTCTGGGTTCCAATCCCCCATATTTCCAGTTCCTCTATCTTCTGGATGGGCAGGTGACTCAAGTGCTTATCATAGAAATCCCGGTATAATAGGGTCACTTGTGCCCCAGTATCCAAGATGGCTCTGGTGTAGACTCCCTCCACTTGAATGGGCACTATAGGAGCTGGGCCTACCAGCTTCTCCGGATATGGCCTGGCAGGGGTCGCCTTCTTCTGGTCCTTTCCCTTCGGACTCTCTCTCGTCCAACTCCCTTTGGACTTTAGTCTTTCTTGAGCCTGGTATGCATTGATTTCCCTCCTTTCAATGGGTGTACAGACCCGCTGAGGGATATTATTGTTTTTCTTAGGTGTGCATCCCCTCTGGGGAATGCTGTGCCCTTTCTGAGGGGTCTTGCCCCCTTTCTCTGGGGTGTATCTCTGTTGAGGAATGTTGTGTTTCCTCTGAGGGGTTTTGTCTCCTCTTTTCTTCTGCTTCGCATTCAGCTTGGAGCTCACTGAAGATGATGGGCACCCGGTTGACTCCTTCACCGGGACCCTCTGGAGTTTCCCGCTGGCTTGCGGTTATCTGTTTTCTTTTTCTTGGGACTGGAACATGTAGCTGCAATGTGGCCAACTCCCCCACAGTTAAAACAGATTATGACCCCCCAGTCTTGCAGTGATGCGGGTGCCGAAACAGCTGGGAACAGTTCCTTTCTCGCTACCTCTTTCTCTGGACCCTGTGTGTCTTTCGCCATCAGAGAGGTTAGCATCTCTAACACCTGAGACATTTGTGATTTCAAAGTGTCCACTTCTGAGTCTCTTTCTGGAGTCATGAGCGAGTTGACCTTCACTGGTGTAGGGGCATGACTTGTCTTTATCATTGCCTGATCCTTCTGCAGTGCCTCCTCATCTCTGATGATTTTTATCAAAACAGAGTAAGTCAGTGACGTTCCTCCTCCTGAGGTTTTCAGGTGCAACCAGACGGGATCCGAGCGCAACGCTCCCTTTAAGACTTGCTTCATTCTTGCCGCATCTGTATCTTGGGGCATCATACCCTTCTTCAATACAATCTTACACAGCAACCTGTTCAGTCTTCTGACATACTCTGAAAGCTTTTCATTCGGCTGTGGGAAAGTATGTTCGAATTGGTAGACCATCTCTGTCACCTTTTCTAGCTGACCAAACTCTTCCTGTAGCATAGCTAGACAGTCTTGAGCGGTGCAGTCTGTATTTCCAAACCGGAAACTTTTCACCGCTTCTGCTGCTGCGCCTTTAAGGCTTTCTATCACTCGTTACCTCTTCTGTGCTTCAGGCACCTCCCATGCCTCCACTGCCTGTAATGCCTATTCCACCCAAGTATCGAAGTCTTCCTCCCCTGCAGGGACAGGGAGCCTCTCCGAGAATGTCTTCAGTCTCCGGTAGCTAGTCTCTACATGCACCGTGCTTGTCTTCTGACACTTGGTTAGCAGATCCCCTATTGCCTTTATCAATTCTGGTGATATAGCAGTGGCAGGTGCAGGTGCCACTGGGGGCGTCACCCCGTCTCCTCTTTCTGGTGAGGTACGGGCCGCAGCCTGCAGTGATCCCGTTGGTGATGGTTCCTTCTTATCAGTTACTGCGTGTGCCAACCTATAGGTTCTGTTGTCTGGCGTCCGCACACACTTGCGCTTGCAAGCCTCTGGCATCCCGTCCCAGTACTCCACTAGTGCATACTGATATGAGGTGTCTGGGTCTGACTTTATCTCCGTCACCCACGGTGTGTGATCTGGGGACACTGACTTCATTAACTCCTCTACCGTCTCAGTCGACCATTCCTCCCCAGGGAGGCTGATGACTATCGAGCGGTTTGGCTCTGCCCTAGAGGCTTTGCACCACGCTTCTACTGCTTGCGGGTCCATGGGGTCCATGCCGGCACTTCTGGCGTTCACCTGCTGTATCAGGATCCCGGACGAGAACCCCCACGTGTATCGATACCTTCAGCTAAGAGGGCCGCAGATTTAGTTTGGGCCCTGAAGACAGCTCCGCCAACACCTGGCAATTTACTCGATCCCCTTCTGGCACAGTTAGTCTAGGGTAATATATATATCTTATGCTCTATGGTTAAATTCAGACACCAATGCAATGATAGAAGAATAACAAGTTTACTTCTACTGGCAATAAAAGCAACAGTTATAACAAGTTACAGGGCTATATCTGCAGAGCCCTGCAGCAATAGACACACTACAACTAGTAAGATATGGCGCACACGCGCTGCGTGTAACAGTACTTCACTATGCGCCCTATGGCGCAGCAACTAAATAATCTATCTAGATGGCCAGGCCTGACCATATAACTCAGTCTCTAGGGGGGGGGGTAAAATTCTTTGCATGCAAGTCTTTAAACGGTGGTGCACATTTCAGGAACACAATTTGTAATCCAAAGGGTTAAAAGTACCAACACAGAACACTCCACTAGAGATCCGTTCGACTCAGTTCTGCTATGGATCTCCAGTGGGGGGGGGGTTTAGAAGAACTGAAATAGGAACTGGTGGGCCACGGCAGTCTATAGGCCTAACAATGGTATACAGTTTGTGGATTGAGCATATGCTCGCTCACCCCTCCGGACGCGATCCCAGTCCGGGAACTTCCACCTGCTGTGTCTCCACACACAGCGTCTGCAGCGGTCGGGTCTCCGGCTCAGCAGCGGTTGAAGAAACCGAGTCAGATGCCACCCAGGCTCGCGATGGGGTGGAAGGCTCTTTTGGGTAGCAGCGCAAGGCCCCAGGCTTCAGGCCTTGCACCACAGCGGATCCGCACAGGAAGATCTCTCCACTGAAGTTTCGTGTCCCAAAGAGACCGAGCGCAGCCTCGCCTCCTCCTTATATAACCCCACCCATGAGTTTTTGGGGTGGAAACATTGCATCCTGGGTACCGAATGGGGTTCTGGGTAAGGTAGTCCTGAGAGTCTTAAAGGAGACCCCGCTACATATACATTATGAAGGATGGTGATACGATATCAATCAGTATCATTGTGAGGTAGATTATTAATTATGATAATGCATCTCAGATAAACCAATAACATATTAAGTCAATTAATTAGTTAGTCAACTAAATTAATACTATATAAGGGCCAGTTCACACCATAGAAACACAGTCTGGATGCGTTCCAGGTGCTTTTTCTGCATGCGCATTCCTGATGCGTTCCAGTGCGTTTTTGATGCGTTTTTGGTGCGCTTTTGATGCAGTCCAGTGCTATTTTCCCTCTCCTTGTGTGTTGCAGTGCGCCTCCGGTGCCCCCCCCTCCCGCCGCCATCTGGTGCTTCTCCGGGCTCTCCCGTGCCATCCGGGGCCCGGAGAATGAATCGTCCGGCGCCGGAGGTGAAGCATAGAGATGACTGGTGACCAGATGGTCACCAGTCATCTCTATGACCGTCGGAAGCCCGGGCGTGATGACGTCACGCCCGGGTCCTCAGAAGTAAACAAAGCCGCCATTGCGGCTAGTAAGCATGAGATCCATAAAGAGGACCTGTCACAAACCATTCCTATTACAAGGGATGTTTACATTCCTTGTAATAGGAATAAAAGTGATCAAAATTATAATTTTTTTTTTAAAGTGTAAAAATAAAAAAAATTAAGTAAAATAATTTTTTTTAATTATAAAAAATAAAATAAAAACGCCACTATCCCCGGTAGCTCGCGATCAGAAGCGAACGCACACGTAAGTCCCGCCCACATATGTAAATGCTGTTCAAACCACATATGTGAGGTATCACCGCGTGCGTTAGAGCGCGTGCAACAATTCTAGCACTAGACCTTCTCTGTAACTCTAAACTGGTAACCTGTAAAAACAATTCAAAGCGTCGCCTATTGAGATTTTTAAGTACCGAAGTTTGGCGCCATTCCATGACTGTGCGCAATTTTACAGCGTGACATGTTAGGTATCTATTTACTCGGCGTAACATCATCTTTCATATTTTACAAAAAAATTGGGCTAACTTTACTGTTTTGTTATTTTTTAAATTCATGAAACCATTTCTTTCCCAAAAAAAGGCGTTTGAAAAATTATTGCGCAAATACCGTGCAAGAAAAAAGACAGAGTGCACACTGAAACCACAGCGCGGCTTGCCATAACCACTGACGCTTGTCCTTCTCCACTACACCTTACCTGGAACCCATATCTTCTTCAGACTGACTTTTTCTGATAGACCAAGATATGCCCAAGCCTGGATCACTGAAGAAAACCACGCTGTGCTCAGCCATCCCACTCCATCCTGCAGAGTTCTGATGTGGTGCCAGCTTTACAGGACTTGCTGTGACTTGCAGTCCTACTCCATCTCTTCAGCCCAGCAACCGGACCTGAATGCAACTTACCTGTTCTCCATGTGAGTGGATGTTGTTGTTTATTAAATTATTCTTATGATATATACTCAGAGGCGCCCCTTTTCTTGTTTTTTTATCACACAGGAAGAGGAGGAGGAGGAGGATTATTGTGTCAGCATGGAGGTGGAGCCTAGCACTCAGCATCAGCAGCAGTCTTCAAGGGATCAATTACAGTCCCAAGACACCCATGGACTTGTACGTGGCTGGGAGGAGGTGGCTGCGGATCATGTCGTCCTCAGTGTCCCAGAGGACTCCACACCGAATGCCTCAACAAACCTACGCTGCATGGCCTCCCTGATCCTGCAAAGCCTGCGGAAGGATCCTCGTATTCGTGCGATCAAGGAGAGGGATCATTACTGGCTGGCAACCCTCCTTGATCCATGTTACAAGGGTAAGGTTGCGGACCTTATCTTGCCGTCGCAGAGGGAGCAAAGGATGAAGCATCTTTGGGAGGCCTTGCAAAAAGGTCTGTGTAACGCGTTCCCAGAGACTGGGAGGTTACAAATTCCTGGTCCTGGACAACGTGTTGCTTAGGCTCCGGTCAGTCAAAGAAGGAGCGGTGGATAAGGTGGCCGTCTGACCAATGTGTTCAGACAATTTTTTAGTACGCAGCCCCAAGGTATGATCGTTTTCAGCAACCATCGCCAGCATCTGGTTTACATGGTGCAGGAATACCTAGGGGCAAGATCAGACTTGGACACCTTTCCCACCGAAAATCCTCTGGGTTACTGGGTCTTGAGGATGGATCACTGGCCAGAGCTTGCACAGTATGCAATTGAGGTACTGGCCTGTCCTACATCCAGCGTTCTTTCAGAACGGACATTCAGTGCTGCTGGAGGCTTTGTAACCGATCACAGGGTGCGCCTGTCCACCGACTCGGTTGAACGACTGACCTTCATAAAAATGAATCAGTCTTGGATCACCACCAGCTACCAAGCACCTGATGCTGATGTAACCGAATAATTTTTCTTGAAATGTCAGATCCCTTCAAGACTGCCTATGCTGATGCTGAGTGACTATCCTGTTATGCTGCGTGACTATCCTCTTCCTCCTCAATAATCATGCTGATAGCTTGAAAGAGAATTTTTGGTTCTGGGCACCGCCACCAGTGGCTAAGGCCCAATTTTTCTGCCCCTGTTTAACAGGGGCGTGTATTTACAATTTTTGATGCAATGCTTTGCAGCAGGGCTCATTGCTGTGCTCCAACTACAGTATCTGTGAGGGGTTGCAGTGTTGTGGCACCAGCACCAGTGCCTAAACCCCAATTTTTCAGCCCCTGTTTAACAGGGGCGTGTAATTACAATTTTTGATGCAATACTTTGCAACAGGGCTCATTGCTGCGCTCCAAGTACAGTATCTGTGAGGGGTTGCAGTGTTGTGGCACCAGTGCCTAAGGCCCAATTTTTCTGCCCCTGTACAACAGGGGCATGTAATTACAATTCTTGATCTAATAATTCACAGCAGGGCCCATTCCTGCGCCCACCAAGAGTAACTGTGAGGGCTTACAGTGTTGTGGCAACACCACCAACATCAAAGGCCAAATTTTTCTGCCCCTGTTCAACAGGGGCATGTAATTACAATTCTTGATCTAATATTTCACAGCTGGGCCTATTCCTGCACTCACCAAGAGTAACTGTGAGGACTTGCAGTGTTGTGGCACCAGCACCAAATTCCCAATTTTTCCTACCACTGTTCAACAATGGCATGTAATTACAATTCTTGATATAATAGTTCACAGCAGGGCGTTCCAGCGCCCACCAAGAGTAACTGTGAGGGCTTACAGTGTTGTGGCAACACCAAGACCTAAGGTAGGGTGACCAGACATCCCCAGTTTCTGGGGACAGTCCCCGGACTGAGGACACTGTCCCCGGACCAAGTCTGTCCCCGGTTTTGTCCCTGGATTGGATTTGAACAGGGGCTGGGGCAATTTCAAAGACAGTCGGTGCAGAATTAATAAAATAAATAATGAATTACACACCCCCGCTCCGTCGCACATTCTAGCTTTGGGGGGTGTATTTTTTTCCATTATCTGTGCCCCTTTCTGATGATCATGTGCTGGTCGGAGTGGATGGAATATTTCTTCAGTTTCGGGTTCATGCCCATCCAGCTCTGCTCGCATATTCTTCTGCCTTGGCTCAAGTCCAGGCCAGCCGCCTGCCTGTTTATCTCCTTGCCTTCCCTGGTGGAGTGATCTTCCTCTGCTCCCCACCCAGTAGTAGCCAGGGGCCCGGAGCGTAAGATTTGACAGGCTGTGAGGCGGGCGGCGGCGGCGATGGGAAGAGAGTGGCTGATTTCCGCGATTACTAGTAAAAAAAATATATGTCCCCGGATTTAATTTTTAAAATCTGGTCATCTTAGCCTAGGAGCAAAGACCAGCCATAGACAGTTTAAATCTCAGCTGGTTCAGCAGGAACTGGCTGAGATTTGAACCATTAATGAGCAGATTCTCTTATGATTATCACTAGTGGTTGCTATAGCCACTAGTGATAATCACTGTTTGTCAGGAGAATACAATTGCTGGGCAGGAGGGATATTCCCCTGTCAGCACTGTCTGCGTTGATCAGGGAATTATGCACCTTCACCAAACCCTTTCGGGAGAGGGTCCGAAGAATTCCACTGGCTGACTTGGAAGATTTGCGTGAGCAGTTGACAGAGCTAAAGAGGACAGGGGTCGTCCGAGAGTCCAGAAGTCCATATGCCTCCCCCATCGTGGTGGTAAGGAAGAAAAACAGGTCGCTGAGACTCTGCATAGACTACAGGACTCTCAACAGGAGGACCATACCCGACCAGTACGCTACCCCCAGGATAGAAGATGCTTTGCAGAGTCTGTCTGGGGCCAAGTGGTTCAGTGTCATTGACCTGAAGATTGAGTATTATCAAATCCCAATGCACCCTTAAGATAAGGAGAAGACGGCCTTCATCACCCCAGTGGGATTCTATGAATTCAATAGGATGCCCCAAGGCCTGTCGGGAGCTCCCGCTACTTTCCAGAGGTTGATGGAGAAGACCGTTGGGGACATGCATCTGATCGAAGTTCTGGTGTACCTAGATGACATCATTGTCTTCGGGAAGACTCTGGAGGAGCATGAAGAAAGATTGGAGAAAGTCCTGAAGAGACTCAGTGAAGAGGGACTAAAACTCTCCAGAGAAAAATGCCAGTTCTACCAGTTCTCGGTCCACTATCTGGGACACATAGTATCTGCAGAAGGAGTGTCTACAGACCCTGATAAACTGGATGCAGTCACCTCCTGGCCCAGACCAACTACAGTAACCGAGCTCAGATCCTTCCTAGGCTTCTGCTCCTACTACCGTAGATTTGTGGAAGGGTTTGCAAAAATTGCCAAACCCCTAAATGAGCTACTGAAGGCGGAAGGGGAGGAAGATGATACTGGCCCCAGGAAGCCTGGAGAGTCCATGGAAGACAAGTGGACAGGGGAGTGCGAAGAAGCCTTCCAGATGTTAAAGAAGAGTCTTACCACTGCACCAGTCCTGGCCTATGCTGATCCCAAAAAGCCATATGAACTGCATGTAGGTGCCAGCCATGATGGTCTAGGAGGGGTGCTATACCAAGAATATGAAGGACAGTTGCGCCCAGTTGCCTACGTTAGTAGAAGTCTGGCACCTGCAGAAAAGAACTACCCCACCCACAAGTTGGAGTTCCTGGCCCTAAAGTGGGCAGTCGTGGATAAACTCAGAGATTACCGGTATGGAGCTGACTTCACACTAAAGACTGACAATAATCCACTCACCTATCTCTTCACCACGCCCAAGCTGGATGCCACTGGTCACCATTGGTTAGCAGCCCTAGCCGGATTCAACTTCAGCCTGAAGTATAGGCCTGGCGCTGGAAACCGTGATGCAGACGCATTGTCCAGAAGAGCCCACGCACCCACCCACCATCCGGAAGATTGGACCCAGGTAACCCCAGATGGGGTACGGGCCTTGTGCCAAGGAGTACAACTTCAAGCTAGTGGTGGGTCAAGGGCTGAAGAGATCAGTGTTTCAGCGGTGGGGGTGCCTAAGTGTTACTGCAATGTGACCCAAGTTGGAGAGGATGACCTGCCAAAGCTGTCCAAAAAGGACCTAAGGAGAGACCAGTTGGAAGATCCCTGGGGAAGATTAGCATTGGAGACATTGGAAGACCAGGATCCAGGCAGACTTCTGAAGGACCCCTCAAAGGTGGCCCGATTGGTCCACAAAGAATGGGACAAGTTACAGGTGCATCAAGGGGTGGTCTACCGAAGGGGCCCCTCTGATGACCTGGAAGAGAAGTGGCAGCTGTTTCTGCTGGAGAAATACAGAAGAACTGTTCTGGCTGCCTTACATGATAATCATGGCCACTTGGGGGCCGAACGAACTTTCCAGCTTGTAAGGGATAGGTTCTATTGGTCTTGTATGCGGGCTGAAGTGGAGGAGTACTGCCACTCCTGTGCTCGCTGTATTCAGAGGAAGACATTGCCACGTCAAGCTGCCCCAATGGGCCATCTGCAGAGTCAAGGACCCTTGGACTTGGTGTGCATTGACTTTCTCTGTCTAGAACCTGACTTGAGTGGACAAGGAAATGTTCTGGTGATAACCGACCATTTCACCCATTATGCTCAGGCCTTTCCAGCTAAAGACCAGAAGGCATCCACTGTAGCTAAAATCTTAGTGGAGAAATACTTTGTGCATTACGGGCTGCCACAGCGCCTGCACTCAGACCAAGGGAGAGACTTTGAGAGTCGATTAATTAAGAAATTGCTGGACTCTTTGGGTATCAAGAAAACCCGTACTACCCCTTATCACCCCCAGGGTGATGCTCAGCCGGAGAGATTCAACAGCACTCTGTTAAATATGTTGGGAACTCTGAGTAGCGAGCAGAAGCAGCATTGGAGCAAGCACATAGCAGTCATCGTGCATGCTTACAACAGTACCACTAGCGATGCCACAGGGTACTCTCCATACCGCCTAATGTTTGGCAGAGAAGCAAGACTGCCTGTGGATCTGGCATTCGGCATATCAACGGATCACACTTCAGCCACCTCACATAAGGGATATGTGGATAGACTGAGGAAGAGTTTGAAGCTAGCTTTTGAACAGGCCTAAGTGGCATCAGAGCAAAGAGGAGCCCGGAACAAGAGGAACTTTGACCTCAAAGTTCGAATCCAGGACTTGCAGCCAGGAGACAGAGTGCTGTTGCGAAACCTAGGAGTTCCAGGGAAGCATAAATTAGCAGACAGATGGAGACCTGAACCATATGTTATCTGTAAGAAGTTACCAGACCTGCCGGTATATCCGCTAAAGCCAGAAGGGAAGATAGGGCCGCTGAAGACATGGCACAGAAACCACTTACTTCCACTTTCAGAAGCAGTTCGGATACCCCCTGTAGAAGATTCCCCTGGGCCATCATCAAGCTTGGATACACCTAGGCCCAACACTCAGTCTCAGGTATCTCAGTCTGGAGAAATGGATGTCTCTGAACAGAGCGAAGAAGAAGAGCTTGGATGGTTGTGGCCCTCTCAGGTTTCGGAGCCCATGTCTATAGATCTTTCACCCTCTGAAGGTACTGTGGATAGTACATTGAATGTGGAAGCCACTGAGTTTGTTCCATCTAGCCCTTTGTCTGGAGAGTGGGAAGATGCCACATGGTCATCTTCTGCTGATTATCAAGATTACTCTCAACACCTTCCTGCACCTGATTTGGATGTATCGGAAGCATTGGAACCCAGTGTACCTACTCCAGAAGAAGAGCCTGTGGCGGATGAAACAGTCACCCCAAGAGAACAGAGAGCCAAGAGAACCATTCGTCCTCCTCGGAAGTTAACCTATACCCAGATGGGGGAAAGTTCTGAGGATACAGTAACCACTGCTCGAAGCACATTACCAACACCTTGTCCCTTCACTGTGCATTTGGTGGAAGGCAACCCCTGCTCACTTTCTGGCATAGTTAGGCAGGTCAACCCCATTGATGTGACCTGTGGGCAGGACAAGCTCCCTTCCCCGTTTTGGTGGGAGTTTCCTCTGCCAACTTCTCTAGCAGCCCTTAATGAGTTTGTATTTTCCTACTGTTGATACTGTCTTTGGGGACCAAAGATTTGAAGTGGGGGGAGTGTGTAGCCGGGTATTGTTTCCTACCCATAGACTACAGTTCCCAGCATGCTTTGCGGCACCCAGGGTGCAATTCCCCGCGCAAGGACTGCTGGGGTGGACTTTAAAAGAGAGAGGAGGAGCCTCTCTCTTTCTCTTTGTACACTGCCCTCCCTGCAAGAGGATCCCTGCACTAACCTGCTGTGCGTGCAAGGCCTGAAGCCTGGGCCTTGCATTTGTTCCAGAGAGCCTTCCGCTCCACGAGGAGCCTGCGGAGCATCCGATCCACCTGAGGTGCCACCATCTTCCGGAGGACCGAAGACCCGGCACATCGTAGGCACTGTGAAGCGACTCACAGTAGTGGAGGTACCGGACAGGAGTCGGTCCGGTCGGGTGAGAGAGCGCCAGCTCAGAACCGCATCTGTTTAACTTTGTTGCCTACTAACTTTGCCTAGGCCCATCAGTGATTACAGTTATATTCTGGAGAGACTGTCTGCTGAACTGAGTTTATTAATGTAGCGGAGTCTCCTTTAAAGCCCCGGGACTATGTTACCCAGAACCCTGTTCAGCACCCAGAGTGCAGTTAGCCACCGCAGATACTCATGGGAGGGGTTATTTAAGGAAGAGGCGAGGCGGAGCTCGGCCTCTTTGGACACCGCGCTGCAAGCAAGAGTTTCTTTCTGTGCGGATCTGCTGCAGTGCAAGGCCTGAAGCCTGGGCCTTGCGCAACTTCCAAAGAGCCTTCCACCCCACTGCGGAGCCTGGGTGGCATCTGACTTGTCTAGTGAGGACATCAGTTGGATCGGGGACCTGATCGTGGCAGACGCTGTGTGCGGAGACACAGCAGGTGGAAGCCCCGGGCTGGGATCGTGCCCGGAGTGGTGAGCGAGCACTTGCTCAATCCAATAGACTTTACTGATTCTAGGCCTATAGACTGCCGTGGCTTACCGATTGTTTGCTTGTTGTTCCACTGGGGGGACCGGTAGCAGGACAGAGTTGAAGTGCCCCCCCCCCCCATCATAGTGTTCTTAGTGATTGCCAGTTGTGGATTACAAATACCATTCATCAAGTGCACCACCAAAAGTTTGCATGCGAAGAAATCCCTATAGAAAGGACTGAGATTTATTCTGGGTCAGGCCTGGCCAGGGTGGAAAGATAGAATATTGTTTAGTGCGCCACAGGGCGTGTATACCATAATAGCTACGCGTGGTGAATTACCGCGCAGCGCCATTATTGTGTGCCATATTGATTGCTGCAGGGCTCTGCAAGCCAGTTGTGTGTATTATATTCTGCTTAAGCCTTTTTCAACCAAAGTAAAACTGTTATGGTTAATCTTTAACATTTGTGTGTTGTTTTACTGTAAAGAGGGTGCCTTTACAATACCAATTGGTTATGATAAAAATATAACCCCTAGACTAACTGTGCCAGGGTGGGACGAGCAGATTGCCGGGGGTTGGCGGTGCTGTATAAAGGGCCCGAAATCAAACCAGCGGCTCTCTTAACTGGGGGTAGCGCTACATTAGTCTCTCCAGCTTTACTAAGGTAGCGATCATCGCTACCCCCCTTTGGATTACAGTTTGTTCTTTATGTGCACCACCGAGTTTTGCTAGCGAAGATTCTTCAACAAACTATACCCCAACTATAGTCAGGCCTGACTGGGTAGTATAGGACATTGCTGGGCGCCATTTTTGCTCACGAGGGAGGATAGCTGCAGCGGGGTTATTATACTATCATTGCATTGCTGAATGTTATACCCTTTTGATGTGTACACCTATATTGCAGGGATCTGCATGAGATATTGTATACTAATTACCTTTTATACTTTTACCAATAGTAAAAAGTTATAGTTAAGTAATTGTGTTGTCCGTGTCAATTACTGCGCTGGGATAAAAAGGGGTTGTGCCATATAACCGTATAGATATACCACAGTTGTACCATCCTTCCCCTTTCCTAACTGTGCCACGAGAGGTCAGAGCCAATTGCCAGGGGTTGACAGCGGTGCATTACAAGGCCAAAAACAAACAAGCAGCCCTCTTAAACTGAGGGTATCGCTATAGTAGGGAAGCAATAATATTCAAACAGGTCCTGCGGGGGGTAGCGCTACATACGCTTACCAATAGGTAAAAGCAAGAGATGGAAGTTTACTTCAGCGTTAAGAATATTAGCTTTGCAGACCTGGCTGGTCCATTTTTGATGCTAGTGGGCCTAAAGCCTCGTACACACGACTGGTTTTCTCAGCAAGAAAACTGCTGGGAGAGCTTTTTGCAGAGAAAACCATTCGTGTGTATGGTTTCTCATCGGGAAAACTGCCGGGAATCTCGATGAGAAAAATAGAGAACCAGCTCTCTATTTTCTCGTCAGGATTCTTGTCGGCTTGTTTCCCGACGAGAAAATCGTGCGAGTGTACGAGGCTACATGCTTACCTGTCCCCAGGTAAGCCTGCGCATGCTCGGTGAGACTTTGACGCATGTGCGGTAGCTTACAAGGGTAGTGTAGGGTGAAGCAAGATGGCAGCGACGGCATCGAATGTGACGTGTGCATGCTCGTCGTAGTCGATGACGTCACCGCGTTCATGCCATTCAAAAGAATGGCGGTTCTTTTGAATGTGCGTGTGTACACAGGGCTTGGCAAGAAAAGCTTGCCAGGAATCCCGTCGAGAAAAACAAAGTTTTTTTTTCGACTGGATTCTCGCCCGTGTGTACATGGCTTTAGAGAATACTCTGTGTAGCTGTAATAGCTGTAAAGGAATGAGAGCTTTTTTTATTTATTTTATTGAGTGAGTTTGTTGGACAGTCTGAGCAGGGGAGATAGTACAAGTACAGTAAAACTTGGGGTAGTACCAGGTTTTTAGGATACTTTTGTGGTACTCAGGTTCAATACCGGTGACTCCTCTAGGCTATCTCTGAGGATTTTTTTCCAATGTCTTATGTAAAGGGATGAGATCTGCAAGGATTTCGGGAGATTTGTAACTGCTGGGTGTCTGTCTGCTCTTTATTTACATTACAGGGCCCTGGCTGTCTCTATTCACCATGCTTACTTGTGTACAGCCCTGATGGATTCTCCGGATTCCTCTGTTCCATGGGATTTGCAGGAAACAATTCGAAAACAAAAGGGTCCCCTCGGTCAGGGTCGTTACTTACAAGAGGACCCTGGAGGGAATGTTGCCAATTTACAGACTGCGTGTCCTTCAGTTAACCCGATACCTCTTTACTTAATCCCAAAGGTGTGGCTGAAGTGCTGGAGTATGCCTGGTACTTCGAAGGTTAAACAAGCACTCATATGACAATATCTATCTACGGGCTCATCCATTTTCATGCCATGCTATTAATGCAGACATACTGCCCCTTATATTCAACCCCTACACAGTGAAAGGATGTGGGAAGAAAGGAATGATTTTAAACTGGCTGCAAACATTTAGGCCTCATGCACACTGGATGTTTGCCCAGGTCTCCTGAATACCTTTCTCATGGCAAGAGAAAAGCAGCATCAAAATGTGCCTGAAGCTGCGTTTTTGTACACAAGTTTAGGTGTGTTTAGGTGCATCAAGAGCTTGGGCGTTCATTCATTTTATTGGCCAGAAAGATAATATATACTGGCCATTGAAATGAATGAACGCTTAAGCACTAAACGCTTCTGCCAAAACGATGCTGCTCCTGAATGTGCTGGCAGTGGGTTTTTCTTCCTGCCTGTAACCACTATAGCCCCGGACCATTTCGCTGGTCAAAGACCAGGCCACTTTTTGCAATTCGGCACTGCTTCGCTTTAACTGACAATTGCGCGGTCGTGCGACATGGCTCCCAAACAAAATTGTCATCCTTTTTTTCCCACAAATAGAGCTTTCTTTTGGTGGTATTTGATCACCTCTGCGGTTTTTATTTTTTGCGCTATATACAAAAATAGAGCGACAATTTTGAAAAAAATTCAATATTTTTTAAATTTTGCTATAATAAATATCCCCAAAAAATATAAAAAAAAATTTTTTTCCTCAGTTTAGACGGATACTTATTCTTCTACATAGTTTTGGTTAAAAAAAACCGCAATAAGCGTTTATTGATTGGTTTGCGCAAAAGTTATAGCGTCTACAAAATAGGGGATAGTTTTATGGCATTTTTATTAATAATTTTTTTTGACTAGTAATGGCGGCGATCAGCGATTTTTATCGTGACTGCGACATTGCGGCAGACACATTAGACACTTTTGACACCATTTTGGGACCAGTGACATTTTTACAGTGATCAGTGCTATAAAAATGCACTGATTACCGTAAAAATTACACTGGCAGTGAAGGGGTTAACCACTAGGTGGCGCTGTAGGGGTTAAGTGTGACCTGGTGAGTGATTCTTACTGTAGGGGGGATGGGCTGTGTGTGACATGACACTGATCTCCGCTCCGTGTTACACGGAGCGGAGATCAGTGTCATTGTCACTAGGCAGAGCGGGGAGATGCTTGTTTACATTAGCATCTCCCCGCTCTATCTCTCCGTGAGACGATCGTGGGTATCCCTGCGGCAATCGAGTCCGTGGGACCCACGGTCGGGCTCACGGAGCTCGTGGCAGGGTCGCAAACGCACCGCCGACAGCGCGTGCGCGACCACACGGCGGCATCTTAAAATGGACGTACCTTTACGCCCTTATGCCTGTCCGTGCCATTCTGTTAACGTAAATAGTCGTGCGGCGGTCCTTAAGCGGGTAAACACCTATTTGTATACATAAGCTAACACTGAGGGGTATTTAGAGGCGGAAAAAAAAAACGTAAGATGCTCTTAAAAGTGTAAATTTTAATGCCCAGTGTGCATGAGGCCTTTCAAGTTTGTGTCCTCTGAAGTTGGAAGATATACCCCTACTACCGCAGTTCTGCTACCATCCCCATATACCAAAATCTCTTTTTAGCTGGACAATCTGTTTTAGGGCTGGTTCACATAGGCAGCCAGATATCAGTAAAAGCAGACCGTTAAGCTGCAATTTTACTGCCCACCTAAAGATGGGCCGCGGTAAAAATCCACCGTGAATCACTTTTTAGCGGGGCAGCAAGGATTGCTGCACGTATGAACAAGCCCTTATTAATAGGCTGTCACCCATTCTTTAACATTTCAGATCTTTAACATTGTCAGATAACTATTTCAAATAAAGACATAACAACAACCTTATGACAAAATTTGGTAGAACCAAAGAAGTATGTTTTTTTTAGATTCATACTTACAGTGGGGCAAAAAAGCATTTAGTCAGCTACCAATTGTGCAAGTTCTCCCACCTAAAAAGATGAGAGAGGCCTGTAATTGTCATCATAGGTATACCTCAACTATGAGAGACAAAATGTGGAAACAAATCCAGACAATCACATTGTCTGATTTTTTAAATAATTTTTTTGCAAATTATGGTGGAAAATAAGTATTTGGTCACCTACAAACAAGCAAGATTTCTGGCTCTTGATTGATCGAACACCGCCAATCACTCGGTTCTCACAGCTCCGTGAGCAGAGAGCTGCTGACTGTCAATCAGCAGCTCTCTGCTCTGCCCCCTCCTCGCTCACTGGAGCGCTGAGCTGTGGAGGGGCGGAAGCGGCCGGCTCAGGCTCTCAGCAGCTCGCTGAGAGGTTGAGGCAGGTGCCGGTCAAGGCATGTGGGTGGATCCTGACTCTATGGTTGTGATGACGCCTGCACCTAGACCGACTCTGTCATGTCAGCAGACAGCACACTTCAGCCCGCTCTCTGCTGAAAACGGGTCACAGTAGTGCAAAACGAACTGTGCCAATGGTGCCGTTGCTGTGCCTCAGCCAGCCAGGAGGAGTTTTCCGGACAACTTAGACACCCGTGGATAGTGATGAGCCGAACACCCCCGGGTTCGGTTCGCACCAGAACCCGCAAACGGACCGAACGTTCGTACGAACATTAGAACCCTATTAAATACAATGGATGCGAACGTTCGAATTCTAAAGTGCTAATTATAACGACTATTATGCATGTTATTGTCCTAAAAAGGATTTGGGAACCCGGGTTCTGCACCAGGGGACATGTATCAATGCAAAAAGAAGTTTTAAAAACGGCAGTTTTTCGGGAGCAGTCATTTTAATGATGCATAAAGTGAAAAAAAAAAAGTCAAATATTCCTTTAAATATCGTACCTGGGGGGTGTCTAAAGTATGCCTGTGAAGTGCCACGTGTTTCCCGTGTTTAGAACTGTCCCTGCACAAAATGACACTTCTAAAGGAAAAAAAAGCCATTTAAAACTGCTTGCGGCTTTAATGTAATGTCTGGTCCCGGTAATATGGATGAAAATTTTTAAGAAAAATGGCATAGCTACCCCATGACCCCCCCCCCCCCCCTACCCCAGCCCATTACCAGCCCCTTTGGGTCTTGTATGGATATTAAGGGGAACACCGCACACAAAATAAAAAAGGCCCTATATACTCTGAACAGCCGTATACAGGCGGTGCATACAAGACAGGGACTGTAGGTTTGTTCTTATGTAGAATGTGTTTGTAATTTTGAACAGGTACATTGTTTAAGTGTAGCTCCAGCCCAAAAATCTATTTTTAAACTTTTTGGAAAACATAGGTAAGGGTTATCACCCCTGTAACATTTGTTTTGCTGTCTGTGCCCCTGTTCAGAACATTTCACCTCACTTTCCGTCCCAATGACAACTGTTTTTGAAATGTGGTGTTTTTCTTGAAACAAGGATTGGTGATAAAGCATCAGTACAGAGGAGACACCTTTCTCCCATATTAATTCTTACAGGAGAGAATTTTCCTTCCTAGGGGTAGATTTCCTCTCACTTCCTGTTGTCTTCTTGCGTTTGCAAGTAGGAGTCGTTTGTAAGTTGGATGTTTGAAAGTAGGGACCTGCCGTATATACTCTGCAGAAATAGGCCCCTTAGTTGTTGGTACAACACTGTAAGCACTCACAGTTACTCTTGGTTGGTGCTGGAACGCCCTGCTGTCAACTATTATATCAGGAATTGTAATTACATATAATTGTTGAACAGTGGTAGTAAAAATTGGGCCTTTGATGGTGGTGCTGGTGCCACAACACTGTAAGCCCTGACAGTTACTCTTGGTGGGTGCAGCAATGGGCCCTGCTGTGAATTATTAGATCAATAATTGTAATTGCATGCCCCTGTTGAACAGGGGCTGAAAAATTGGGCCTTTCGTGGTGGTGGTGGTGGTGGCGTTGCCACAACACTGTAAGCCCTCAGAGTTACTCTTGGTGGGTGCAGCAATGGGCCCTGCTGTGAATTATTAGATCAAGAATTGTAATTACATGCCCCTGTTGAACAGGGGCTGAAAAATTGGGCCTTAGGCACTGGTGGCACAACACTGCAACCCCTCACAGATACTGTACTTGGAGCACAGCAATGAGCCCTGTTGCAAAGTATTGCTTCAAAAATTGTAATTACACGCCCCTGTTAAACAGGGGCTGAAAAATTGGGCCTTAGCCACTGGTGGCGGCACCCATAAACAAAAATGATCTTCCAAGCTATCATCATCAATCGTATCATTGAGGACTCGGAGGAGGAGGATAGCCAGTCAACATAACAGCACAGGCACTCAGCATCAGCATCAGTCTTGAAGGGATGTGACATGTTAAAATCAATTAGTCTGTTATATCAGCATCAGGTGTGTGGTAGCTGGTGGTGATCCAAGACTGGTTCATCTTGATGAAAGTCAGTCGATCAACCGAGTCGGTGGACAGGCGCACCCTGTGATCCGTGACAAATCCTCCAGCAGCACTGAATGTGCGTTCCGAAAGAACGCTGGATGCAGGACAGGCCAGTAGCTCAATTGCATACTGTGCAAGCTCTGGCCAGTGATCCATCCTCAAGACCCAGTAAGCCAGAGGATTTTCGGTGGGGAAGGTGTCCAAGTCTGACCTTGCCCCTAGATATTCCTGCACCATGTTTATCAGACGCTGGCGATGGTTGCTGGAACCGATCATACTTTGGGGCTGCGGACTAAAGAATTGTCTGAACGCATCGGTCAGACGGCCACCTTCCCCACCGCTCCTTCTTTGACTGGCCGAAGCCTCAGCAACTCGTTGTCCAGGACCAGGAGTTTGTAACCTCCCAGTCTCTGGGAACGCATTGCACAGACCTTTCTGCAAGGCCTCCCAGAGTTGTCTCATCCTCTGCTCCCTCTGCGACGGTAACATAAGGTCCGCAACCTTACCCTTGTACCGTGGATCAAGGAGAGTGGCCAGCCAGTAATGGTCCCTCTCCTTGATCCGAAGAATACGAGGATCCTTCCGCAGACTTTGCAGGATCAGGGAGGCCATGCAGCGTAGGTTAGCTGAGGCATTCGGTCCGGAGTCCTCTGGGTCACTAAGGACGAAATGATCCGCAGCCACCTCCTCCCAGCCACGTACAAGTCCACTGGTTTCTTGGGACTGTAAATCATCCCTAAAAGACTGCTGCTGATGATGCTGAGTGCCAGCCTCCACCTCCATGCTGACACAATCCTCCTCCTCCTCCTCCTCCTCCTCTTCCTGTGCGATGGGTGGGACAGAAGGAACACTGTCTGGGTAAAGGGGGCCTTGAGAGGCAAGGAAGTCCTCCTCTTCCTGCCTCTGTTCTGCCTCAAGTGCCCTGTCCATTATTCCACGCAGCGTGTGCTCCAACAGGTGGACAAGAGGTACAGTGTCACTGATGCATGCACTGTCACAGCTCACCATCCTCGTGGCCTCCTCAAATGGTGCCAGGACAGTGCATGCATCCCTGATCATGCCCCACTGGCGTGGAGAAAAAAAAACAAGCTCCCCTGACCCTGTCCTGGTGCCGTAGTCGCACAGGTACTCATTGATGGCCCTCTGCTGCGTGTGCAGCCGCTGCAGCATGGCCAACGTTGAGTTCCACCTGGTGGGCATGTCACATATAAGGCGGTTCTTGGGCAGGTTCAACTCCTTTTGCAGCTCAGCCAGGCGAGCACTGGCATTATAAGATCTGCGGAAATGCACACAGACTTTCCTGGCCTGCCTCAGGACATCCTGTAAGCCCGGGTACCTGCCCAAGAACCGCTGCACCACCAGGTTAAGGACGTGAGCCACACAGGGCACATGGGTCAGTTGTCCCTGTCGGAGGGCGGAGAGGAGGTTGGTGCCATTGTCGCAAACCACCATTCCTGGCTTAAGCTGGCGTGGCGTCAACCACCTCTCGGCCTGGCCCTGCAGAGCAGACAGGACCTCTGCCCCAGTGTGGCTACTGTCCCCCAAACACACCAGCGCAAGCACGGCATGGCATCTTTTTGCCTGCGTACTTGCGTAGCCCCTTGAACGGCTACGGAGCACCGCTGGTTCAGAGGACAAAGCACAGGAAGAGGCCATGGAGGAAGAAGAAGAGGAGGGGGTGGAGGAGAGAGGTGTGTCACAACCACTAGTAGCATTTTTAGGCGTGGCGGTGGAACAACCTCCAACACTACTGCACCTTGTCCTGCATCCTTCCCAGCTGCCAAAAGAGTGACCCAATGGGCCGTGAAAGAAAGGTAACGTCCCTGTCCATGCCTGCTGGACCATGAGTCAGCGGTAATATGCACCTTACCCCTGACCGCCCTGTCCAGCGAGGCCAAGACATTGCCTTCCACATGCCGGTAGAGAGCCGGAATAGCCTTCCGTGAGAAAAAGTGGCGTTTGGGAACCTGCCACTGAGGAACCGCACATTGCACAAACTCACGGAAGGGGGCCGAGTCTACCAACTGAAAAGGCAGCAGTTGAAGCGCTAGCAATTTAGCCAAGCTAGCATTCAACCGCTGGGCATGTGGATGGCTGGGAGTGAACTTCTTTCGACGGTCCAGCAGCTGCGGCAGGGAAATTTGCCTGCTAGAATCGGACGTCGGTGTACTGCTAGCAGAGTGGCCGCATGTACTTGGCTGTGACACACCTAATTCTACACCTTCATTCCTCTCAGTGCATGTTTCAGAGAGGACTGAAGTTATAGTGGGGTTGGAGATCCCAGCTGATGCGGTGCAAGGAGAGGTCCGCTTTGTTCTTTGGTGTGGGTCTTTGAGGTAGGCTTGCCAACGAGCTGCATGGCAGATCAACATATGTCTGGTCAGGCATGTGGTACCCAAGCGGCTGATGTTTTGGCCACGCGATATACGCTTGAGACATATGTTGCAAACAGCAGCTGTGCGATCTGATGCACTAGCCTCAAAAAAGGCCCACACCAAAGAACTTTTTGAATGACGGGCAGAGGCAGCGCCCTGCACAGGCGGAGCTCTGCGGTGTGATTCCGTCGGTGTACTGCCCTTACGCTGGCCACCAAAGGGCATCCTGCCTCGTTGGAGATGTGCCTCCTCCTCATCCTCCTCCTCCTCCTCTCTCCTATTAGGCACCCACGTGGAGTCAGTGACCTCATCATCCCCTCCCTCCTCATCACTGGAGCCAATCTGGCAGTATGCTGCAGCTGCTGGAACATGACTGCCAGATTGGTGTCCTTCTTGAGCATCCCCTCTGTCTGCTCTCACGCTACTGCCTTCCTGTAGCTGGGTTTCATCATCAGACCCTTCGAAACGCTGGGCATCCTCCTGGAGCATGTACCCAACACTGTGCTCAAACAGTTCGGGGGACTCCTCAGGAGGAGGACATGGTGGGTCTAGGGAAGGAGTGACTGATGATGAGTCTGACATTGATACCAGGGAAGAGGACGCTTTGGCAGCTGCTTTGCCAGTACCCTGAGCCTGGGTGAGAGAGGATGAGGAGGAGGAGGAGGGCTTGGTCATCCACTCTACCAAGTCTTCGGCATGATGTGGCTCAACATGTCCAGCTGCCGAAAAGAAGGACAAGCGTGTCCCATGGCCATGTGCTGATGACAATGCACCACGTCCACGACCAGCACTGTTGCCCCCAGACACAGAGCCTGCTTGCCCTCTTTTATTGCCTCCTGACTGTCTGCCTCTCCTTGTTTGCCTTCCAGACATTCTAATGGATGGCCTGCAGGAAGATGGGAAAAAAGCAATAAGGGCTACCTTCAGGTGTCCTTCTCTGTCCCTTTACTTAAGGATTTCTAAATATGGTTGAGGATGATTGCTTTCGCACAGAATAGCACAATGACAATTTCCCTGACTGTCCAAAAAACAAGGATTTCAAAGATGGTTGATGAGGAATGCTTTAGCACAGTATAGCACAAGGAGAATTTCCCTCACTGTCCTTCCCTGTCCCTAGAAACAAGGATTAGCACAGTAAAACACAGTGACACTCTCGCTACCTATAGTTTTCTGTCCCTAGAAAAAATGTTTTTTTAAAGATGGTTGATGATCAATGCTTTAGCACAGTATAGCACAAGGAGAATTTCCCTCACTGTCCTTCCCTGTCCCTAGAAACAAGGATTAGCACAGTAAAACACAGTGACACTCTCGCTACCTATAGTTTTCTGTCCCTAGAAAAAATGTTTTTTTAAAGATGGTTGATGATCAATGCTTTAGCACAGTATAGCACAAGGAGAATTTCCCTCACTGTCCTTCCCTGTCCCTAGAAACAAGGATTAGCACAGTAAAACACAGTGACACTCTCGCTACCTATAGTTTTCTGTCCCTAGAAAAAATGTTTTTTTAAAGATGGTTGATGATCAATGCTTTAGCACAGTATAGCACAAGGAGAATTTCCCTCACTGTCCTTCCCTGTCCCTAGAAACAAGGATTAGCACAGTAAAACACAGTGACACTCTCGCTACCTATAGTTTTCTGTCCCTAGAAAAAATGTTTTTTTAAAGATGGTTGATGATCAATGCTTTAGCACAGTATAGCACAAGGAGAATTTCCCTCACTGTCCTTCCCTGTCCCTAGAAACAAGGATTAGCACAGTAAAACACAGTGACACTCTCGCTACCTATAGTTTTCTGTCCCTAGAAAAAAAGTTTTTTTAAAGATGGTTGATGATCAATGCTTTAGCACAGTATAGCACAAGGAGAATTTCCCTCACTGTCCTTCCCTGTCCCTAGAAACAAGGATTAGCACAGTAAAACACACTGACACTCTCCCTACCTATAGTTTTCTGTCCCTAGAAAAAATGTTTTTTTAAAGATGGTTGATGATCAATGCTTTAGCACAGTATAGCACAAGGAGAATTTCCCTCACTGTCCTTCCCTGTCCCTAGAAACAAGGATTAGCACAGTAAAACACAGTGAAACTCTCGCTACCTATAGTTTTCTGTCCCTAGAAAAAATGTTTTTTTAAAGATGGTTGTTGATCAATGCTTTAGCACAGTATAGCACAAGGAGAATTTCCCTCACTGTCCTTCCCTGTCCCTAGAAACAAGGATTAGCACAGTAAAACACACTGACACTCTCCCTACCTATAGTTTTCTGTCCCTAGAAAAAATGTTTTTTTAAAGATGGATGATGATCAATGCTTTAGCACAGTATAGCACAAGGAGAATTTCCCTCACTGTCCTTCCCTGTCCCTAGAAACAAGGATTAGCACAGTAAAACACAGTGACACTCTCGCTACCTATAGTTTTCTGTCCCTAGAAAAAATGTTTTTTTAAAGATGGTTGATGATCAATGCTTTAGCACAGTATAGCACAAGGAGAATTTCCCTCACTGTCCTTCCCTGTCCCTAGAAACAAGGATTAGCACAGTAAAACACACTGACACTCTCCCTACCTATAGTTTTCTGTCCCTAGAAAAAATGTTTTTTTAAAGATGGTTGATGATCAATGCTTTAGCACAGTATAGCACAAGGAAAATTTCCCTCACTGTCCTTCCCTGTCCCTAGAAACAAGGATTAGCACAGTAAAACACAGTGACACTCTCGCTACCTATAGTTTTATGTCCCTAGAAAAAATGTTTTTTTAAAGATGGTTGATGATCAATGCTTTAGCACAGTATAGCACAAGGAGAATTTCCCTCACTGTCCTTCCCTGTCCCTAGAAACAAGGATTAGCACAGTAAAACACACTGACACTCTCCCTACCTATAGTTTTCTGTCCCTAGAAAAAATGTTTTTTTAAAGATGGTTGATGATCAATGCTTTAGCACAGTATAGCACAAGGAGAATTTCCCTCACTGTCCTTCCCTGTCCCTAGAAACAAGGATTAGCACAGTAAAACACACTGACATTCTCCCTACCTATAGTTTTCTGTCCCTAGAAAAAATGTTTTTTTAAAGATGGTTGATGATCAATGCTTTAGCACAGTATAGCACAAGGAGAATTTCCCTCACTGTCCTTCCCTGTCCCTAGAAACAAGGATTAGCACAGTAAAACACAGTGACACTCTCGCTACTGTGAGGGGGTTAGCTCGGCAGCGGGTGTGTGTGACCCCCGGGATGGGCTCCCCACACAAAAACAGGCCCAGCAAACGGAGGTTGTGGTTTTCAAAATCAAAAAAAGGTGCGGTTTATTTTCTATTTACAGTGACAAAACACAGCAAAGCCAAAAGAAACATAAACAAAATAAATCCTGGTCAACTTGACCTCTGACTAAACATACAGGTTTCCTAACTAACAACTGGGATCAGCCTAGTGCTGTCCTAGTCCCTAAGTCCCTGGTTTTAAATGTCCAAGCAAATAGCCACACAGGCTTTGTCTCACCCCACAGGGGTTCACTCTCCCTAGACAGTCCACACAGGTCTGGGTCCAGGCATGAGCTAACATCTAATGAAGCTGGGAGTTCTTATAGAGGCCTAAATGAGCTGACAAGCTTCAGCTGGTCTCATCAACTCCCTGTCTGCACGACGCCCCACACTCTCCCTAGAGGTATGAGTCATCCATGAGCCCACTAGCCTTAGCTGGGCTTATACAACTCTCCACCTAGTTGTATAAGTCGGCGTAAAGCCTGAATCTGGGCGAAATATATCTACCCCCCTGGATGCAACCAGGTGACTTTACCTTCCTGCTGTCACATACCCCCCCCTCTTGTTTTAACCTCGGGGTTGGAACACCAGCAATGAGGCATTCATGTACTCGAGACAAAGCATCCACATTCCCCATTTGAACGCCAGGGCGATGCTTTACTGTGAAGTTGAATTCCTGGAGGGCCAGGAACCACCTATTCACTCTTCTATTTGTTTCCTTGTTTTGAGCCATCCACTTTAACGGAGCGTGATCCGTAACCATGTCAAAGTGCCTACCTAGCAGGTAGTACCGAAGGGAATCTAGAGCCCACTTCACCGCTAAACACTCCTTTTCAACGGTGGCGTAATTTACCTCATGGGACTTCAACTTCCTGCTGAGGTAAATGACTGGGTGCTCTTCCCCGTTCCAGACCTGGGACAATACTGCTCCTAACCCCACATCTGATGCATCACTTTGTACGACAAAGTCTTTAGAGAAGTCGGGTGAGTACAACACTGGCTGGCTACATAAGGCTTGTTTCAAGAATTGGAATGCTGCCTCAGCCTCGGGGGTCCATTTAATCATGACCGACCCTTTCCCCTTCGTTAGGTTGGTTAGGGGCACAGCCTTAGAAGCAAAGTGGGGAATGAATCGCCGATAATACCCAGCGATTCCCAGAAAGGCTCGTACCTGCTTCTTGCTGTTGGGACGTGGCCAACTCTGGATGGCCTCGACTTTGTTGAGTTGGGGTTTTATTACTCCCCTCCCAATGGTGTACCCAAGATATTTGGCCTCCTCCTGCCCAATGGTACACTTCTTGGGGTTAGCCGTAAACCCCGCTTCCCGAACAGAGTCCAGGACTGCTTGCACTTTTGGCAGATGTGTGGCCCAATCTGTGCTATGGATAATTACGTCATCCAGGTAAGCCGCAGCATACTTCCGATGGGGCCTCAGCATCTGGTCCATTTTCCGCTGGAATGTGGCCGGCGCATTCTGTAACCCGAACGGCATTCTCTTATATTGGAACGCCCCGTCTGGGGTTACAAATGCGGTTTTCTCTTTGGCCAATTTGGCCAGGGGGATTTGCCAATACCCTTTTGTGAGGTCAAGAGTCGTCATGTATCGGGCTGTTCCCAGCCGGTCGATCAACTCATCTATACGTGGCATGGGGTAGGTGTCAAATTTTGTAACTTTGTTCAACTGACGAAAATCGTTACAAAATCGCCAGCTCCCATCCGGTTTAGGCACCAACACAATGGGACTAGACCAATCACTTTGGGACTCCTCTATCACCCCTAAGTTCAGCATTTTCTGTACTTCCTCCCGTATTGCCTCCCGTCGGGCCTCTGGGATCCGATAGGGTTTTAACTTCACCCTTTCACCGGGCGGGGTAATGATGTCATGCTCTACCCCAGATGTTTGTCCCGGCAGCTCAGAGAATACCTCCTTGTTGCGAAGCACAAACTCCTTAACCTCCTGTTGTTGGGGTTGTGACAACGTGGCTGCTATTCCAACCTCAGGAATCACGCAACCAGTTTGAGCTGGTGACCAAGTGTCTGCGACTAGGGACTCTCTATCCCTCCAGGCTTTCAACAGATTAACGTGATAGATCTGTTCGGGCTTTCGCCTTCCTGGTTGTCTGACCTTGTAATTCACTTCGCTCACTTTTTCCATTATCTCGTAGGGGCCTTGCCATTTGGCAAGGAATTTACTTTCAACCGTAGGGACAAGTACCAGTATCCTATCCCCCGGGGAAAAGGTACGGGTCTTGGCTCCACGGTTGTACACTCTCTGCTGTGCTAACTGCGCTTGGGCCAAATGTTCCTTCACGATGGGCATTACCTGTGCAATTCGGTCTTGCATCAGGGCGACATGCTCAATCACACTCCTGTGGGGAGAACTCTCACTTTCCCAAGTTTCCTTGGCAATATCCAACAGCCCTCTTGGGTGTCTCCCATACAGTAACTCAAAGGGGGAGAATCCCGTAGAGGATTGGGGCACCTCCCTAATAGCAAACATCAGATAAGGAAGTAGACAGTCCCAATCCTTTCCATCTCTATCCACCACTTTCTTCAACATTTGTTTTAGGGTTTTGTTGAATCTTTCAACCAGCCCATCGGTTTGGGGGTGATACACAGATGTACGTAATTGCGTCACTTTGAACAATTTACACAGCTCCTTCATAACCCGGGACATAAAGGGTGTACCTTGGTCCGTAAGCAGTTCTTTACAAATACCCACCCGGCTAAACACAAGAGATAGCTCTTTGGCTATGGTTTTGGCCGAGGTATTTCGGAGAGGGATCGCTTCTGGATAACGGGTGGCATAGTCCATTATAACTAATATGTACTGGTGCCCCCTAGCGGACTTGATTATAGGACCTACCAAATCCATGGCGATCCTCTCAAACGGGACCTCAATGATGGGTAGAGGGACCAGCGGGCTACGGAAATGTGGCATCGGGGCCGACCTCTGACACACAGGGCAGGAGGAACAATAATTTTCTATGTCCTTCATCACCCCCGGCCAATAGAATCTCTGTAATACCCTCTCTCGGGTTTTCTCTGTCCCCAGATGACCTCCAAGAATGTGCCCATGGGCCAACTCCAACACCAACTTCCTGTAAGGTTTGGGCACCACAAGCTGCTCAACGGTTTCTTCTGCCCTTTTTGCCACCCGATACAGTAGGTCCTTCTCTACGCTGAAGTATGGGTAAGTGCAGGTATTATCTGGGTTCACTAACTCGCCATCTATTTTCACTACGTTTTCCCGTGCCTTTATTAGGGCGGGGTCTTTCAACTGTTCTGTGGCAAAGTTTTCCCTGTGAACCTCAAGATCAGAAAACTCCACAGACGGTAGGTTTTCGTCTGAGGAGGTGGGCTCCTCTCCAGTTTCTTGAGTCTCCCCTGCCAATACTGATAAGGGAAATTCCGGAGAGTCCTCACCACTCTCAGGGGAGTTCTGGCTATCACATTCCTGGTACATAGGGGCACCAGTGGGGGGCTCAGGATCATCCCACAGTTCCCAGAACTTCGGAAAATCCCTTCCCACAATGGCGTCATGCGGTAACTGAGATACTAAGCCCACTGGATGAGAGAGGGTACCTTTGGGGGTCTCGAAACACACTGTAGTCACTGGATACTCTCGGGTGTCCCCATGCACACAAATAACAGCTACCTTGCTATTCCCAGAGACCTCTGTTTTAACTAACTCAGCCTTTATCAGGGTCACAAGGCTACCTGAATCCAGCAATACCACAACATTTCTACCATTAACACACATTTTGCATAAATGTTTCTCAGTTCCTCGAATGGCCGTGCATGCGACTGTCGCACACAGCGACTGACGTCTGCCCGTCAGAAAGTCACACTGCATGGGTTCCTCCACAACCGGGCAATTGGCTGCAATATGTCCCGCTTGCCGGCAGCGGTAGCAAACGATCCTTCTTGCCGCCTCTTGAGCCGCTGATTTCCCAGGCTGTTCTCGCCAAACTTGGGGTAGAGCTCCCACCCTCTCACTCTCTCCACCCTTACCCCTTGGAATCCTCTTATCCGCCCCTGGGGATGGTCTGGTCTTAGGGTGGAAAGTCCGAGTGTCTCTGGAAGAGGCCGTCAGGTTCTCTGTAGCCAAGTATTTCTCCACACGATCCACAAGACCATCGGCCGTCTCTGGGTCTCCATGGCTTACCCACTTTTGGATGGCAGTAGGAAGAGCTCTCAAAAACCGATCCATTACAACACGTTCCACAATCTTTGGTGCGGACAAAGTCTCTGGCTGTAGCCACTTTCTGCTCAGGTGAATGAGATCATACATTTGAGACCTGGGGGGTTTTCCAAGCTGGAAAGTCCAGTTATGCACACGCTGAGCCCGGACAGCCTGGGTGACACCCAGCCTTGCCAATATTTCAGCTTTTAGCATCACATAGTCTTTTGCTTGGTCAGGCTCTAGGTCATAGTAAGCCTTCTGCGATTCACCAGTTAACAGAGGAGCCACCAGTCCAACCCACTGCTCCTCAGGCCACTTTTCTCTTTCAGCAGTCCTTTCAAATGTGGTCAAAAATACCTCTGGATCATCCTCTCCAGTCATTTTTGTCAATAAACGACTCACCCCAAAGGACGCGGTATTAGTGGGACGGCTTTCCTCACTGGTCTGCGGACGTTGCTGCATTACTGCTTCCATTTGTTGTAGTCTCTGCTCTTGCTTCTGTAACAGGTCTATGAAGCGGGCCTCAGATTGCTGCTGGGCTTGTTGCTGAGCTTCCAGACTCTGTTGGTGAGCTTGCTGCTGGGCTGCAAGGCTCTGTTGATGAGCTTGCTGCTGGGCTGCGAAGTTCTGTTGTTGAGCTGCAAGGCTCTGTTGATGAGCTGCAAGGCTCTTTTGCAAACCTGCATTTGTCTGCTGTTGATTGGCATTTGCTAGAGCCAGCTGCTTCAGTATCTCCTCCATGCTGGCTTAAAAAAACTGCCACTGGTTCTCCACCAACTGTGAGGGGGTTAGCTCGGCAGCGGGTGTGTGTGACCCCCGGGATGGGCTCCCCACACAAAAACAGGCCCAGCAAACGGAGGTTGTGGTTTTCAAAATCAAAAAAAGGTGCGGTTTATTTTCTATTTACAGTGACAAAACACAGCAAAGCCAAAAGAAACATAAACAAAATAAATCCTGGTCAACTTGACCTCTGACTAAACATACAGGTTTCCTAACTAACAACTGGGATCAGCCTAGTGCTGTCCTAGTCCCTAAGTCCCTGGTTTTAAATGTCCAAGCAAATAGCCACACAGGCTTTGTCTCACCCCACAGGGGTTCACTCTCCCTAGACAGTCCACACAGGTCTGGGTCCAGGCATGAGCTAACATCTAATGAAGCTGGGAGTTCTTATAGAGGCCTAAATGAGCTGACAAGCTTCAGCTGGTCTCATCAACTCCCTGTCTGCACGACGCCCCACACTCTCCCTAGAGGTATGAGTCATCCATGAGCCCACTAGCCTTAGCTGGGCTTATACAACTCTCCACCTAGTTGTATAAGTCGGCGTAAAGCCTGAATCTGGGCGAAATATATCTACCCCCCTGGATGCAACCAGGTGACTTTACCTTCCTGCTGTCACACTACCTATAGTTTTCTGTCCCTAGAAAAAATGTTTTTTTAAAGATGGTTGATGATCAATGCTTTAGCACAGTATAGCACAAGGAGAATTTCCCTCACTGTCCTTCCCTGTCCCTAGAAACAAGGATTAGCACAGTAAAACACAGTGACACTCTCGCTACCTATAGTTTTCTGTCCCTAGAAAAAATGTTTTTTTAAAGATGGTTGATGATCAATGCTTTAGCACAGTATAGCACAAGGAGAATTTCCCTCACTGTCCTTCCCTGTCCCTAGAAACAAGGATTAGCACAGTAAAACACACTGACACTCTCCCTACCTATAGTTTTCTGTCCCTAGAAAAAATGTTTTTTTAAAGATGGTTGATGATCAATGCTTTAGCACAGTATAGCACAAGGAGAATTTCCCTCACTGTCCTTCCCTGTCCCTAGAAACAAGGATTAGCACAGTAAAACACACTGACACTCTCCCTACCTATAGTTTTCTGTCCCTAGAAAAAATGTTTTTTTAAAGATGGTTGATGATCAATGCTTTAGCACAGTATAGCACAAGGAGAATTTCCCTCACTGTCCTTCCCTGTCCCTAGAAACAAGGATTAGCACAGTAAAACACACTGACACTCTCCCTACCTATAGTTTTCTGTCCCTAGAAAAAATGTTTTTTTAAAGATGGTTGATGATCAATGCTTTAGCACAGTATAGCACAAGGAGAATTTCCCTCACTGTCCTTCCCTGTCCCTAGAAACAAGGATTAGCACAGTAAAACACAGTGACACTCTCGCTACCTATAGTTTTCTGTCCCTAGAAAAAAAGTTTTTTTAAAGATGGTTGATGATCAATGCTTTAGCACAGTATAGCACAAGGAGAATTTCCCTCACTGTCCTTCCCTGTCCCTAGAAACAAGGATTAGCACAGTAAAACACACTGACACTCTCCCTACCTATAGTTTTCTGTCCCTAGAAAAAATGTTTTTTTAAAGATGGTTGATGATCAATGCTTTAGCACAGTATAGCACAAGGAGAATTTCCCTCACTGTCCTTCCCTGTCCCTAGAAACAAGGATTAGCACAGTAAAACACAGTGACACTCTCGCTACCTATAGTTTTCTGTCCCTAGAAAAAATGTTTTTTTAAAGATGGTTGATGATCAATGCTTTAGCACAGTATAGCACAAGGAGAATTTCCCTCACTGTCCTTCCCTGTCCCTAGAAACAAGGATTAGCACAGTAAAACACACTGACACTCTCCCTACCTATAGTTTTCTGTCCCTAGAAAAAATGTTTTTTTAAAGATGGTTGATGATCAATGCTTTAGCACAGTATAGCACAAGGAGAATTTCCCTCACTGTCCTTCCCTGTCCCTAGAAACAAGGATTAGCACAGTAAAACACACTGACACTCTCCCTACCTATAGTTTTCTGTCCCTAGAAAAAATGTTTTTTTAAAGATGGTTGATGATCAATGCTTTAGCACAGTATAGCACAAGGAGAATTTCCCTCACTGTCCTTCCCTGTCCCTAGAAACAAGGATTAGCACAGTAAAACACACTGACACTCTCGCTACCTATAGTTTTCTGTCCCTAGAAAAAATGTTTTTTTAAAGATGGTTGATGATCAATGCTTTAGCACAGTATAGCACAAGGAGAATTTCCCTCACTGTCCTTCCCTGTCCCTAGAAACAAGGATTAGCACAGTAAAACACACTGACACTCTCCCTACCAATAGTTTTCTGTCCCTAGAAAAAATGTTTTTTTAAAGATGGTTGATGATCAATGCTTTAGCACAGTATAGCACAAGGAGAATTTCCCTCACTGTCCTTCCCTGTCCCTAGAAACAAGGATTAGCACAGTAAAACACAGTGACACTCTCGCTACCTATAGTTTTCTGTCCCTAGAAAAAATGTTTTTTTAAAGATGGTTGATGATCAATGCTTTAGCACAGTATAGCACAAGGAGAATTTCCCTCACTGTCCTTCCCTGTCCCTAGAAACAAGGATTAGCACAGTAAAATACACTGACACTCTCCCTACCTATAGTTTTCTGTCCCTAGAAAAATTTTTTTTTTAAAGATGGTTGATGATCAATGCTTTAGCACAGTATAGCACAAGGAGAATTTCCCTCACTGTCCTTCCCTGTCCCTAGAAACAAGGATTAGCACAGTAAAACACAGTGACACTCTCGCTACCTATAGTTTTCTGTCCCTAGAAAAAATGTTTTTTTAAAGATGGTTGATGATCAATGCTTTAGCACAGTATAGCACAAGGAGAATTTCCCTCACTGTCCTTCCCTGTCCCTAGAAACAAGGATTAGCACAGTAAAACACACTGACACTCTCCCTACCTATAGTTTTCTGTCCCTAGAAAAAATGTTTTTTTAAAGATGGTTGATGATCAATGCTTTAGCACAGTATAGCACAAGGAGAATTTCCCTCACTGTCCTTCCCTGTCCCTAGAAACAAGGATTAGCACAGTAAAACACACTGACACTCTCCCTACCTATCCTTCTCTTTCCCTAAACTAAAGGAATCCAGGTTAAGCAAGAAAAAAAAATGTCACTGTCCCTGCCTATGCTTCTCTTTCCCTGCTCCGGAACACACTACACTAGGCCGCCGTGCTGGCGGCCTTTTATAGTGTGGGGCGTGTACTAAACACCCTCAGCAATAATTGGCCACAGGCATCCTGCCTGTGGCCAATCATTGCTCTCCTCGCTGCCGGCGCTGTGATTGGCCAAGCATGCGGGGTCACAGTGCATGCTTGGCCAATCACAGCGCCTGGATGACACTGCAATGGCGTAGTGCATTGTGGGCCGTTCGCGTCACTCGAATTAGGCGCGAACGGCCCAAATCGTTCGATCTTCGTCGAACGATCGAACAGCCGATGTTCGAGTCGAACGTATGTTCGACTCGAACACCGAGCTCATCCCTACCCGTGGACATCACTGGAGAGAGAAGGGGCTCAGGTATGTAATTTGGGAATACTGGGGGGGCCTGCTACACACAAAAGGTTTTTTATCTTAAGACCTCATGTACACTGCTGCTGGCATAGGTGTGCGCAGTCTATTGCATTAGGGTGTGCACCCCAAATCTCCAACACATATGCGTTTGACATATTTACTGGCCTCTTCCCCGCTCTCTATCCTAAAACAATGGGAGGAAGGGGGAGCAAGGGAGCAGATGGGGGACCCGGGCAACAGAAGGAAGAGGAACAGGGAAAGGAGGGGTGGCATATATTAGTACGATCCCCGATATTTTCCTCCTGTGGCAGCTGAATGTTGACAAAAGGGAGAGGAGGAGAAGCCTACTTTCAGCTGCTGCAGGAGGAAAATACAGATCGGTTCCACTAAATTCCACCCCGCCGCCTCTCCTGTCCAGGTTCTGAGGACCGGCAAGGAAGGATTGCGGTTTACCTGTCACCTGTCCACCATTGACAGGTTGCCAACCCCAGGATTAGGGTGTGCCCAAGCACACCTGGCACACCCCTTGCGCACGCCTATGGCTGCTGGTAAACGGACGTTTAGGAGCAGTTGGGCATTTTTTTCAACTGCTCCTGAACTCTCCTCTATGTTATCTTATCAGTACATGTACATGTGGTCGTTTATAGTCCTTTCTAGGCAGTTGAGTTTAGAGGCTTTTTCTGGAACCCAAAAAAACGCATTCAGAAGCTGAGTTTAGAGGCAGTTGAAATGCCAAATGCTTGTAACTGCTTGTAAACTCATGTAAAAGCTGTAACCTGAGTTTAGCCACGTTTTAGTTTAAAAAGCATTCCTAAAGAGGAACATGTAAGATATGGGAGAAACACAATTTTCACCACATGCTGTTGCCTGCAAGGGAGGAGGGGGGGGGGAGAGAGGGTGAGACAGACAGACAGAGAGAGAGACATGCAGAGAGAGAAAGACACACACATACACAAGCAGAGAGAGAAACACACACAGGCAGAGAGAGAGAGAGAGACACACACACAGGCAGAGAGAGAGACACACACACAGGCAGAGAGAGAGACACACACACAGGCAGAGAGAGAGAGAGACACGGGCAGAGAGAGAGAGACACACGGGCAGAGAGAGAGACACACGGGCAGAGAGAGAGACACACGGGCAGAGAGAGAGAGAGAGACACACACACAGGCAGAGAGAGAGAGACACACACAGGCAGAGAGAGACACACAGGCAGAGAGAGAGAGAGAGAGACCATAGGCGTGTGCACAGGGTGCGCCAGATGTATCCAGGCACACCCTAATCACCCCATGCTCATTAGTATTATTGCTCTGTGTAGCAGCAGGAACATGGGAAAGATATCCTTTTTTACCGGCTCTGCCATAAGAGAAGGGTTTATGCTCTTTGCTTTCACTGTATCGGCAGGGAAATCAATGTGCCGGGATCATATATATGTAGACACTGTGAGGGGGTTAGCTCGGCAGCGGGTGTGTGTGACCCCCGGGATGGGCTCCCCACACAAAAACAGGCCCAGCAAACGGAGGTTGTGGTTTTCAAAATCAAAAAAAAGGTGCGGTTTATTTTCTATTTACAGTGACAAAACACAGCAAAGCCAAAAGAAACATATAAACAAAATAAATCCTGGTCAACTTGACCTCTGACTAAACATACAGGTTTCCTAACTAACAACTGGGATCAGCCTAGTGCTGTCCTAGTCCCTAAGTCCCTGGTTTTAAATGTCCAAGCAAATAGCCACACAGGCTTTTTCTCACCGCACAGGGGTTCACTCTCCCTAGACAGTCCACACAGGTCTGGTTCCAGGCATGAGCTAACACCTAATGAATCTGGGATTTTTTATAGAGGCCTAAATGAGCTGACAAGCTTCACCTGGCCTCATCAACTCCCTGTCTGTACGACGCCCCACACTCTCCCTAGAGGTATGAGTCATCCATGAGCCCACTAGCCTTATACAACTCTCCACTTAGTTGTATAAGTCGGCGTAAAGCCTGAATCTGGGCGAAATATATCTACCCCCCTGGATGCAACCAGGTGACTTTACCTTCCTGCTGTCACATACCCCCCCCTCTTGTTTTAACCTCGGGGTTGGAACACCAGCAATCAGGCATTCATGTACTCGAGACAAAGCATCCACATTCCCCATTTGAACGCCAGGGCGATGCTTTACTGTGAAGTTGAATTCCTGGAGGGCCAGGAACCACCTATTCACTCTTCTATTTGTTTCCTTGTTTTGAGCCATCCACTTTAACGGAGCGTGATCCGTAACCATGTCAAAGTGCCTACCTAGCAGGTAGTACCGAAGGGAATCTAGAGCCCACTTCACCGCTAAACACTCCTTTTCAACGGTGGCGTAATTTACCTCATGGGACTTCAACTTCCTGCTGAGGTAAATGACTGGGTGCTCTTCCCCGTTCCAGACCTGGGACAATACTGCTCCTAACCCCACATCTGACGCATCACTTTGTACGACAAAGTCTTTAGAGAAGTCGGGTGAGTACAACACTGGCTGGCTACATAAGGCTTGTTTCAAGAATTGGAATGCTGCCTCAGCCTCGGGGGTCCATTTAATCATGACCGACCCTTTCCCCTTCGTTAGGTTGGTTAGGGGCACAGCCTTAGAAGCAAAGTGGGGAATGAATCGCCGATAATACCCAGCGATTCCCAGAAAGGCTCGTACCTGCTTCTTGCTGTTGGGACGTGGCCAACTCTGGATGGCCTCGACTTTGTTGAGTTGGGGTTTTATTACTCCCCTCCCAATGGTGTACCCAAGATATTTGGCCTCCTCCTGCCCAATGGTACACTTCTTGGGGTTAGCCGTAAACCCCGCTTCCCGAACAGAGTCCAGGACTGCTTGCACTTTTGGCAGATGTGAGGCCCAATCTGTGCTATGGACAATTACGTCATCCAGGTAAGCCGCAGCATACTTCCGATGGGGCCTCAGCATCTGGTCCATTTTCCGCTGGAATGTGGCCGGCGCATTCTGTAACCCGAACGGCATTCTTTTATATTGGAACGCCCCGTCTGGGGTTACAAATGCGGTTTTCTCTTTGGCCAATTTGGCCAGGGGGATTTGCCAATACCCTTTTGTGAGGTCAAGAGTCGTCATGTATCGGGCTGTTCCCAGCCGGTCGATCAACTCATCTATACGTGGCATGGGGTAGGTGTCAAATTTTGTAACTTTGTTCAACTGACGAAAATCGTTACAAAATCGCCAGCTCCCATCCGGTTTAGGCACCAACACAATGGGACTAGACCAATCACTTTGGGACTCCTCTATCACCCCTAAGTTCAGCATTTTCTGTACTTCCTCCCGTATTGCCTCCCGTCGGGCCTCTGGGATCCGATAGGGTTTTAACTTCACCCTTTCACCGGGCGGGGTAATGATGTCATGCTCTACCCCAAATGTTTGTCCCGGCAGCTCAGAGAATACCTCCTTGTTGCGAAGCACAAACTCCTTAACCTCCTGTTGTTGGGGTTGTGACAAGGTGGCTGCTATTCCAACCTCAGGAATCACGCAACCAGTTTGAGCTGGTGACCAAGTGTCTGCGACTAGGGACTCTCTATCCCTCCAGGCTTTCAACAGATTAACGTGATAGATCTGTTCGGGCTTTCGCCTTCCTGGTTGTCTGACCTTGTAATTCACTTCACTCACTTTTTCCATTATCTCGTAGGGGCCTTGCCATTTGGCAAGGAATTTACTTTCAACCGTAGGGACAAGTACCAGTATCCTATCCCCCGGGGAAAAGGTACGGGTCTTGGCTCCACGGTTGTACACTCTCTGCTGTGCTAACTGCGCTTGGGCCAAATGTTCCTTCACGATGGGCATTACCTGTGCAATTCGGTCTTGCATCAGGGCGACATGCTCAATCACACTCCTGTGGGGAGAACTCTCACTTTCCCAAGTTTCCTTGGCAATATCCAACAGCCCTCTTGGGTGTCTCCCATACAGTAACTCAAAGGGGGAGAATCCCGTAGAGGATTGGGGCACCTCCCTAATAGCAAACATCAGATAAGGAAGTAGACAGTCCCAATCCTTTCCATCTCTATCCACCACTTTCTTCAACATTTGTTTTAGGGTTTTGTTGAATCTTTCAACCAGCCCATCGGTTTGGGGGTGATACACAGATGTACGTAATTGCGTCACTTTGAACAATTTACACAGCTCCTTCATAACCCGGGACATAAAGGGTGTACCTTGGTCCGTAAGCAGTTCTTTACAAATACCCACCCGGCTAAACACAAGAGATAGCTCTTTGGCTATGGTTTTGGCCGAGGTATTTCGGAGAGGGATCGCTTCTGGATAACGGGTGGCATAGTCCATTATAACTAATATGTACTGGTGCCCCCTAGCGGACTTGATTATAGTACCTACCAAATCCATGGCGATCCTCTCAAACGGGACCTCAATGATGGGTAGAGGGACCAGCGGGCTACGGAAATGTGGCATCGGGGCCGACCTCTGACACACAGGGCAGGAGGAACAATAATTTTCTATGTCCTTCATCACCCCCGGCCAATAGAATCTCTGTAATACCCTCTCTCGGGTTTTCTCTGTCCCCAGATGACCTCCAAGAATGTGCCCATGGGCCAACTCCAACACCAACTTCCTGTAAGGTTTGGGCACCACAAGCTGCTCAACGGTTTCTTCTGCCCTTTTTGCCACCCGATACAGTAGGTCCTTCTCTACGCTGAAGTATGGGTAAGTGCAGGTATTATCTGGGTTCACTAACTCGCCATCTATTTTCACTACGTTTTCGCGTGCCTTTATTAGGGCGGGGTCTTTCAACTGTTCTGTGGCAAAGTTTTCCCTGTGAACCTCAAGATCAGAAAACTCCACAGACGGTAGGTTTTCGTCTGAGGAGGTGGGCTCCTCTCCAGTTTCTTGAGTCTCCCCTGCCAATACTGATAAGGGAAATTCCGGAGAGTCCTCACCACTCTCAGGGGAGTTCTGGCTATCACATTCCTGGTACATAGGGGCACCAGTGGGGGGCTCAGGATCATCCCACAGTTCCCAGAACTTCGGAAAATCCCTTCCCACAATGGCGTCATACGGTAACTGAGATACTAAGCCCACTGGATGAGAGAGGGTACCTTTGGGGGTCTCGAAACACACTGTAGTCACTGGATACTCTCGGGTGTCCCCATGCACACAAATAACAGCTACCTTGCTATTCCCAGAGACCTCTGTTTTAACTAACTCAGCCTTTATCAGGGTCACAAGGCTACCTGAATCCAGCAATACCACAACATTTCTACCATTAACACACATTTTGCATAAATGTTTCTCAATTCCTCGAATGGCAGTGCATGCGACTGTCGCACACAGCGACTGACGTCTGCCCGTCAGAAAGTCACACTGCATGGGTTCCTCCACAACCGGGCAATTGGCTGCAATATGTCCCGCTTGCCGGCAGCGGTAGCAAACGATCCTTCTTGCTGCCTCTTGAGCCGCTGATTTTCCAGGCTGTTCTCGCCAAACTTGGGGTAGAGCTCCCACCCTCTCACTCTCTCCACCCTTACCCCTTGGAATCCTCTTATCCGCCCCTGGGGATGGTCTGGTCTTAGGGTGGAAAGTCCGAGTGTCTCTGGAAGAGGCCGTCAGGTTCTCTGTAGCCAAGTATTTCTCCACACGATCCACAAGACCATCGGCCGTCTCTGGGTCTCCATGGCTTACCCAGTTTTGGATGGCAGTAGGAAGAGCTCTCAAAAACCGATCCATTACAACACGTTCCACAATCTTTGGTGCGGACAAAGTCTCTGGCTGTAGCCACTTTCTGCTCAGGTGAATGAGATCATACATTTGAGACCTGGGGGGTTTTCCAAGCTGGAAAGTCCAGTTATGCACACGCTGAGCCCGGACAGCCTGGGTGACACCCAGCCTTGCCAATATCTCAGCTTTTAGCATCACATAGTCTTTTGCTTGGTCAGGCTCTAGGTCATAGTAAGCCTTCTGCGATTCACCAGTTAACAGAGGAGCCACCAGTCCAGCCCACTGCTCCTCAGGCCACTTTTCTCTTTCAGCAGTCCTTTCAAATGTGGTCAAAAATACCTCTGGATCATCCTCTCCAGTCATTTTTGTCAATAAACGACTCACCCCAAAGGACGCGGTATTAGTGGGACGGCTTTCCTCACTGGTCTGCGGACGTTGCTGCATTACTGCTTCCATTTGTTGTAGTCTCTGCTCTTGCTTCTGTAACAGGTCTATGAAGCGGGCCTCAGATTGCTGCTGGGCTTGTTGCTGAGCTTCCAGACTCTGTTGGTGAGCTTGCTGCTGGGCTGCAAAGTTCTGTTGTTGAGCTGCAAGGCTCTTTTGCAAACCTGCATTTGTCTGCTGTTGATTGGCATTTGCTAGAGCCAGCTGCTTCAGTATCTCCTCCATGCTGGCTTAAAAAAAACTGCCACTGGTTCTCCACCAACTGTGAGGGGGTTAGCTCGGCAGCGGGTGTGTGTGACCCCCGGGATGGGCTCCCCACACAAAAACAGGCCCAGCAAACGGAGGTTGTGGTTTTCAAAATCAAAAAAAAGGTGCGGTTTATTTTCTATTTACAGTGACAAAACACAGCAAAGCCAAAAGAAACATATAAACAAAATAAATCCTGGTCAACTTGACCTCTGACTAAACATACAGGTTTCCTAACTAACAACTGGGATCAGCCTAGTGCTGTCCTAGTCCCTAAGTCCCTGGTTTTAAATGTCCAAGCAAATAGCCACACAGGCTTTTTCTCACCGCACAGGGGTTCACTCTCCCTAGACAGTCCACACAGGTCTGGTTCCAGGCATGAGCTAACACCTAATGAATCTGGGATTTTTTATAGAGGCCTAAATGAGCTGACAAGCTTCACCTGGCCTCATCAACTCCCTGTCTGTACGACGCCCCACACTCTCCCTAGAGGTATGAGTCATCCATGAGCCCACTAGCCTTATACAACTCTCCACCTAGTTGTATAAGTCGGCGTAAAGCCTGAATCTGGGCGAAATATATCTACCCCCCTGGATGCAACCAGGTGACTTTACCTTCCTGCTGTCACAACACACACACATGCATTGTGTTTGAGCTTTAGGGTGCACACCCTAATGCAATAGGCTGCACACACTTATGAGAGAGACACACACAGGCAGAGAGAAAGACACACAGGCAGAGAGAGAGTCAGAGAGAGAGAGACACACAGAGGCAGAGAGAGGGAGAGAGACACTCACAGGCAGAGAGAGAGATAGGCAGAGACAGGCACAGCGAGAGAGGCAGGCACAGAAAGAGAGAGAGAGACAGACAGCAGAGAGAGAGCAGAGAGGCAGACAGCAGAGAGAGAGACTGATTGGCAGACCACTAGAGAGACACGCCGTAGTTAAAGCACACTGCTCTCTCTTCTCACAGAATGGCTGAAATAGTTAATAATAGAAGAAGGGCTGCCCCTGGGATATTATGGACTGGTGCAATAATATGAACCGACCAATAAGAGTATGTACAATTAGAAAAAGTTTTATTACATGTAGATAGTCACAAAGTGAACAATAAGGACAGTTCAATGTATTAAATTGAATGTCATAAAAACATGAATTATATACTAACATACACGCCAATATACTAAATATTCACATCCATGATATTAGACAGTTAAAGTCGATACAGAGGGAAGCGAATGGGTACCAACATGTTTCGGATACAGATGGCAATTCAAGGCCACTATGTATATATTCCTTCTTCAGGGTTAGTATGTGGGTGAGTCAGTATATTAGATTTGTTCTATAATTTAGAGAAAAGAAAAAGCAAAAAATATATAAAATGTATATAAGTAAATTGTTGATTTTGTATTTTTTGCTGTATTTCTGTCTGACATTGCATTTAAAAACACGCACTGCATGATAATGTGCATCATCCAATACATATCCAAGAAAGAATATATATATTTACTTACATCTCACAGGAGATTTGTAGAACATGGAGATGTAAGATGGGATTCGTCAATTGGGTGAGCTCCCAGGAACTTATAGAGTCCAATCCAGAAGATGGAAAACATCCAAAGTAATTATATAGTAACTTTGGGCTTAGAAATGAATTAGCAGCTTAGCCCTTCAAAAGGGGGCAGCATGTCAGTGTTCAGAAAGATGTTGAAAAATGAAGGCTTTTCCAATAAGCACGAGTTGGATATGATTATGGTATCTCTATCCCAAATTGTTCACACGGCATGTCAAAAAATCACAGGGATGGAAAAAACTGGGACAATATTTGTTCTGAAAAACAAAATAGTAAAAGTAGAAAAAGGTTGAAAAAGTAAGATAAATTTTAATCTGAGAGAGGGGCTGGAGTCGCCACTCTCAATCAGGTATCAACAAGTAGCAATATGGTTTAACAATAACCATTTGGGAAAGGATTCCTCTTACCTTAGCTTGTGTTTAGACACCATATGTGTGAATCTCAGCTGTGGGGAGCACCGATTTTCAAAGCCGGGCACCCCTTCCATAGACTCCCATGTTAAACATCAGTCTGGTCATGGACACAGTGAGGCATGGGCACAGTGAGGCATGGGCACAGTGAGGCATGGGCACAGTGAGGCATGGACACAGTGAGGCATGCAAATGGACACAGTGAGGCAAAGTGAGGCACAGTGAGGCATGCAGATGGACACCCTAGGCTTATACTCGAGTCAATACGTTTTCCCAGTTTTTTGTGGTAAAATTAGGTGCCTCGGCTTATATTCGGGTCGGCTTATACTCGAGTATATACGGGTAGTTAATTCTGAAATCTTTAAATTTCCGAAATTACGAATTTCCGTAAATTACGAATTTCCGAAATTGTGTTGCATCACACCTTCTACAGTACCGCCCAGGGGGCGGACCCCCCGGGTATATCCCCTCACTCTGCATCTCGCAGATCAGATTTTTTTGGGCCCATTGGTCCAGGGAAATTATTTTTTTTTTGGTTCCTGCGATCTTCGATCAACTGCCGACTGGGTGACAGGCTGGGTCCTCGATCCTTGTAGTCCCCCCAGTTTCGGCCATCGAGCGTGTGCTGACCCTAGCTACGCGCTGGGTTTTCCACAACATACCCATCGCTCTATGGGTGGCCGGTGAGCCTACGCTCCAGGGCCTGCATCGGACCGCTCAGCTTCGGCTGACCTTACGGCCGAGTCACAGCAGGCTGTCCGGTGAGCTAACGCTCCAGGGCATGCATAGGATCGTTCTCCAGGGTTTAATCACAGCATGCCTGGCCGACAGTCACCTCCGTGCGCGTTTGATGATCTGTCCGGAATGTCTTCCAGCATGAGACACGCAGGAAGGGTAAGTAGCTCCCCCACTTCGGCAGGGTGATATTGGCTGGACATTCCCGGAGAGATCAAGTAAGTGGTTATGACCCCTTTATTTCCTCTTTCCCTGCCTTCCCTCCTCCCTGGGCTCTGAGCTAAGGTTGCTGGGTGCTGGTCACCATGGGGGGGCTCCATCTGGGCTGTGTTTGTCATTTAAAAATAATGTAATTTTGCTTACCTGTGTGTGTGTGTGCTTGTCCCTCCATGCTGTCGGCGGGCATTTTGCGATGGTCCATGCCTGTTTCGGCCTCTATTGAATGTCCGGTGGCCATTTTCTTGTAGTTTCGCGCCAATAGCTTTAAAATCGCTGCCCGGTGGCCATTTTCTTGTAGTCCGCGCCCGCTTTGGCCTCTACCGACTGTTCGGCGGCCATGTTTCTTAGGATTCTCGCCTGTATGTATATACTGCCGCTCGGCGGCCATTTTGTGATGGTCCACGGCCGCTTTTTGCCTCTATATTCAGGCTCAGCGGCCATTTTCTTAGAGCGCACATTGTTATATACAGCCGCTTGGCGGCCATTTTGCGGTAGTCTCCGGCCTCTAGGGTGCATTTCTCTGGTGCGAATTTTCACAGAAGACGCTGATAAGAATCAGACTGACACAGACAGCGGTGGGATACCATCACAGGGGCAGCACATAGCAGCATAGCAGTACCGTTCCAAGGGTGGTGAGTCCTCCGGGAGACCCTGCATCTCTGTATCAGCTAGGAGGGTGGCCTATTGATTGCCTGGAGCCCTGTGGGTGTCAGCGCGTGGGTCAGCATGGCGTCTGAAGGAGACATTTCTTCCCCTAAAACACCTGATTTGGTGGCTGGTGCCCCTGATGTTCCTATGGATGCTATGTCGGCAATCCTAGAGGCTTTTGGTGCAAGGGTGGAAGCAGCACACGGGAACATGGGGGGTAGTAAATGCTCCCGTCCCCTGCAATCTCCCGGGGATAATTCTGATCTAGAACCAGGCCCAGCTATGGCTCAGGTCCCGGATTCTGATGCATGAGAGACTGCAGACGTGACCAAGCAGACAGTGAGAATGACTCCAAGTACAGGTCAGTACGCGAAAAAGCAAAGACTCAGATCGCCTTTGGGTTCCGTAAACCTACCCCCACTACTAAGGTGTTTCCTTGTGTGTCTTATTTTGATAAGCTCTTATACAAGGAGTGGGAGAACCCATCAAGGGTTTTTACGCCCCCAAGGAATCTTGCGGTACGGTACCCCTTTGAGGAGAGTTTTCTGAAGAAATGGACCTCTCCCCCAACAGTGGACCCTTCGGTGTCCAGACTTAATAAAGCTACCACAATTCCAGTAGAAGGGGCTCCTGTTTTCAAGGACCCTGTGGATAAGAAAGCTGAAGCGCTCACTCGCTACCTATACACAGTGGTAGGCTCAGCGGTGCGCCTGGCATTGGCTGGGGCCTTAGTGTCTCAGACACTTACTGAGTGGGCAAAATTGCTGCTCCAGGGGTTAAAAGAGCGAGATGCTCCTCCTAATAATATAACTTTGGCCGACTAGTTGGTACAAGGCCTTAAGTTTGTCTGCGAGTCAGACATGGACACTATCCCCTTGCTGTCCAAAGCTTCGGTTTATGCGGTAGCTATACACCGCCTGATCTGGCTAAAGGGCTGGTCTGCGGACCAGGCTTCCAAGAAGGACCTGTTGGATCTGCCCTTTAAGGGCGACAGACTTTTTGGAGCCTCTCTTGATGACATCATCAAGGATGCCACAGGAGGTAAAAGCACGTTGCTTCCTCAAACCATAAAGGGTAAGGGACCAGGGCAAGGGCCCTCCTTTACTGCACGCAAGCGTTTTTTTCGTCCGCCTAGGGCGACAGAAAAAAGACCCCAGGCCGACAAAGCGCCTGCACAAGGACACAGACGTTCTTGGTCCCGCAAGCCCAACAAGCCTGCGGACAAATCTGCGTCTGCATGAAGGTCCGCCCCCACTCAGTTCTCGGGTGGGGGGACGTCTTCGCAAAATTGCGACTCAGTGGACATCTCTGATCTCCGACCAATTTGTTTGCGAAGTGATCTCCTCAGGCTACAAGCCAGTACCAGAGCTCGACCTGTGTCTGCCCCTTCTAAGACAGAGGGGCATAGCTATCATGGGCTACTAGGACGACCTTCTTCTGAAGGCCCCTTCAAGCTCAGAATTAGAGGTAAGCGTGTTCATAACCAAGACTGTGGTTGGGTATAAAACACGCAAAGGTCAGTATTGGTGCCGACTCAACACCTAGTGTATCTGCGGTTGATTCTGGATTCCCCAGAGGTAGCCTCCTTTGAGACGGTCCCATATGCTCAAGATCACACCCGAGTGTTACAGAATCAGGTTCTGTCCAGATAGAACAGATGCCCATCATCTCTGGATTATCTAATCCGGGTAAGCCACCTAGTTAGGAGATCCCTGATAGGGTGGCTGACCTCACCGGCTCTCCAAAGACATGCTGGTAGATTAATTGGATCTTGTCCAAATTGGCCCAGTGTATATGTATATATGTGTGTACGACTGTGTGTCCTAAGCAGGTCGAGATCCTACAGGGTAAAATGACCGCACCAGCCAACCAGACACTGGCTGCAAAAGCGCCTAGAGGCGATTCAGTTCGCATGTGTAGCGCTATACAAGTCACTCATTCATTCATTCATACATTCTTGACCGGGAGGTCATTCCTTCCTGTTCATTAGATTGTGATCACGACGGACGCCAGCCTTACAGGAGCCCGCCTGCCGATCAAGGTCCTGGAACTCCGGACGATCAGGCCGCGCCTCTTCAGATGGTTTCAGAGGATGCAAGGACACCCAGTCAGGATCCAGTCAGACAACGCCACAGCGGTGGCAGACGTCAATCATCAGGGAAGAACAAGAAGCTCAGCTGCAGCATCGGAGGTCGCTCGCAGCCTGAGGTGAGCAGAAAGGAGCGTACCGGCACTGTCGGCCGTGTACATTCCGGGTGTGAAGTATTGGCAAGCGAACTACCTGAGTTGCCAAATGCTGGACCAGGGAGAAGGGTCCTTACACCCAGATGGGTTCCAGCTCCTCTGCTAAAGAAGGGACCCGCCACTAGGGATGAGCTGAACACCCCCCCGGTTCGGTTCGCACCAGAACCTGCGAATGGACCGAAAGTTCGCATGAACGTTAGAACCCTATTAAATACAATGGACGCGAACGATCGAAATCTAAAGTGCTAATTATAATGACTAATGTGCATGTTATTGTCCTAAAAAGGGTTTGGGGACCCGGGTTCTGCCCCAGGGGACATGTATCAATGCAAAACTAAGTTTTAAAAATGGCCGTTTTTCGGGAGCAGTCATTTTAATGATGCATAAAGTGAAAAAAAAAAGTGAAATATTCCTTTAAATATCGTACCTGGGGGGTGTCTGAAGTATGCCTGTGAAGTGGCATGTGTTTCCCGTGTTTAGAACTGTCCCTGCACAAAATGACATTTCTAAAGGAATAAAAGCCATTTAAAACTGCTTGCGGCTTTAATGTCATGTCTTGTCCTGGCAATATGGATGAAAATCTTTGAGAAAAATGGCATGGCTACCCCATCACCCCCACCCCAGCCCATTACCAGCCCCTTTGGGTCTTGTTTGGATATTATATACTCTGAACAGCGGTATACAGGCGGTGCAATAAGACAGGGACTGTAGGTTTGTTCTTAAGTAGAATCTGTTTGTAATTTTGAACAGGTACATTGTTTAAGTGTAGCTCCAGCCAAAAAATCTATTTTTAAGCTTTTTGGAAAACATAGAGAAGGGTTATCACCCCTGTAACATTTGTTTTGCTGTCTGTGCACCTGTTCAGAACATTTCACCTCACTTTCCGTCCCAATGACAAATGTTTTTGAAAAGTGGGGTTTTTATTAGACTTGTGCACAACGGAAAAATTTGTTTAGTTTCGGTTCGTTTTTTGTGCACAACGGAAAAATTCGTTTAGTTTCGGTTCGTTTCTTTTCGGTCCTGTTGATTCGTAATCATTCGTAATTTTGCTAGATGGGATTTTTCGTGTTCGGACTAATTCGTATTTTCGCAAGCGTCATTTTTTGTTGAATTTTTAGTTGATTTATAATTCGTACTTTCGGTAGGGTACGTTGTTTTTCTTTGATTCTGGACAACACTCCTACTTTCGTAACTTTTTTTGGGTTCGTTGATTCGGAATTTTCCGTGTCTCTCTCACAACGACGCTGCCTATTATGCCTAATGTGCTTCGAATGGATTTGTACTTTTCTAAATACATAGCGGTTATTTGTAATGATTCGAAATCTCGTATTTTACTTTCGTTTTTTACATGCGGCTATAGCCTCCGCCCCTGTACACCATTTTGAGAGGGTTCAGCACGGCGAGGGAGAAGCAGAGAGCAGAGCAGAGTGTTATTGTGCTTCGAATGGATTCGAAATCTCGTATTTTACTTTCGTTTTTTCATGCGGCTATAGCCTCCGCCCCTGTACACCATTTTGAGAGGGAGTTCAGCATGGTGAGGGAGAAGCAGAGAGCAGAGTGAGTGTTATTGTGCTTCGAATGGATTCGTACATTCGTAACTTTTTTCATAACGAATTATGCCGAAGACATTCGGGCATTCGCTATTTTGCGGTATAATTTATTTCGGATTCGGTTTTATTCGTAATTGCTTTGTTCGGAAATGCGAATGCTTCCGAATGTCCGAAAGTTGCTAAATTCGGACGAATTTCGATTCGTTACGAAACTAATTGCACAAGCCTAGTTTTTATTGAAACAAGGATTGGTGATAAAGCATCAGTAGAGAGGAGACACCTTTTTCCCATATTAACTCTTACAGGAGAGAATTTCCCTTCCTAGGGGTAGATTTCCTCCCACTTCCTGTTGTCTCCTTCCGTTTGCAAGTAGGAGTCGTTTGTAAGTTGGATGTTTGAAAATAGGGGCCTGCCGAATATACTCTGCTGAAATTTGCCCCTTACATGTTGGTGTTGCCACAACACTGTGAGCCCTCGCAGTTACTCTTGGTGAGCGCTGGAACGCCCTGCTATGAACTATTATATCAGGAATTGTAATTACATGCCATTGTTGAACAGTGGTAGGAAAAATTGGGCCTTTGGTGGTGGTGCTGGTGCTACAACACTGTCATCCCTCACAGTTACTCTTGGTGGGCGCATGAATGGGCCCTACTGTAAATGATTAGATTAAGAATTGTAATTGCATGCCCCTGTTGAAAAGGGGCAGAAAAATTGGGCCTTTGGTGGTGGTGGTGTTGCCACAACACTGTAAGCCCTCACAGTTACTCTTGGTGGGCGCAGGAATGGGCCCTGATGTGAATTATTAGATCAAGAATTGTAATTACATGCCCCTGTTGAACAGGGGCAGAAAAATTGGGCCTTAGGCACTGGTGCCACAACACTGCAACCCCTCACAGATACTGTATTTGGAGCACAGCAATGAGCCCTGTTGCAAAGTATTGCATCAAAAATTGTAATTACACGCCCCTGTTAAACAGGGGCTGAAAAATTGGGCCTTAGGCACTGGTGCCACAACACTGCAACCCCTCACAGATACTGTACTTGGAGCACAGCAATGAGCCCTGTTGCAAAGTATTGCATCAAAAATTGTAATTACACGCCCCTGTTAAACAGGGGCTGAAAAATTGCGCCTTAGGCACTGGTGCTGGTGCCACAACACTGCAACCTCTCCCAGATACTCTAGTTGGAGTGCAGGAATGAGCCCCGCTGCAAAGCATTGCATAAAAAATTGTAATTACATGCCCCTGTTAAACAGGGGCTGAAAAATTGGGCCTTAGCCACTGGTGAAAATGTTCTTCCAAGCTATCATCAGGAATCGGATCATTGAGGAGGAGGAGGATAGTCAGTCAACATAACAGGACAGTCACTCAGCATCAGCATAGGCAGTCTTGAAGGGATGTGACATTTCAAAATAAATTATTCTGTTACATTAGCTTCAGGTGCTTGGTAGCTGGTGGTGATCCAAGACTGGTTCATCTTTATAAAGGTCAGTCGATCAACCGAGTCGGTGGACAGGCGCACCCTGTGATCCGTGACAAAGCCTCCAGCAGCACTGAATGTGCGTTCCGAAAGAACGCTGGATGCAGGACAGGCCAGTAGCTCAATTGCATACTGTGCAAGCTCTGGCCAGTGATCCATCCTCAAGACCCAGTAAGCCAGAGGTATTCCTGCACCATGTATATCAGACGCTTGCTGGTTGCTGGAACCGATCATACCTTGGGGCTGCGGACTAAAAAATTGTCTGAACGCATCGATCAGACGGCCACCTTCCCCACCGCTCCTTCTTTGACTGACCGAAGCCTCAGCAACTCGTTGTCCAGGACCAGGAGTTTGTAACCTCCCAGTCTCTGGGAACGCGTTGCACAGACCTTTCTGCAAGGCCTCCCGGAGATGTCTCATCCTCTGCTCCCTCTGCGACGGTAAGATAAGGTCCGCAACCTTACCCTTGTACCGTGGATCAAGGAGAGTGGCCAGCCAGTAATGGTCCCTCTCTTTGATCCAAAGAATACGAGAATCCTTCCGCAGACTTTGCAGGATCAGGGAGGCCATGCAGCGTAGGTTAGCTGAGGCATTCGGTCCGGAGTCCTCTGGGTCACTAAGGACGACATGATCCGCAGCCACCTCCTCCCAGCCACGTACAAGTCCGCGGATTTCTTGGGACTGTAAATCATCCCTAAAAGACTGCTGCTGTTGATGCTGAGTGCCAGGCTTCACCTCCATGCTGACACAATCCTCCTCCTCCTCCTCTTACTGTGCGATGGGTGGGACAGAAGGAACACTGTCTGGGTAAAGGGGGCCTTGAGAGGCAAGGAAGTCCTCCTCTTCCTGCCTCTGTTCTGCCTCAAGTGCCCTGTTCATTATTCCACGCAGCGTATGCTCCAACAGGTGGACAAGAGGTACAGTGTCACTGATGCATGCACTGTCACTGCTCACCATCCTCGTGGCCTCCTCAAATGGTGCCAGGACAGTGCATGCATCCCTGATCATGCCCCACTGGCGTGGTGAAAAAAACCTGCGCTCCCCTGACCCTGTCCTGGTGCCGTAGTCGCACAGGTACTCATTGATGGCCCTCTGCTGCGTGTGCAGCCGCTGCAGCATGGCCAACGTTGAGTTCCACCTGGTGGGCATGTCACATATAATGCGGTTCTTGGGCAGGTTCAACTCCTTTTGCAGCTCAGCCAGCCGAGCACTGGCATTATATGATCTGCGGAAATGCACACAGACTTTCCTGGCCTGCCTTTAGGACATCCTGTAAGCCCGGGTACCTGCCCAAGAATGGCTGCACCACCAGGTTAAGGACGTGAGCCACACAGGGCACATGGGTCAGTTGTCCCTGTCGGAGGGCGGAGAGGAGGTTGGTGCCATTGTCGCAAACCACCATTCCTGGCTTAAGCTGGCGTGGCATCAACCACCTCTCGGCCTGCCCCTGCAGAGCTGACAGAACCTCTGCCCCAGTGTGGCTCCTGTCCCCCAAACACACCAGCGCAAGCACGGCATGGCATCTTTTTGCCTGCGTACTTGCGTAGCCCCTTGAATGCCTACGGAGCACCGCTGGTTCCGAGGACAAAGCACAGGAAGAGGCCATGGAGGAAGAAGAAGAGGAGGGGGTGGAGGAGAGAGGTGTGTCACAACCAGTAGTAGCATTTTGGAGGCGTGACGGCGGAACAACCTCCAACACTACTGCACCTTGTCCTACATCCTTCCCAGCTGCCAAAAGAGTGACCCAATGGGCCGTGAAAGAAAGGTAACGTCACTGTCCATGCCTACTAGACCATGAGTCAGCGGTTATATGCACCTTACCGCTGACCGCCCTGTCCAGCGAGGCATGGACATTGCCTTCCACATGCCGGTAGAGAGCCGGAATCGCCTTCTGTGAGAAAAAGTGGCGTTTGGGAATCTGCCACTGAGGAACTGCACATTGCACAAACTCACGGAAGGGGGCCGAGTCTACCAACTGAAAAGGCAGCAGTTGAAGTGCTAGCAATTTAGCCAAGCTAGCATTCAACCGCTGGGCATGTGGATGGCTGGGAGTGAACTTCTTTCGACGGTCCAGCAGCTGGGGCAGGGAAATTTGCCTGCTACAATCGGACATCGGTGTACTGCTAGCAGAGTGCCCGCAAGTACTTGGCTGTGACACACCTAATTCTACACCTTCATTCCTCTCAGTGCAGGTTTCAGAGAGGACTGAAGGTATAGTGGGGTTGGAGATCCCAGCTGATGAGGAGCAAGAAGAGGTCAGCTTTGTTCTTTGGTGTGGGTCTTTAAGGTACGCTTGCCAACGAGCTGCATGGCAGGTCAACATATGTCTGGTCAAGCATGTGGTGCCCAAGCGGCTGATGTTTTGGCCACGCGAGATACGCTTGAGACATATGTTGCAAATAGCAGCGGTGCGATCTGATGCACTCGACACAAAATAGGCCCACACCAAAGAACTTTTGGAATAACGGGCAGAGGCAGCGCTGGAGGTGTGCCTCCTCCTTATCCTCCTCCTCTCTCCTATCAGGCACCCACGTGGAGTCAGTGACCTCATCATCCCCTCCCTCTTCATCACTGGAGCCAATCTGGCAGTATGCTGCAGCTGCTGGAACATGACTGCCAGATTGCTGTCCTTCTTGAGCATCCCCTCTCTCTGCGCTCATGCTACTGCCTTCCTCTAGCTGGGTATCATCATCAGACCCTTCAAAACGTTGGGCATCCTCCTGGAGCATGTACCCAACACTGTGCTCAAACAGTTCGGGGGACTCCTCAGGAGGACATGGTGGGTCTAGGGAAGGAGTGACTGATGATGCCATTGATACGAGGGAAGAGGACGCTTTGGCAGCTGGTTTGCCAGTACCCTGAGCCTGGGTGAGAGAGGATGAGGAGGATGAGGAGGGCTTGGTCATCCACTCTACCAAGTCTTCGGCATGATGCGGCTCAACACGTCCAGCTGCCGAAAATAAGGACAAGCGTGTCCCATGGCCACGTGCTGATGACAATGCACCGCGTCCATGACCAGCACTGTTGCCCCCAGACACAGAGCCTGTTTGCCCTCTTTTATTGGCTCGTGACTGTCAGCCTCTCTTTGTTGGCCTTCCAGACATTCTAATGGCCTGCAGGGAGATGGTTAAACCAGCAATAAGGGGTAGCTACAGGTGTATACTGTGCAGGAGGTACCTACACCCACTGTAACTGCTTGCAGGTGCCTGTCTGTGTTACACAACAGAAAAACACCAGTAATACAGGGTAGCTTCAGGTGTATACTGTGCAGGAGGCACCTACACCCACTGTAACTACTTGCAGATGCCTGTCTGATTTACACAACAGAACAACACCACGAGCAATAAGGGGTAGCGTAAACTGTGCAGGAGGCACCTACACCCACTGTAACTGCTTACAGATGCCTGTCTGTGTTACACAACAGAACAACACCACGACGAACAATAAGGGGTAGCGTATACCGTGCAGGAGGCACCTACACCCACTGTAACTGTAAGCAGATGCCTGTCTGTGCTACACAACAGAAGAACTCCACGAGCAATAAGGGGTAGCGTATACTGTGCAGGAGGCACCTACACCCACTGTAACTGCTTGCAGATGCCTGTCTGTGTTACACAACAGATCAACACCACGAGCAATAAGGGGTAGCGTATACTGTGCAGGAGGCAACTACACCCACTGTAACTGTTAGCAGATGTCTGTCTGTGTTACACAACAGAACAACTCCACGAGAAATAATGGGTAGCGTATACTGTGCAGAAGGCACCTACACCCAGCACTGTTGCCCCCAGACACAGAGCCTGTTTGCCCTCTTTTATTGGCTCGTGACTGTCTGCCTCTCTTTGTTGGCCTTCCAGACATTCTAATGGCCTGCAGGGAGATGGTAAAACCAGCAATACGGGGTAGCTTCAGGTGTATACTGTGCAGGAGGCACCTACACCCACTGTAACTACTTGCAGATGCCTGTCTGTGTTACACAACAGAACAACACCACAAGCAATAAGGGGTAGCGTATACTGTGCAGGAGGCACCTACACCCACTGTAACTGCTTGCAGATGCCTGTCTGTGTTACACAACAGAACAACACCACGACGAGCAATAAGGGGTAGCGTATACTGTGCAGGAGGCACCTACACCCACTGTAACTGCTTGCAGATGCCTGTCTGTGTTACACAACAGAACAACACCACGACGAGCAATAAGGGGTAGCGTATACTGTGCAGGAGGCACCTACACCCACTGTAACTGCTTGCAGATGCCTGTCTGTGTTACACAACAGAACAACACCACGACGAGCAATAAGGGGTAGCGTATACTGTGCAGGAGGCACCTACACCCACTGTAACTGCTTGCAGATGCCTGTCTGTGTTACACAACAGAACAACACCACGACGAGCAATAAGGGGTAGCTTCAGGTGAATACTGTGCAGGAGGTTTAGCGAAGAATATCACTGACACTGTCCCTGCCTATCCTTCTCTGTCCCTGCACGCCAACAGACTGTAAATGCACAAGGTTTCAAAGGATGTCACTGACACTCTCCCTGCCTATCCTTCTCTGTCCCTGCACGCCAACACACTGTAAATGCACAAGGTTTCAAAGGATTTCACTGACACTCTCCCTGCCTATCCTTCTCTGTCCCTGCACGCCAACAGACTGTAAATGCACAAGGCTTCAAAGGATGTCACTGACACTCTCCCTGCCTATCCTTCTCTGTCCCTGCACGCCAACACACTGTAAATGCACAAGATTTCAAAGGATGTCATTGACTCTCCCTGCCTATCCTTCTCTGTCCCTGCACGCCAACAGACTGTAAATGCACAAGGTTTCAAAGGATGTCACTGACACTCTCCCTGCCTATCCTTCTCTGTCCCTGCACGCCAACACACTGTAAATGCACAAGGTTTCAAAGGATGTCACTGACACTCTCCCTGCCTATCCTTCTCTGTCCCTGCACGCCAACAGACTGTAAATAGACAAGGTTTCAAAGGATGTCACTGACACTCTCCCTGCCTATCCTTCTCTGTCCCTGCACGCCAACACACTGTAAATGCACAAGGTTTCAAAGGATGTCACTGACACTCTCCCTGCCTATCCTTCTCTGTCCCTGCACGCCAACAGAATGTAAATGCACAAGGTTTCAAAGGATGTCACTGACACTCTCCCTGCCTATCCTTCTCTGTCCCTGCACGCCAACACACTGTAAATGCACAAGGTTTCAAAGGATGTCACTGACCCTCTCCCTGCCTATCCTTCTCTGTCCCTGCACGCCAACAGACTGTAATTGCACAAGGTTTCAAAGGATGTCAAAAACACTGTCCCTGCCTATCCTTCTCTGTCCCTGCACTCCAACACACTACACAAGTCCACCGCGCTGGCGGCCTTTTATAGTGTGGGGCGTGTACTAAACCCCCCTGAGCTATGATTGGCCACAGGCATCCTGCCTGTGGCCAATTATGGCTCTCCTCGCTGCCGGCGCTGTGATTGGCCAAGCATGCAGGGTCATTGCGCATGCTTTGCCAATCATCAGCCACCAATGCACTGCGATGCCGCAGTGAATTATGGGCCGTGACGCGCCACTCGAATTTGGCGCGAACGGCCCATAACGTACGATCTTCGTCGAACGACCCGCCTCACATAAATCTTTTGGCGTCCCGACTCAATCGGGAGGTATTTCTGTTTCGCAGAACAGAGGCAGCGAGAATTCCAAGGATTCTGATCGCCCCAGATTGGCCTCAGCATCCTTGGTACGCCGACCTAGTATGTCTGGTAGCAGGCGTCCCCTGGCGTCTACCTCTACGGAAGGACCTGCTAGCGCTAGGTCCCATACTCCGTCCTGCTTTACAGTCTCTGGCTTTAATGGCAGGGCTATTGAGAACCAGGTACTGAGAGACAGGGGCCTGTCAGATTCAGTAATTTCTACTATGAGAAGTGCTCGGAAGCCATCCTCTAGGAAGGTTTATCATCGCACTTGGAAGGCCTAAATTTCCATGTGTGAGGAAATGTATTTGGTTCCAGAATCCTGCTGTTTTTACAGCAGGGGGTGGACCAAAGGCTTGCCTTAAGTACTATTAAGGGGCAGATATCTGCCCTGGCTGTCTTTTTTCAGTGACCCCTGGCGACTCACTCTCTCGTGAGTACTTTCGTGCAGGGGGTTCGACATGTGGCCCCTCCGGTCCGTCCCCGCTACCTCCGTGGGACTTGAACCTGGTCCTCTCGGTGCTTCAGAAACCACAGTTTGAGAATATTAGGGATATTCCCTTATTGACACTTTCTCAAAAAGTGGTCTTTTTGGTGGCTGTTACATCAGTTAGATGAGTTTCTGAGCTTGCAGCCTTGTCCTGCAAGGCTCCCTATCTGATCTTCCACAAGGATAAGGTGGTGCTGCGGCCGCAGCCTTCCTTCCTTCCTAAGGTCGTTTTGGCTTTTCATCTCAACGAGGACATTGTACTTCCATCCTTGTGTCCTCATCCGTCGAATCCTAAAGAGTCGGCATTGCATTCCTTGGACGTTGTCCGAGCTTTGAGAGACTCACTGTTTGTTTCGGTGGCTGGTCCCAAGAAGGGCCTAGCAGTCTCATCGGCCACCATCTCTAGATGGATCCGACAGATAGTAATCCAGGCCTATGCCTTAAAGGGTCAAGCGCCCCCCTTTCCTGTCACGGCGCATTTGACCAGGGCAATAGGTGCCTCTTGGGCTTTCCGACATCAAGCGTCTGTTTCCCAATTATATAAAAAAATGAGTAGGCCCTAAACTTCCCAGACCACTGGCCTTGTTGGGGATGCTGGGGCTGATTTGGCCACTGACCCTCATGCTTCTGGGGTGGGTTGGCTTGCTGAGGTGGGTTGGGTTGCTGAGGTGGGTGGGTTTGCTGGGGTGGGTAGGTTTGCTTGGGTGGGTAGGTTTGCTGGGGTGGGTAGGTTTGCTGTGGTAGATAGGCTTCTTATGGAGGAGGTGGAGGTGTGTGGTCCAAATCACACACATGTGATTTAGGGCTTAGGTCACATTTCCTGGCCTTGCTGAGGAGCTGGATCATTATCCCCTCACATAGCTCCCTTTGATCCACGTCAATCTTGTGGAGCTTATTAGCTGTGAAACTGCCAAACCCTTCAGCACTATAGGGTGCTGTTGTGATGACTGATGTGGCCCTAGTAAGGAAGTCAGCTGTGGCCTCATCCAGGTGGTGGCTCTTCCTGGCCCTTTTGGTAGGAGGGCACAGGGTAGGGATTCTGCACTCAGTTGTCTGGCTGCTGGGCCCGGCCTCTTCTTGGCTAAAAAGTTCCTGTGTCTGAAAAAGGAACATCATTAATTTTTTTTGTCATCAATAACAAACACTTTTCAGCTCATTACTTTTACAACTTGAATGTGTCCAAAGAGCAAAAAATATCATTCTGACTCCAGCATTTCTCATTCTTGTCCAAATGTTTTTTATTCACTACTGTCTATTTGATATGCAACTCACTTTGTTAACACTATAAATTTTTAGCCATCATAACAACAAATTAATGTAGCGCCCTCCCCAAAAGGTTGGGACGCTATCTCAAATTTAGAGGGATGTCTGGGCCAGTAGTTGGGCTCAGACTGTTGAATTCTATTGAGATTTGCCTCTGTTCTGGCTGTGGTGCTGCCTGGTAGCATTTTCTCTTGTTGCCTGTGGGTGGCGCTGCCACCTCGGGCTCATGTTGGAACGCAGGCAGACCATGGTCAATTGAGTGACCCCTCTCGGCGGTGGTTCAGGTGGACTGGATCACAGGCACCGTTACTCTCGAGGAGGCCGCCTTTGCCCCTGTGGATCAGCCTGCGTGCACTGCAGTTGCTGCAGCAAGTGAACCCGGAGTGGATGTCGCCACCATTACGGAGCCACCAGCGGACCTCGCAGCGGACGCTGCCACCGCCACCACCTGTGCTTTCATCCCGCCTGCAAAACGGAAGGTGGGCTACGTTAAGGCCTCCCGCGGCCGCGGACGAAGCCTACCTCAGTCCCTGCCGGGACCGGACCTTGTGAGCGGTGATGCCTCCGGAAAGTCCATGACAGGAACCGATAAAGAGGCTGGGGGAAAATTGACTGTAGTTACTCGCACCTATCTACCTGCCGAAGAGTGTGATTCCTCGGAATTGGACTCTTCCTCAGATATCGGGGATGATGATCTGATTGAGAATGTGTTTCAGGAGAGGGGATTGGACAATAGAAGATGTATCACCCCAATACGCAGCCTCCAAGAGGGGTCACCCATGAGCTCTGGGGACACCACACCCCGGGTGGAAACCCCTGTTGAAAAAAAGGAGACTGTACCTAATGAAGGACCCCTGCCTCAATCTGCTATGTCTTTGGTCCGGAGGTCACCGGAATCCTATGTACTGCCCTGGATGGGAAACTCTGGGTCTTTGCCTAAGCTCGCCCGCCTACAGCAAATCTTGATAAAAAGAGTGGCTACCGAGTACGGCTTGGAGTTTCCATATGTACCTAAAGAACTAATGATAGAAATTGAAGCTCGCCGCGAGCAATGGTACAGAGAGGTCATCTGGGACTACCTGAAAGTACCCAAGTCGTTCAGGAACCTTGAGCACTCGTTTACCACGGCTGATCGGTTTATGGGTTGCAATTTGGACTGGAGTTATGGCCAGCACATCCATGCCGATCGGGTTGTTCTCCGCAGGCCAGGAAGGGATGATGCGACATATTTCATCACCACCCTGGACAAGCAGGGAAAGTCTGTGACCCTACCGGATCCTAGTTTCTATTTGTGACACTTTGAATGAGTAATCTGACTTTGTTGTTATTGCCTCCTGATTCTTTTACAAGTGAAGAATGCTCTGGATCAAGGTGACTTTGTTCCCCGCCATAAAAGATTTGTTGCTTAAAAAAAAAAAGAGACAGAACGGTTTCTTTTATCTCTGGAGCAAAGTTTTGTTTTTCCCTCTAACTGAACTTTGGGGGTCAGTCAGATAGAATAGGGTTGCTGAGGACGCCGTGTTCAACAATGGTTCTTTTGTGTGCTTGTGTTCCAGCCCCTGCTCAAAAAGGACATTATGATGCCTCTGATACTAGGTGGCAGTGGTTTGCTGAATTAGAGAAAGACTTTTTATGCTGACACAGCAATTAAAAACTTAAAGAAGGAAAACTGCATTTTCATGGAGATGCAGTTCTGCTTCTGTGTATATATGTCTGATACTTTAGAATTATATGTTTGCTATGCATACTCTTTGTCATTTCTCTTAGGTACCAGATCTGCTGTCAAGACCATTGGAGAATGGGGTGGGATTAGACAGATAGTGATGGGTGGTAGTGTACATATATAATGTGTAATATATAAATGTCGTATCTGGAGATTTATGCCATTCCTATTATTGTACTTTGTTTCTTTTCCTCTTTTCTCTTCCCTTCCCAGTTTTTTTTGGTTCGGGCACCAAAACCTCAGGCTTGAGGTTTTCCTTTTTTCTCAGCCACTGGGGACAGTGTCTTTTGTGGAGGGGGGTGTATGCAGTGCCCTCCCCAAAAGGTTGGGATGCTATCACAAATTTAGAGGGATGTCTAGACCAGTAGTTGGGCTCAGACTGTTGAATTATATTGAGATTTGCCTCTTTTCTGGCTGTGGTGCTGCCTGGTAGCATTTTCCCTTGTTGCCTGTGGGTGGCCCTGCCACCTCGGGCCCATGTTGGAACGCAGGCAGACCATGGTGTATTGAGTGACACCTCTCGGCGGCGGTTCAGTTGGAGTGGTCAACCCGCTGTGCATGCTGGGAGGGGATACTTAAGGGGCAGATGCCATTTGTTCGGGGTCTTCGCCTCGTGGCCCTCCGGGCGCGAGGTATGTTGTGTGTGGTTCTGGTCTCGGGGCCATATTGGCCCGAGGCTGCATCGCTATCTAGTAGGCCTAGCTAGTCTGACTGGGGCCTACATTCGGAGAGGGGATCCCAAGCTGTCCGTCCAAATGGGAAGGAAGCTGTCTTAATGAAGGAAACCAGGGGAGGACCTGCCCTGGAAGAGACTGGCAAAGTGCTGACGTCTTGGGTGAGGCCTGGTAACTTTGTTGAGGAGGGATCCACTATACCACAAGCCCTGCAGTTTGCCGGATTGGCTTAAAGGGTCTTTTACTGCACGGTTGGAAGTTCGGGACTTTGAAATCCTGTGGCAGAGGATTCCTGGACTATCCATTTGCTCAACTTTAAAAGGTCTGTGTGTCAGAGACTTTGTTCACTTTAAAAAGGTCTGTGGCAGAGACCCACTTCATCTTGGGCAGTCTGTGGCAGAGCCCTGTTGCTGGTTCGTGTGTCATCCCGGCTGCTAGACCATGTGAGAGGGGACTATCCGGGTGACCAATACCCACTCTAACATTGAGAGTGGTGATTGACTTTGAACTGATGTTTTGCAATTTTTGTGCCGAGTGCCTGAACCTTCCCCGCTTTTCTTCCACTTTCTCTCAAAGTTATACATGCAGAAGAAAATAAAGCCTGACTGTTGAAGGTTTTACATCTGTGTGGACATTGCATTTACTACAGACAACAAAGCTGAAGAGGTAACGTGCAAAACCCAAAACAAACCAGCAGCTCCTACGGGGGTAGTGCTACATTAACATCGTTGTATATTTTACTTCCAAACTTTTTGACAATGCTATACCTGGGTCAAGCTGAGCTCCTCCTCCTCCCCTTCTTCCTGTGTAGGATCAACCTCAGTATCGGTGGCCTCAGCTGATGCGGAGGGTAGTGTGGAGAGAGATTTGCGTGGTACAGTTTGATCCTTCAAAAATTGCAGGCTGTACCGCAGCTTGGGGACATAAACCTCCTCTCCTGCTGCTCCCGATTGTTTTGATTCCTCATTCTTATTTCTCTCCCTGTTATACATGCTCCTGAGGCCCCCAATTTTGGTCTTTATCAAATTGTATGTTGCCCTGGGGTACACAGTCTTCTCCAATTGCACCAGTTGTTCAATTGCTGCCATCCTCTTTTCTCTTTTCGTCCATGGACGGACACAGCTCCTTAATTCTTGACAGTTGGGTTATGTTCATGTTCATAGGAGAGGACTAGGCTAGAACATAGTAGTTATCTTAAAACATGTAACTTTAACAGAGTTGAACAGCCCCGCCCAGGGGACGGTCCCTACGTACATAACACTCCTACCTGCAGTCAGCAGCCTCAGTTTTTTTCTGCCTAGCAGAGGAGATGGACGTGGTTCCCTTTGGGACCTGAGTCCTGAAGAAATTTGTGTAGCGGGGTCCCCTTTAAGACTCTTGGGACTACCTTGCCCAGAATCCCTTTCGGTATGTTTCCACCCCAGAGACTCATGGGAGGGGTTATAAAAGGAGGAGGCGAGGCTGGGCTCGGCCTCTTCGGGACACGAGATTTCAGTGACTGATCCTCCTGTTCGGATGTGCCGGAGTGCAAGGCCTGAAGCCTGAGGCCTTGCGCAGCACCAAAGAGCCTTCCACCCCACTGCGAGCCTGGGTGGCATCTGACTTCGCTTGTCTACAGCCTTGGTTGGATCGGGGACCCGATCGCTGGAGACACTGTGTGTGTGGACACAGTCGGTGGAAGTTCCCGGACTGGGATCGCGTCCGGAGGGGTATGCTCAGACCATATACTGTTGCTGTTAAAGTGCCTATAGACTGCCGTGGCCCACAAGTTATTTCTGATACTCTCACTGGAGAACTTTATCAGAGTTGAACTCAGAGTTCATAGAAGTAAAGTGTTTATTTCATCACAACCTTCCCATTGGATTACAAATGTTATTCTGTTATGTGCACCACCTTTAAAGAATTGCCGGTGAAGAAACCATCATCCCCTATAGACTGAGTTGTAGATATCTGAGCCAGGACTGGCCAGCTAGTTAGTTCATTTAGTTACTGCGTCACAGGACGCCTAGTTAACGGTCGCCAACGCGGCGCACCTTTATTGTTCATTTTACGGCATAGTATGTTTATTGCTGCAGGGCTCTGCAATTTATTACCTGTGAACTGTTACCACTGTTAACCTTTCTTACCAAAAGTTTAAAGTAAATTTTATACCCCTTTCATTATTGTCTTAGTGTCTGGGTTTACTCATACAGTATAAGAAAATATATATTGCTGCCAATACTAACTGTGCCAGTAGGGGGTCGAGTACATTGCCGGGGGTTGGCGGAGCTGTTTTAAGGGCCCAAACTAAATCTGCGGCCTTCTTAGTTGAAGGTATCGCTATACGTGGGGGTTCTTGTCCGGGATCCTGATACAGCAATTAAACGCCAGAGGTGCCGGCATGGACCCGCAAGGAATAAGAGCGTGGTGCGAAGTGGCTAAGACAGACCCAAACCAATCAGTGGTCATCGACCCACCAGGGGAGGAATGGTCAATAGAAACGATAGAGGGGTTAATGAAGTCAGTGACCCCAGATCACACACCGTGGGTGATGGGAATAAAGTCAGACCCAGACATCTCATATCAGTATGCACTAGTGGAGTACTTGGACGGGATGCCAGAGGCTTGTAAGCGCAACTATGTACAGACGCCGGATAATAGATCCTATAGGCTGGCGCACGCAATTAAGAAGGAGCCATCACCAATGGGATCACCGCAGGCTGCGGCCCGTACCCCACCTGAAAGAGGAGACAGGGCGACGCCTCCGGTGGCGCCTGCACCTATCACTGCTATATCACCAGAACTGATAAATGCAATAGGGGATCTGCTAACCAAGTGTCAGAAGACAAGCACGGTTCATGTAGAGACTAGCTACCGGAGACTAAAGACATTCTCGGGGAAGCTCCCTGTCCCGGCAGGGGAAGAAGATTTTGACACCTGGGTGGAGCAGGCATTGCAGGCAGTAGAGGCATGGGAGGTGCCTGAAGCGCAGAAGAGGCAACGAGTGATGGAAAGCCTTAAAGGCGCAGCAGCAGAAGCAGTGAAAAGCTTTTGGTTTGGAAATGCAGATTGCACGGCTCAAGACTGTCTAGCCATGCTACAGGAGGAGTTTGGTCAATTGGAAAAGGTGACAGAAATGGTCTATCAATTTGAACATACTTTCCAACAACCAAAGAAGAAACTTTCAGAGTATGTTAGAAGACTGAACAGGTTGCTGTGCAAGATTGTGTTAAAGAAGGGAATGAAGCCCCAAGATACGGATGCGGCAAGAATGAAACAAGTCTTAAAAGGAGCATTACGCTCGGATCCAGTCTGGCTGCACCTGAAAACCTCGGGAGGAGGAACACTGCTGACTTATGCTGACTTGATAAAAATCATCAGAGATGAGGAGGCGCTACAACAGGACCAGCAAATGATTAAGGCAAATGCTGTACCCGTACAGGTGCTAGCCAATCCAGTGATGACCCCTGAAAGAGACTCAGAGGTAGACACTCTAAAGGCTCAAATGTCCAAGGTGTTAGAGATGTTGACCTCTCTGATGGCAAAAGACACAGAGGGTCCCAAGAGAGAAGTACCAAGGAAGGAATTATTCCCAATTGCCTCAGCACCCGCATCTTTACAAGAATGGGGAGATATAGTCTGCTTTAACTGTGGAGGAATTGGCCATATTGCAGCTACATGTTCCAGTCCCAAGAAGAAGAAACCAGACAACCGCAAGCCGGCGGGAAACTCCAGAGGGCCCCGGTGAAGGAGTCAACTGGGTGCCCATCACTTTCAGTGAGCTCCAAGCTGAATGCGAAGCAGAAGAAAAGAGGAGATAAAACCCCTCAGAGGAAACGCAACATTCCTCAACAGAGATACACCGCCGAAAAAGGGGGCAAGACCCCTCATAAGGGACACAGCACTCCCCAGAGGGGGTGCACACCTAAGAAGAATAATAGTATCCCTCAGCGGGTCCGTACACCCATTGAAAGGAGGGAAATCAATGCATATCAGGCTCAAGAAAGATTAAAGTCCAAAGGGAATTGGATGAGAGAGAGTCCGAAAGGAAAGGGTCAGAAGAAGGCGACCCCCGCCAGACCATATCCGGAGAAGCTGGTAGGCCCATCTCCTATACTGCCCATTCAAGTGGAGGGAGTCTACACCAGAGCCATCTTGGATACTGGGGCACAAGTGACCCTGTTATACCGAGATTTCTACGATAAGCACTTGAGTCACCTGCCAATCCAGAAGATAGAGGGACTAGAGATATGTGGGATTGGAACCCAGAATTTCCCCTACGATGGCTATCTGCCTGTCAAGATGATCTTTGACCCATATGTGGCTGGAAAAGCCGAAGTGTTTGACACCCTGGCGGTTGTGTGCCCTCGGCCGCCAGGAGCCAACAAGAGTTCCCTTATAATAGGGACGAACACGGACCTGGTCCGAAGACTTCTGACCCCTCTAGTGAAAGAGAAGGGGTCAGCGGCCACCAAGATCCACCCCATGCTGAAGACGGCTTACCAACGGCTGGTCCTAGAGCAGAAGACCCCTGGAGAGGGGATAGGGAAGGTGTGGAGACTTGGAAGAGAAGGGATAGTGTTGCAGCCCGGTGAAGTAACCTGTCTCAGAGCCACTGTGAAGCTTACTTGGGAGCAGCCTGGACCCTTTGTCATGTTGGAGTCCGACCCAAGGGAAGAGTCCCCCGGTCTGGAAGTGATACCAGAAGTGATTCCGCTGAAGGCCCTGAAGAAGGCCCATTGTAGAGTTCCAGTGAGTGTTAGGAACAATACAGATGGCCCCATGGAAATCCCAGCCAGGATGCTGCTGGGTCAGGTGAGCCCTGCTGCCCCTGTCAACTTGTCAGAGGTAAAGGGGGCGGGCAAAGGAGGAGATGCTTGGGAGAAGCTATCCATGGAAAACCCGAATCTGCCCAGGGCTTGGAAGGAGAGAGCCAAGGCCCAGTTGACCAGATGGGAGAAGATCTTCTCCAAAGATGAGTTCGATGTGGGGCGTGCAAGGAGTGCCACCCATCGGATCCGCCTCCAAGAAGATAAGCCCTTCAGAGAGAGAGTCAGGCGGGTCCCACTAGCGGATCTGGAGGATCTAAGGGAACAACTTGCAGAACTCAAAAGGACTGATGTGATGCGGGAGTCTAGAAGCCCCTATGCCTCCCCGATAGTGGTGGTCAGGAAGAAGAATGGATCGTTGAGGCTCTGTATCGACTACAGGACTCTTAACAGGAGAACCATACCCGACCAGTACACCACTCCGAGGATAGAGGATGCCCTACAGAGCTTGTCTGGAGCCAAGTGGTTCAGCGTTATGGATCACAAGAGTGGGTACTATCAGATCCCTATGCACCCAGAAGACAAGGAAAAGACAGCTTTCATAAACCCAGTGGGGTTCTTTGAATTCGACCGGATGCCCCAAGGTCTGTCTGGAGCCCCAGCTACTTTCCAACGTCTCATGGAGAAGACTGTAGGAGACATGAACCTGATTGAAGTCCTTGTATACCTGGACGATGTCATTGTCTTTGGAAGAACCCTGGAGGAACACGAGGAGAGGCTGGAAAAGGTCTTGAGGAGACTCAGTGAGGAGGGACTCAAACTTTCGCCTGAGAAGTGTCGGTTCTACCAGTCTTCTGTGAACTACCTGGGGCACATAGTGTCTGAAGAAGGGGTGGCCACAGACCCTGAGAAATTGGAGGCAGTTACCTCCTGGCCACGACCCACCACAGTAACAGAACTCAGATCCTTCTTAGGGTTCTGCTCCTATTACAGGAGGTTGTGGAGGGATTCGCCCGAATTGCTAGACCATTGAATGAACTGCTCAAGACTGAGGGAGAAGAGGACAACTCAGGGCCCAGGAAGCCGGGAGAGTCAGTCAAAGATCAGTGGAATCATAAATGTGAAGAGGCCTTCCAGGCATTGAAGAAGAGCCTAACCACTGCTCCAGTCTTGGCCTACGCAGAACCAACCAAACCCTATGAACTACATGTAGATGCTAGTCATGACGGTCTGGGAGGGGTACTTTATCAAGAGCACGAAGGGCAACTACGGCCTGTTGCCTACGTGAGCAGGAGCCTGACCCCCTCTGAGAAAAACTACCCCACTCACAAGCTGGAGTTCCTGGCCCTTAAGTGGGCGGTAGTAGACAAGCTCAAAGACTACCTGTATGGGGCGGAGTTCACTGTGAAGACCGACAACAACCCCCTGACCTATCTATTCACTACAGCAAAGCTGGACGCCACTGGACACAGATGGCTGGCCGCATTGTCTGGATTCAATTTCAGCCTAAAGTACAGGCCAGGGATTGGGAATAGAGATGCAGACGCTTTATCCAGAAGATCCCATGGTTCCACCCATGACATGGAAGACTGGACTCAAGTGGCACCAGACGGGGTGCGGGCCCTATGTCAGGGGCTGAATTGCAAGCTAGAGGGGGCCAAGGGCGGAAGAGATAGGAGTTACCATGGTAGGAGTCCCCAAACAATACTGTGGGGTAACTCAACTGGAGGAAGACCATCTGCCAAAACTGTCCAAAAAGGAGCTGAGATTTGACCAATTAGAAGACCCCATGGGGAAATTGGTTCTGGAAGCCCTGGAGAATCAGGATCCAAACAGACTTCTGAGTCACTCCTCAAAGGAAGCTTGCCTGTTGAGGAAAGAGTGGGACAGGTTACAGGTGCATCAGGGAGTGGTCTACCGAAGGGGCCCCTCTGATGACCTGGAAGATAAATGGCAATTGTTTCTTCCGGAAAAACACAGAGAGACTGTTCTGATGGCCTTACATGACAATCATGGCCACTTAGGGGCAGAAAGGACCTTTCAACTTGTCAGAAGTCGGTTCTATTAGCTCTGTATGAGGGCAGAAGTAGAAGAGTACTGCCATTTGTGTGCACGTTGCATCCAGAGGAAGACTTTACCCCATCAAGCTGCCCCAATGGGCCATCTACAGAGTCAAGGCCCAATGGATCTGGTATGCATTGATTTCCTCTGCCTCGAACCCGATCTGAGTGGACTAGGAAATGTTCTGGTGATAACCGATCATTTCACCCGGTATGCCCAAGCTTTCCCAACCAAAGACCAGAAGGCTTCCACAGTAGCCAAGGTACTTATGGAGAAGTATTTTGTCCATTATGGGCTGCCCCAGCGACTTTATTCAGATCAAGGAAGGGACTTTGAGAGTCGACTGATCCGGAAACTTCTGGATTCGTTGGGAATCAAGAAGACTCGAACTACACCTTACCACCCACAGGGAGATGCTCAGCCGGAGAGGTTTAACCGAACCTTGCTCAACATGTTGGGGACTCTGGAAAGTGAGAAGAAACAACATTGGAGCAAACACATAGCAGCCATAGTCCATGCTTACAACTGCACCACCAGTGATGCTACGGGCTACTCCCCATATCGACTCATGTTTGGGAGAGAAGCGAGACTCCCTGTAGACTTGGCCTTTGGCACCTCTTTAGATCATTCCTCAGCCACATCCCACAAAGGATATGTGGACAGGCTCAGACACAGCCTGAAAGTAGCTTATGAACAAGCTCAAGCGGCCTCAGATCAAAGGGGAGCCCGAAACAAAAGAAACTTTGACTTGAAGGTCCGGGTACAAGACCTGCAGCCTGGGGACCGAGTACTGCTACGCAATCTGGGGGTCCCTGGAAAACATAAACTTGCAGACAGATGGAGATCTGAACCCTATGTCATCTGTAGGAAGCTGCCGGGCCTACCTGTTTACAAGTTGAAGCCAGAAGGAAAAGTAGGCCCACTGAAGACGTGGCATCGAAACCACCTGCTCCCACTTGCTGAAGCAGTCAGGATACCTCCAGTGAGAGACTCCCCCGAACCAGTGTCTATTCTGGATACCCCCAGACCAAACACTCGGTCCCAGACCTCTCGGACTGAAGATATAGAAGCTTCTGAACTCAGTGAAGATGAAGAAGTAGGGCTTGACTGGTTGTGGCCTTCCTCAACTCAAGGGAATTCTGCTATAGATCTTCCGACTACTGAAGACACTACAGATACCCAATTGAATGCAGAAGCCGTTGAATTCATCCCATACAGTCCTTCATTTGATTACTGGGAAGATGCCCGTGATGTTTACCCTGAACAAGACCCTAGAGACTCTATGTATCCCTCGGCTCCTGAAGCAGATGTTACAGAGCCTGCCGTGTTGCCTGAGCCTGTTACAGAAGAAGAGCATGTGGTGCCAGAGCCAGAAACCCCAGGGGAACAAAGAGCCCGCAGAGTCATAAAGCCTCCCAAAAAATTGACCTACCCACAAATGGGGCAGAGCTCAGAAGATTCTGTGATCACTGCTAGGAGGAGTGTAGAGAATCCGGACCCCTCCACTATACATTTGGTAGAGGGCAACCCCCACTCTGGCACAGTTAGGCAGGTCACTCAGGATAGTATGACCTGTGGCAAAGGGAATCCAACTCCTCGGTTGTGGTGGGAATTCCCTATGCCAACCTCTTATGCAATGTTGTCTGGGGTTGTACGCAGTGTATGTTAAGGTTTCTTTTGGGACCAAAGAATTAAAGTGGGGGGGAGTGTGTAGTGGGGTCCCCTTTAAGACTCTTGGGACTACCTTGCCCAGAATCCCTTTCGGTATGTTTCCACCCCAGAGACTCATGGGAGGGGTTATAAAAGGAGGAGGCGAGGCTGGGCTCGGCCTCTTTGGGACACGAGACTTCAGTGACTGATCCTCCTGTGCGGATGTGCCGGAGTGCAAGGCCTGAAGCCTGAGGCCTTGCGCAGCACCAAAGAGCCTTCCACTCCACTGCGAGCCTGGGTGGCATCTGACTTCGCTTGTCTACAGCCTTGGTTGGATCGGGGACCCGATTGCTGGAGACACTGTGTGTGTGTGGACACAGTCGGTGGAAGTTCCCGGACTGGGATCGCGTCCGGAGGGGTAAGCGAGCGTATGCTCAGACCATATACTGTTGCTGTTAATGTGCCTATAGACTGCCGTGGTCCACAAGTTATTTCTGATACTCTCACTGTAGAACTTTATCAGAGTTGAACTCAGAGTTCATAGAAGTAAAGTGTTTATTTCATCACAACCTTCCCATTGGATTACAAATGTTATTCTGTTATGTGCACCACCTTTAAAGAATTGCCGGTGAAGAAACCATCATCCCCTATGTTTATTGCTGCAGGGCTCTGCAATTTATTACCTGTGAACTGTTACCACTGTTAACCTTTCTTACCAAAAGCTTAAAGTAAATTTTATACCCCTTTCATTATTGTCTTGGTGTCTGGGTTTACTCATACAGTATAAGAAAATATATATTGCTGCCAATACTAACTGTGCCAGTAGGGGGTCGAGTACATTGCCGGGGGTTGGCGGAGCTGTTTTCAGGGCCCAAACTAAATCTGCTGCCTTCTTAGTTGAAGGTATCGCTACATTTGTATTTTATTTTATTTTATCTTATTTTATTTTTAAGATGGCAGACGCATCAGACGCGTGGAGGCTAGTTTATGCCTATCCTCCACTGATGTGGCTACCTCGTCTGCTCCTCAATGTGCTGATCGAGGGGATTCCCGGTGATCCTAATCGCTCTGGATTGGCCCCGGCGTCCTTGGTACGTCGACTTCGTATACATGGTGGCGGACGCGCTGGCGGATGCCAATGCGGGAGGACCTTCTGTCTCAGGGTCCCACACTTCATCCCTCTATACAGCCGCTGGCCGCATGGCATGGTTATCGTTAGCCAGGTACTAAGGGACTGAGGTCTTTCCAATTCGGTCATCTCGACCATGCTGAGGGCACTGAATTCTTCCCCCTGCAAGATCTACCATCGCACCTGGAAGGCCTACGTCTCCAGGTGCGCGGAGATGAAGTGCTGTCCACAGACGTGTTCAGTTCCCAGGGTCCTGCTGTTTTTACAGCATGGAGTGGTTTTAAAAAACTTGTTTTAAGCACCACCAAGGGTCAGTCTCAGCCTTGGCTGTTTTCTTTCTATGGCCGTTGGCGTCCCATTCCCTGGTGGGTACCTTTGTACAGGAGTTTTGATGGGGGCTTCCCCCAATTAGACCACTTCTCCCTCCTCGGGATTTGAACCTGGTGCTCTCGGTTCTTCAGGAACCTACTTTTGAGAACACCAGTGAGATTTCTCTCCTGACGTGATCTCAGAAGGTGGCCTTTATAGTGGCCATTACTTCTGTCAGAAGGGTTTCTGAATTGGCGGCCTTGCCTTGCAAGTCCTCATGTTGATCCTCCATAAGGATTTAGCGGTACTACGCCCGCGACCTTAGTTTCTTCCACAGGTGATTTAGGCTTTTCACCTGAAAGAGGACATTGTACTTCCATCCTTGTGTCCTCGGTCATAGCATCCCAGAGAGTCTGCGCTCCACACTTTGGACGTGGTACGGGCCTTGCAGGTGTACCTGTCTGTTACGGCGCCGTTTAAGAGGTCTGACTCACTGTTTGTGTCAGTGTCTGGTCCACAAAAGGGGCCTGGCGGTCTCGTCGGCCACCATTTCTTGGTGGATCAGGCGGACTGTCATCCAGGCCTATGCCCTTAGGGGCGGGCGCCTCTCTTTCCCGTTACGGCGCGTTCGACCAGGGCTTTTGGTGCCTCTTGGGCTTTCCGACTTCAATCATCTGTATCACAAGTGTGTAAGGCGGCGACCTGGTCATCCGTCTACGCTTTTTCCAAATTTTACAAGATTGATGTGAGTGCATCTTCGGATACTAGCTTTGGCCGCAAAGTTTTGCAGGCGGCTGTTTTGAGGTTGCAACTCCTCCGTTGAGGAGCTCTGCTTGTTTGGGGTGAAAATGTTTTTTTGATGCTGTGCCCACCCCTGGTTTTCTTTTTTTTTACACTGCTTTGGGACGTCCCAACTGTCAAGAATTAAGGAGCTGTGTCCGTCCATGGACGAAAAGAGAAAATAGGATTTTTGTACTCACCGTAAAATCCTTTTCTCTGTCGTCCATGGACGGACACAGCACCCACCACTCCTTTTTTAGTTTGTACTGCTTTACTACGAACTGAGGCTGCTGACTGCAGGTAGGAGGGTTATGTACGGAGGGACCGCCCCCTGGGTGGGGCTGTTCAACTCTGTTAAAGTTACATGTTTTAAGATAACTAACATGTTCTGCTTAGTCCTCTCCTATGAACAGGAACATAACCCAACTGTCAAGAATTAAGGAGCTGTGTCCGTCCATGGACGACAGAGAAAAGGATTTTATGGTGAGTACAAAAATCCTATTATTTTTATTGGAATAATCTTTATGTTTGACCTGCCACAGACAGGTGTATTGTTCTATAAATTCTGTCATGAATTCGTGGGAATTCAAGTTCGCCTTCATTTTGGTGTCAAGTATCAGATGGCTGCAAGAAAGAACACAAGACAAACCATAATGGGTTGCTTCTAGCTCATAAACTGCTTACAATATGGGCCTTGATCTAAGCGGTATATGCCACTAACCACCAGTGTCTCAATGTTGTCACGTACCTTTTTTTCGAGTCTCCCTTCGTTTTGCGTTCGTCTTGCAACTATGGTTACCTTCATACGTCCGGTACATCGACCGCTCGTTATGGATTTATATACCCTGTGCATGCGTGAAACTCCGCTCTCCGAGCGTCATGACATTCTCTATTCTGCATGCAACATACACAGCAGAACATTCGGGAGGGACAAAATGATGGCGGAAACACCGAAAACGACCAGGCCCCGCGGTGTGGAGATTATCGCAAACACAAGGCCACCCCCATGAGCAAGGGGGAGATGGTGGAGATGGTGCACATATTTGACAAATATGATTATGACTGCAAGCTGAAGAACTATGATAGGGCCAACAGCCGTAAAGACTGGGTTCTTGAGAAGGTCCTTGCGGTATTGGAACGAGAATATGGGGTCAACCGAACGAAGGATCAAATTCGCAAACGCTGGTCAGATTTGAAACACCAAGAGAAAAAACAGTTAAGCCTCGTACACACGACCGAGTTTCTTGGCAAGAACCAGCAAGAAACTTGCTGGCAGAGCTTTCTTGCCGAGTAAATCGGTCGTGTGTACGCGGCTTTCAGTTTTCTCGTCAAGAAAACCGTCAAGAATCTCGACGAGAAAAATAGAGAACCTGCTCTCTATTTTCTCGTCGGGTTTCTCGTCGGCCTGTTTCTCGACGAGAAACCCGAGTGTGTGTACACTTACCTGTCGCCGTGGAAACCCGCGCATGCTCGAAATGACTTTGACGCATGCGCGGTAGCTTCCTAGGCATAGGTAGGGTGTAGCAAGATGGCGGCGACGGCATCGAATGTGACGAGCGCACGCTTGTCGTAGTCGATGACGTCACCACGTTCGCTCCATTCAAAGAACCGCGGGTTCTTTGAATTGAGCGTGTATACACTCGGCCGGGACAAGTTTCTTGTCCAAGAATCTCGTCAAGAAAAACGACGAGTTTTTTCCTGACGAGATTCTCGGCTGTGTGTACGAGGCTTAAGACTCCATTCACTGCATCATTATTAAAATAAGTAAGCCTAATTAATGACTGTAATCATTATGTTGATGTTTTAATTAGCTGTCTGTATATTAGCTGTATACAAGTAGGTTTTCCAAAATATATTTTGTGGGGGTAAAGTTAAAGCGGAGTTCCACCCAAATTTGGAACTTCCGCTTAATCCACTCCTTGCCCCCTTAGATGCCACATTTGGCATGTAATTTTTTTTTGGGGGGAGTGGGGGCTTCAGTAGGAGTGGGACTTCCTCCTTCCGCCCTGGGGCCGCCTAAGCGACACGTCATATCGCCTTTTGGCGGCCCCTCCCTGTAGGCGATCACCTGGGACGTGACAGGTCCCAGGCGATCGCCTGTCCACTCAGAGAGCGCTGCGCCGTTCGCGCATGCGCAGTGTGTGCCCGGCCGTGAAGCTGAAAGCTGTCACGGCTGGGTGCCCACACTTTGAATTGAGGTGCCGGCAGAGAAGGGGGGCAGAGGAGCGGAGCTACGGGTGGCGCATCGCTGGACAGTGGAACAGGTAAGTGTATGTTTATTAAAAGCCAGCAGCTACACTTTTTGTAGCTGCTGACTTTTATAAACATAAAAAAAGGCTGGAACTCCCCTTTAATTAAATTTACTGGAGATATGAACTATGCTTGTTATTTCTGACTAGCCTTTTTTGGTGTAATATTTTAAACTGTATGTTATGATTTCCACAGGAAAAAGGGACAGAGAAAGACACCAGACAAGCCACCAGAGGGGGAAAAGTGAGGCTTCTCTTGGCCGAGCCCCAACAGGGGAGACAACAGGGCCAGCATCACCCCCAAATCGTAAGTGTCAACTTAAAAAACAATAATTTAGCCTCCGACAGGGATGTTTCTAGGTGGGACAAAGGCTATGGGCTCAGGGCGTAAATTAAAGGGTAAATAACACTTTATGTTTGCTGCGTGGCTCATCACTGCCCATTAATGACGCATTTCCAGGTTAGACATGGGTAGAGGAGAGGCCCTGGGGATCACAGTCACAGAGAGTCACAACTGCTAGAATGATCATCATATATCCCCTATCCCATAGGAGACAAGAGTCATACCTCCCAACTTTTAAAAGTCCCACCGCACGGGACATTCAGATCTCCCCTCTTCCCTGGGGGACATTTAAAAAAAAATGCGTCCCTGCCAACGAAAGTTGTTGAGCGGGGGGGGGGGTTGTCGCTTTTTTCGCGGGGGGCCTTACCTGCTTCCACCGCTGCTTGTTCCTCCACTTCCTGCTGTGCTGTGCGGGAATTAATCAAGTCTCGCGGGAATGCAGGAAGGAGGGTGCTGTGCGGGAAAAACCCGCAGAATCCGTGCCTGTTGGGAGGTATGAAGAGTGGTGGGTGTCAACTGCATAAGTTGTTCAATGTGGGCATATAGACATTTGTTTGCACATTTAAAATGACACCATCTTCCCTTCCACAATGCATTTTTAGGATTTGAATAATGCATAGTGCAGCATGTTGTAGTCCACTAGTCACGAGCAAACATTGTCACTGGTGCAAGGTTGGTCTACTAATTCAACAAAAGGGATTCTAGGAACAGATGTGACTTTTGGGGTGGCTTCATGAATGTTGTATTGTTTTTTTCTAGAGGAACGTGAGTGTGGTCAGCTCACTAGACATAACATCCCCAGACACAAGACAGGCAGAGGGTGAAGGAGTGCATCAGTTTCAAGAAGCTACTTTGGAGCCTGTTGTTTGCCCCAGTAAGTATTTGTTACACCTGGCTTAAAATGTGTAGACATGTCTAGTGATTAGATGTCCAAAACAAACTCCCACACAACACAGGAGAGCAAAGTATGTAGTGCATTGAACATTAGCATGTAGAAGGAAGAGGTGGATTGAGCTGGCAGTGTTGCTAGGTAGCCGAGTTTTGTAGACACAGGCACCAGGGCCAAGATTACAGAGTAGTTGCAGTGTGTACATGGGACAGCAGATGGGAAATATACCTAACCCTAAATAAATAAATAAATAGACAGCAGACAACTGTTGGATATTAAAGGCCGCTGTTATTTATTATTGGTTTCAAAACTTTTATGAATAAAACAATTCAATCAACTTTAGATGTAAATAAGCTTTTAGCTAGCCTAGCCACTACGGCTCAGGCAGCAAATACAAACTCCCCAACTTTAATTTAAACTTTAATTCTCAAAGACAAAATTATTATTAAACAAAATACAAAGCTAGTCCACCTTTGTTGTTTTTTTTTTTTTAAAGGTGACAATACTACATAACAACAACAACGACAATTTTTTTATTTTTTTTATAAAACAGGGATGGGTGGGGGCGGCTGAACACCACAGCTCCTGTCTTCTGAGGCGAATGCGCCTGAGCTCCGGAACCCTTGTTTTATAGCCCTAAAAGGGGCCAGAACCAGCCAGTTTAAACTGGCTTTTGCTGGGCTTTTACACGAGACTTGAGAGAGGACACCTGTACCCCTCTCCCAGGCCACGTGACACCTACTATGCTCCCCCTGAGAGCGCCAGGCACCTCAGGGGGAACTTGAAACTGCTCTTCCCGCCGCTCTCCCATGAGGAAAAGGGGGGGCTAGAAACTGCCTTCTCCTCTTTTCCTATCATTCCTAGTAGTGTAGGTGTCTGAAGGGCAAGCAGGTTGCAACCAAGAATTGACTGTCTAGGTAAGTATTTTCCCAAATTGCCTTTAATAATAATGTGCCCATAATTCACTTTTTAGGGCCTCATCCACTTGACCATCATTCCCATTATTTTTTTTTCTCTTCTTCCAAGGCCACGAACTACCAATATGAACTATTGGTCATATCAGTGCTGATATGCTGCAGGCAATGACTGAGCTTGAAAATATAAAGGAGGCTGCCACTGGTGTTTCCGTTGTTTTCTTCCTACTTCTTATTTCTTTCATCCAACTCCTTCGTCTCCCATTACCCTCCCTCTCCCCCCCCATCCTACTCCCCCCCATCCTACTCCCCCCCTCCCCTCCCCTCCCCCACCCTTTTCCTTCCCCCCCGCCTTTCTGGTATTTCATCTAATTAGATTATATCTACCAACTACTTGGTAGGTACCTATTTGAAACAGCCAACTGTTGGTGCCACTCATGTTATTACATGATCTTGCACCATACCTTATAATTCAATATTCAATAGTATATACGTGCCCCCATAGCTACCCATTGTCTCTCCTACATACCTCCCCATCATGGCTGTTCGTCCCGAGTTTGGTCCACCGAGGTTGTTGGCAGTCCATTGTTCCCTAGACATTTTGTTACATATTTTTTACTGTTATATACTCATGTAAGACTCTTAAAGCGGTTGTAAACCCAGACAAACATTTTTTTTTTCAAATCACCTGCAAGAAAAAGCCATAATGAGCTAGTATGACTAGCATACTAGCTCATTATGAATCACTTACCTTAGATCGGGACCCCCGAAGCCATCCTCGTCCCCCGCTCCGACCGCAGCCATCGCTCCTCAGATACCCGGAACGTTACTTCCGGGTATCGCCGCTCCAGCCAATCACAGCGCCGCTCCGGCGCTGTGATTGGCCGGAGCAGCGAAGACGTCACTCCGCGCATGCGCGCTGGAGCTTTCTATTCCGGCAGCGCCGGAATTCTGAATGGGATTAACCCTGTGAATGCACCGTTGTCTACGGCGCGCATGCGCCGTAGACATCGGTGCATGTCTTTTTTTGCAAATATCTCCTAAACCGTGTAGGTTTAGGAGATATTTATTTTCCTACAGGTAAGCCTTAGTATAGGCTTACCTGTAGGTAAAAGTAAAAAAAAAGACTATACAACCGCTTTAATGTTCTTTTTGTTTTAAATTTCTTGTTAGTCTATTTGCGAGGCTCCTGAAGAAGCGTGCACACACGCGGAACTTTTCGAGTGAACGCCTATCATATGCAACAACGTTTTCCACCTGATTTCTATCCCATATCCTATGGATTATGTATTGTATGTAATAACTTTCTGTTTTGTTCCATCGAGGGTCATAGAAATTTCTACTATATAGGTGATGGTTGCTGAATTGATGTATATAGGCTTATTTACAAGACTGTATATGTTGTTATTGATGTGCAATAAATTTATACTTTTTTAATTAACTTTGTAGTACTGTGCCTAAAAAGTCCAAGTCCCACAAATTTCAATCTTTATTGTCATGCAATTTGACCTCTAAAATCGCATGACAATTCACAAAATATGTGATCCTGTGCTATTTAAGGGTCTGAGGTCAGTGTTTCTCCACTCCCCTTCTCTAGGTGCACGACCATGTCCTTTTTTCTTTATTGTAGGCAGTAGAAACAAAATAATGTCAATTTTGAAACATCAAAAATTACCACTGCACCTGTGGCAAAAGTTACAAATAGAGAAAACAGGACCTGGTAATGCACCTGGAGAAGGAGAGTTGAGAAACACTGCCCTAAATATAATGTTTTTTCTTAAAATGTTTTTTTTTTTTTAAATTTTCAAAGCCAAAATTTGGAGAACCACACACATGAGGACACAAACATTAAATGTCACTCATGATCACATGTCAAAATTATGTGACTTTCCCTCCATGGATATTTCAAAAGCCACAAAACACACAGTGGGTGTTTTTAAAGTATGGCCAAAGAAAATTGCCCTACAAGTGCAGTGGCAAGTGCACTTGTAGTCCAAATCTTAAATTTTTGGGGAGAATCACCCCCACTGTGACAACATGTGCTTGCTCCTATCATGTGGTATCAATGTAGGTGTTTCGGGGTATCAAACCCTTCCTCTCACCAACTTTAGTTTTGAGGAAAGGGTTGCACCCCTAAACCATTGATATCCCGTGATGGGAGATAGCACATGTGGACACACTGGGGGTTATTTTCAAAAGGCAAATCCACTTCGCACTACAAGTGCACTGCAAGTGCACTACAAGTACACTGAAAGTGCACTTGGAAGTGCAGTCGCAGTACATCTGAGGGGAATATCTGAAATGAGGGGAAGCTCTGCTGATTTTAACATCCAATCATGTGCATGCTAAAATTATGTTTTTTTGATTGCATATTTGTCCCCCTCAGATATACAGCGAATGCACTTCCAAGTGCACTTGTAGTGCAAAGTGGATTTTACATTCGTAAATAACCCCCACTGTGTTTTGTTGCTTTTGCTAATAACCTGTTTGTACCTACACACATTTTTAGGCAGGGTATCATAAGGGACATTTAACATTTAGGCCTCTTCAAAATTTGGCTTGGAAAGGGATGAGCTCATCCCACCTGAGGAAGGCAAGATATTATCAAATTAAGAATAATATTATTAATGTCTCATATGGCCTTTTAATGTAAAATGTTATATTTTTAAAGTTACAGAGTTGGCAATGTGTATTGCTCTGCTTTCAAAAATGCATGTTTAGCCACAAAAACTAAAACAAAAAGGAAAATATAAATGTTCATACACAAATAACAATGTTGATTTGTTCTAAAACCATAAAACGCACATGTGAATGTGATGGAAGTAAAAATATTTTGGATAAACAATGCGTGGCTTCTTATTTCTATGATCAATAGCAGTATATTTGTTAAGTTGGTGTAGTTACATTGACAGTGTACTCGAAAATGTGTGTAGCAGAGCCACAGCACAACATAATACAGTACATAGCTCAAGGCAATATTTTTACCTCCATATTGCACATCAGGTTGGTTTGCAATAGTGGAGAAAATGACAAAGATTATAAGGCCATTTGCAAACAGAATAAAACACAGACAACAGTAGTTCCAGATTTTTTTTAGTAATAAATATTCAGATATTTACTGTTTATCAAGTAAATGTTGCAGCCAAGGCACTGCCCCTCTACCCACAAAGTAGTCCATATACTGTTCCCGGACAAGACGGGCATTCTGGGAGGAGACACCAGCATAACCACTTTGAAGAGCTGGCATCACTGCCTCCTCAGCTGGGCGTAAAACTGAAGGCTCATCTGTTTGCCCTGAGCCAATGTAGCTGCTATCATTCCTCCTTAAAAAATTATGGAGGATTTAGCAGCACAACAAAACATGGTTAAGCTTATATTCTGCCAAGTTTATGGCAGTTAATAAAGGCTAAACCGACTAGATAATATGCCAAAGGTATTTTCAACCACCCTCCTGGCACGAGAGAGATGATAATTAAAAATGCGTTGCTCTGGGGTGAGGTTCCTCATAGGAAAGGGCTTCAGAAGATGATCCCCCAGAGCAAAGGCCTCATCTGCCACAAATACAAAATTGAGGCCCTTAACATTGTCCTGAGCAGGTGGCAAACGTAAGGTGCCATTCTGTAGCCGATGATAGAACTCGGTATGTATCATGACACCTCCATCCGAGTGGCGCCCATTCTTCTCCACAGCCACGTACAGAAATTCATAGTTGGCTGACACAACAGCAAGCAGAACTATGCTGCAAAAGCTTTTATAATTAAAATAATATGATCCGGAGTCGGGTGGTGGGACAATCCTCACATACTTCCCATCAATGGCACCCTGACAATTGGCAAACTGGGCCGTCACATCCTGCCATTCCTGGGGGTTTGAAGGAAACTGTGAAGTCAAACAAAGAAAAAATTATTAATACTTGAACACATAATATTGCAAGCTAATTTGCCACATACATTCTAGGGGCAACCTAAATCTAGAACATTTAAAGGAGTATTTTATAAAAAAAAGGGTAAGTTCTACTTATATGTTTCCTCACTCCCTCTGGTGGCACATTCCAAAAAATTTAGGGGGGGTGAGGTTGAATGGGTAGATTTTTAGGACAGGTAATAACCCTCTCCACTTTCATGTGAGCAAAATGAGGAAAACATGAAGATACATTTTGCAAGCCCCTCCGTTTTTGAAAGATTGGCAGCTCAGTGGGCAGATAAGAAGTGCCATAATTAAAAAAAAAAAAAAAAAAAAAGTCCAAATATAAGCAGATTTGAACATGCATAAATTAAAATGAAAATAATAGAAGACCAAAAAAAAAATATTGTAATACATGCACTACATGCTTTGGAGAATTCAGGCAGCAATCTTAACACAACAAAAGAGGTATACTGTGTATGGGTTTTGCCAAGTCAGCAGATAGAGTAGTTGACTCAGCATTTTGGGGAGGGTCTCTTGCTCTCTGCATGAATTTAAGGACAACAATACAAATGTGACACAGTTTAGGGGGTATTTAGGGTAATCATAAAAATGAAACATCAAAAAAAAAATTGTTAAGTTAATGTGCTAGGTGTGGATGTGCCCAGGGTAGCATGCTGGGGAGGTTAGTGAAGGCAAATATGCATGTAGGCCAAGAAAAAGATTACAGTATGTATGAGGAGAAGAAGAGGACATTCACAGCATATTACAATAATGGGAATTATGGAAGAAAAAATACATAATAAAACATGAAGTACATAGAATGTGATATTACAGAAAAAAACTTACCCGAATATAGTCCCTCTGCAGTACTTGAATAATGGCACAACAAGTCTCGGGAATAATGACTCCTTGAGCCTGGGGAGAGATCCCAGTGGTGAACTTTATATCCTGGAGACTCCCTGTCGCCAAGTACCGCAAGGTGGCTATGAGCCTTTGCTCTGCTGGAATAGCAGTCCTCATACAGGTGTCCTGCTTCCTAATATAGGGGGACAGCCAGTGCCGATCCTGACCTCCCTGGGGCCCTAAGCAAAATTCTGCTAAGGAGCCCTTTACGGTGGCAAAAAATGGGTGTGGTTTACGTGGAACAGTGGGCGTGGCTTACATGGGCGTGGCTCGGAGGGGGTGTGGTTAGAGTCGGAGATGAATGAGGGATGGAGGGAGAAAGAAAGAAAGAGAGAGGGAGAGAAAGAAAGAAAGAGGGGTGGAGGGACAGCAGGCCCAGATCCTACACCACAATAGAAATATGTGTATTCCAGAAAGTTTAACAAATCAGCAGATAAAGATACTCCAAACACCTGGTGTTAGCGCTTCAATCATCCCGGCACCATGGTTGTTATTGTGTCAGGATGACTGAAGCGCATTATTTCTATTATTACATTGTAATATAGAATTAAATTATTCAACTCACCATAATGCAGAATCAGTGGAAGCCCTGAGTCCCTCCTTACACCAGGCATTCCCAGCGGAGTTTCCCTTACACCAGGCATTCCCAGCGGAGGCCCCCTTTACACCAGGCTTTCCCAGCGGAGGCCCCCCTTACACCAGGCCTCCCCAGCGGAGGCCCCCCTTACACCAGGCATTCCCAGCAGAGGCCCCCCTTACACCAGGCATTCCCAGCGGAGGCCCCCCTTACACCAGGCATTCCCAGCGGAGGCCCCTCTTACACCAGGCATTCCCAGCGGAGGCCCCCCTTACACCAGGCATTCCCAGCGAAGGCCCCCTTTACACCAGGCATTCCCAGCGGAGGCCCCCCTTACACCAGGCCTCCCCAGCGGAGGCCCCCTTTACACCAGGCTTTCCCAGCAGAGGCCCCCCTTACACCTGGTGTTAGCGCTTCAATCATCCCGGCACCATGGTTGTTATTGTGTCAGGATGACTGAAGCGCATTATTTCTATTATTACATTGTAATATAGAATTAAATTATTCAACTCACCATAATGCAGAATCAGTGGAAGCCCTGAGTCCCTCCTTACACCAGGCATTCCCAGCGGAGTTTCCCTTACACCAGGCATTCCCAGCGGAGGCCCCCTTTACACCAGGCTTTCCCAGCGGAGGCCCCCCTTACACCAGGCCTCCCCAGCGGAGGCCCCCCTTACACCAGGCATTCCCAGCAGAGGCCCCCCTTACACCAGGCATTCCCAGCGGAGGCCCCCCTTACACCAGGCATTCCCAGCGGAGGCCCCTCTTACACCAGGCATTCCCAGCGGAGGCCCCCCTTACACCAGGCATTCCCAGCGAAGGCCCCCTTTACACCAGGCATTCCCAGCGGAGGCCCCCCTTACACCAGGCCTCCCCAGCGGAGGCCCCCTTTACACCAGGCTTTCCCAGCAGAGGCCCCCCTTACACCAGGCCTCCCCAGTGGAGGCCCCCCTTACACCGGGCATTCCCAGCAGAGGCCCCCCTTACACCAGGCATTCCCAGCGGAGGCCCCTCTTACACCAGGCATTCCCAGCGGAGGCCCCCCTTACACCAGGCATTCCCAGCGGAGGCCCCCCTTACACCAGGCCTCACCAGCGGAGGCCCCCTTACACCAGGCCTTCCCAGCGGAGGCCCCCCTTACACCAGGCATTCCTAGCGGAGGCCCCCCTTACACCAGGCATTCCCAGCGGAGGCCCCCTTTACACCAGGCATTCCCAGCGGAGGCCCCCCTTACACCAGGCATTCCCAGCGGAGGCCCCCCTTACACCAGGCCTTCCCAGCGGAGGCCCCCCTTACACCAGGCCTTCCCAGCGGAGGCCCCCCTTACACCAGGCATTCCCAGCGGAGGCCCCCCTTACACCAGGCATTCCCAGCGGAGGCCCCCCTTACACCAGGCCTTCCCAGCGGAGGCCCCCCTTACACCAGGCCTTCCCAGCGGAGGCCCCCCTTACACCAGGCCTTCCCAGCGGAGGCCCCCCTTACAGCAGGCATTCCCAGCGGAGGCCCCCCTTACACCAGGCATTCCCAGCGGAGGCCCCCCTTACACCAGGCCTTCCCCAGCGGAGGCCCCCCTTACACCAGGCATTCCCAGCGGAGGCCCCCCTTACACCAGGCATTCCCAGCAGAGGCCCCCCTTACACCAGGCATTCCCAGCGGAGGCCCCCCTTACACCAGGCCTCCTCAGCGGAGGCTCCCCTTACACCAGGCATTCCCAGCGGAGGCCCCCCTTACATCAGGCATTCCCAGTGGAGGCCCCCCTTACACCAGGTGTGATGCCCCTGCAGCAGAGACTCTCTCCGCCGCCATTACGCAGCGGGGACAGTGGAGGAGCCGGCCGGATGGCTGGCAATAGGAATTAGGCTGCTTCGCCGCCGCCCACCCCTGCCCCTTCCCACATTTCACTCACACACAGACAGACATCAGCGGGGCAGGAGGTGGGCGGTGCCGCAGCTCAATTCCTATTGGCAGCCACCCTGACCCTCCTCTTGGTCTACAAGAAAATGGCGGCCGGCGGAGACATTGTCTCCGCCCGGCCCGCGGACCTCTAGCGGCGGCGGTGGCGAAGATTCGGGGGCCCCTAGTAATTACTTGGGGCCCTACGCAGCTTACGTAGCAAGCGTATAGGGCGGATCGGCCCTGGGGACAGCAAGTACAAAAGATGCTGAAAGGCAGGAGTCTGTCACCCGGAGATAGTTCCAAAAATCATTATGATTATGCTCCTGGAGCTCCCTTAGCAATGGCATATGACAAAATTGGTCACGATTAAGCAACCAATTTTTGGTCCAAACAGTCCTCCTCCTACTCCTGGACCTGGACCGGGCTAGAGTTATAGCCAGAACTCCAAGCCTATAAATAGCACACTCTCCCGTAGGATTGCACAACATGGCTGGTTAACGAACGGCCATTCAGAAACAAACAAAATAGCACGAAACTGAAAAACGCGAATCAACACAGACCAAACCTCTACTAACTCTTGATTAGCAGAAGGAGCCCAAAGGGTGACGCCGGAGAATTGAACTTCCTCTTTTGAAGTGTCGTCAGTACGTTGAAACGTCACTACGTTCGTGTTTGTTGACGAAAAAGTCAGAGCGTGTGTATGCTATGGGCGTTCACGGCCAACTCGCTTTGGACAAAAATCCACGGAAAAGTTTGTTTGAAGTCTGACCGTGTGTACGTGGCTTTAGACGCACAGTTAAGCCTTTGATTGCTCTTAATTGTTAACCCCTTCCCAGCCTGTGTCGTCAGTACAGTGCCAGTGTATGTTATTAGCACTGATCACTGTATTAGTGTCACTGGTGATTGTAGCAAAATACCAAAACTGAGAAATGGTTTGGATCACTTCAAAGGTGACAGCAAAGACTCATTCCAGGAAATGTAGAGACAGAATGTCTACTGAGGTCTGAATAAGTAAATTGGGTTAATTGGGGGTCTGAGGTAGCTTCCCATTCATCTATTGTCAGTGTGTTAATGACCCTATTATCTGCTACGGGATGTAATTACACTCCTAGTAATGTGTCTGGCACGGTTTCATTGTTATGGGTAAATATGCGGAGACAAACGTCTCACGCATCCCAGGTTGTTAGAAATAGTTCCAGGTAATTAAATCACTGTCATCTGTTAGTTGTTGAAAGGAATGCCCTGGAAAATGAGTTAAGACACCTCTTGCATGGGGAATGATATAAAAAAGCCAGCTGTGGCAAAATAAGTGTTGATTTACTCCCAGAACTGTGTGTCGTCCAGTTACTGGGGGGGTAACAGGTTGCCTTGGATAAGTTAGTACTTCCTCAGCTTCAAGGATTTCCCAGCGGACTTGGGAGTTCCGCAACACTGGTTGGCAGCGATGGGATTAAAGCCTTGCAGCAAGAGGAAGCAGTGTTCATGCAAATTTAGCTACACGAATGGAAGTGTGAATGGAGACAAACTATGCTGGATTAAAACGAGCGACGTTAAAGGATTTGCTGGAAGCAATAAAACCAAAGCCGAGCTGATTGCAGAACTGACTGAGGGAGATCGGTAACACAGTATGGCTACAGAAGCCATGGAGACCGAGTTTGACCAAGAAGTAAAACGTAGGCTAGCGTTTTATGGAGAAAACCCCTCCACCGAGTTGGTACAGGCAACGTTAGCCCAAGTGGATGCCTTTATCACGGCGAGAGAAGAACGGGAGACCCAACTCCGCCTGGCGGAACAGCGTGCCTCTGAGAGACTGCTAACGACTACACCGGCACCAGAGACAAAACTAAAAGTACCCCATGATGCCTTTAAAAAGTTTGTGGAAGCAGAGGAAGAGATCGATAGCTTCATGCAAGATTTTGAATGGCAATGCAAGCTGAACCAAGTACCCCAGACAGACTGGGTACGGATCTTAGCTGGTAAGCTGTCAGGCCGTGCAGCAGAAGCCTACAGAGCCGTGCCAGAGGAGGAAATCGCAAGCTATAGCCGGGTAAAGGAAGTTATTTTGGCAAGATATGCCATCACCCCAGAAGCATACAGGAGACGCTTCCGGGACACAAAGAAACAGGAGAAGGACTCCCACACCGAATGGGCTTGCCGAATACAGAGGGCAGCCCTAGCTTGGCTGCAAGCCCGTCAGGCAACCACAGCAGATGCGATCACCCAGCTGATTTTATTGGAGCAATTCTTTAACCCAGAGGTACAGGAGTGGGTAAGGGACCGCAAACCTACCACTCTCTCGGAAGCGGCCAGGCAAGCTGATGAATATCAAGATGCCCGCAGGCCATCACAGACTAGCTTCAGATCAAACACCAGACCACTGAACAATAACTCAGGGCCACCAGCTACTGTCAGAGACCCAGCGCTGCTGACACACACTTCTGGGTGTCAGCAAGGAATGTCTGCTCTCCAGGTGCTAGTGCACATGCGCGGACACTTAGAATGGGCCGAATTGGACTCAGACCGCGCGCACGCAATGCGCGCGCCCATGCGTGAAATGCATGCGTGCATGCGCATGCGCGTGCCTCCTTCAATCCCGGCGCACGGCGCCCTATTTAAACCAGGTTCACCTGAGTGTCAGTGCTGGATTGTCTTTCTAGCTAGTACCTGTGTCCCTGTCTGAAAACCTGCTTGTTTTGACTGATCTCCTCCTGAAGACTCCTGGCTTGCTCTTGATTACCCTTCTCGGATTCCCCTTGCCTGTTCTTCTGCCTGCCTGTTCCTCTGACCTCGGCCTGGACTTTGACCACGATCTTGCCTCACGATCTGTACCTCTCCGCTAGCTTGCTGCTGAACCTCTGCCTCCGCCTGTTGACCCTTTGGATCTTCCCTGAATGGATCTGATGCCTGGTTTCCACCACACCTGTGCCTGAAGAGGGTTCCAGTGGTTCTACCAGTTCTAAGAGGCACCCGCACCTTCTCTTGCCCCTGCATTCCCTGTTCCCACCTCCAGGGGGTACGGGGACCGGGATCGTGCGAGAGGCTGCCCCCACTACCCCGGCTCCGCTGTAGGTACGTGACAGTAAAATCCAGCCCGAAATGGAGTCCGGGTCGGGGGCTTCGCCTCTGGACACACTGTGCCAGCAGATCGCTGATCTCACCCAGGCGGTTCAGGGCCTTCAAGAAGGCTACCGCCGTCTGGAGCAAAGAGTGGTATCTATCACCCCGGGTACCTCACCTTCACCTGCCACAGCAGCAGCACCTCCAGCAGCCATAGCACCAGCTCCTCCCACCACAGTAATGGTGTCACCTCCAGAACCACGTGTTCCTATTCCGGAAAGGTTCTCAGTGGATCGCAGCAAATTCCGTGTGTTCAGAAACGCCTGTCGGCTTTACTTCCTGCTGCAACCACGCACTTTCTCTCTGGAAAGCACAAAGGTGGGCTTCATCGTATCTCTTCTCCAAGGAGAACCTCAAACCTGGGCTCATCGCTTGATGGAACAAGCCAATGCTTGCCTAAATACCCTAGATGAATTCCTGGATGAAATGGCTAAGTTGTATGATGACCCTCAACGTACTGCCACGGCTGAGACCAGCCTCCGTGCCCTCCAACAGGGGCGTAGGCCAGTAGAGGATTACATCACGGATTTTAAGCAATGGAGTTCCGATACCCTATGGAATGATGCTTCCCTCCGATACCAATTTCGCATTGGCCTCTCAGAGGCACTGAAGGATGAATTGGCCCGAGTGGGGGTCCCTAGTTCCTTGGAAGACCTGATCCAGCTATCTATTCAGATAGACCGACGCCTAAGGGAGCGTAGGTCTGAAAGAACTAGCCAATACCGTCCGGTGTGGATGCTACCCAGGGTCCCCAGCCACCCAGCGGCCTCTGCCTCCTCCTCTCCTGCTACTGCCTCTGACGTTCCTGAGCCAATGCAAATAGGCCTTCTCCGTGCACCTCTGACCCCAGAAAAAAAACAGCGACGTCGCAGGAACAATCTCTGTCTATACTGTGGTGGAACTGGACATTCTGCGAATATGTGCCCCAACAAGACCCGTAAGTCTGCTCCCCCTCCTCCAAATCCTAGTCTCTTGACCTTAACCAGCACCGCTCACATCTCTATTCCTGTTTCTTTTCAGCTTTCGGAAGGGGTGGTCCGGGTCCAAGCAATAATTGATTCAGGTGCCTGCAGTTGCTTCTTAGACTGTGTCTTCGCCCAGCAACACAACATTCCTCTGCAACCCAAGTCACAGCAACTCTCCGTGCGACTGGCTGATGGATCAAACATCAAGTCTGGGCCCATTACCCATGAAACCCAACCTCTTCCCTCAACTATCCAACCGGACCACCTGGAACTTCTACGTCTGGATATCATTCCCTCTCCCCTATTCCCAGTCATCCTGGGAATGCCGTGGCTACGGGCTCATAACCCTCACATTGATTGGTCCACCGGCCAGGTGATCTTCCAGTCCACCTACTGCATCCAGAACTGTCTCCAGGTCTTCCGCCCTACCACCCCGGTAGTTGGCTGTCTGGAAGCTATCCCTGAAACCCAGAAACTAATTCCACCCGTTTACCACGACTTCCTCGACGTATTTGACAAACAAAAGGTGAACATTCTTCCTCCACACCGGGTATATGATTGCCCAATTGAGTTACTACCAGGGGCAGAGATTCCTTTTGGAAGAATTTTTCCTCTCTCAGAACCCGAACTTCTTGTCCTCAAGGACTACGTTGACGAGAATCTCAACAAGGGATTCATCCGACACTCATCCTCCCCAGCTGGTGCAGGAATATTCTTTGTCGAAAAGAACGACCACTCCCTTTGTCCCTGTATCGACTACAGGGAGTTGAATAAGGTTACCATTAAAAACCACTACCCTCTTCCGTTGATCCCAGAGCTGTTCCAGAGACTTCGCTCTGCCAAAATATTTACCAAACTTGATTTACGAGGGGCATACAACTTAATTAGAATCCGTGAGGGGGATGAGTGGAAAACGGCCTTCCGGACACGTTTTGGTCATTTTGAATATCTCGTGATGCCTTTTGGATTATGCAACGCACCAGCGACTTTTCAACACTTTGTCAACGACATTTTCAGAGACGTTTTGGACCTGTTCGTGATCGTATACTTGGTGACATCCTGATTTTCTCAACATCCCTAGAGTTACACCGGACTCATGTAAAGCTAGTCCTCCTCAGACTAAGACAAAATGGACTTTACGCTAAGGCCGAGAAGTGTGAGTTTGAGCGTCAAACCATCCACTTTCTCGGCCTAGTCATATCAACTGGGGGTGTGGCCATGGACCCTCAGAAGGTTGCAGCTATCATGTCCTGGCCTCCTCCCACTGACATTATAGCGCCCATTACAAACCTTACCAAAAAACAGAGCCACTTCCAATAGACTGAAGCAGCACAAAACGCCTTTGACAAACTTAAGGAGCTATTCACATCTGCCCCAGTACTAAGGCACCCTGACCCTATGTTACCATATGTCCTGGAGGTGGACGCCTCTGAGACTGCGGTAGGGGCCATCCTGTCCCAACGTCTGGGAACCAAATCTTTGATGCACCCTGTGGCCTTCTTCTCCCAAAAACTGGGACTTTCCCAGAGGAATTACGATGTGGGGGACCGAGAATTGCTGGCCATAAAGACAGCTTTGGAAGAATGGCGGTATCTCTTGGAGGGAGCAGCACATCCTGTACTGATCTTTACAGATCACAAAAATCTGGAGTACCTCAGAACCGCCAAATGCCTTAGGCCCAGGCAAGCGAGATGGGCTCTTTTTTTTTCTCGCTTTAATTTTCACATAACGTTCCGGCCAGGATCCAAGAACATTAAGCCAGACGCTCTCTCCCGTATGTTCCCAGATACTGAAACATCATCCCCGCCAGATACTATCCTGCAAGCCGGAAATTTCTTGCTAACTGACTTTGTGTCCCAGATCCGCCAGGCATCTTCGGATATTCCTCTCCCTCCGCATACCGGTCTCCAGGAAAGAGAGGGGCTTTACTGGCAGGGAAACAAAATATTCATACCCCAGGATCTCCGTACGAATGTCTTGCAGATGTGTCACGATTCCCCCTTGGCTGGCCATTTCGGGGGCCACAAGACCACGGACTTGGTTCAGCGTCAGTTCTGGTGGCCGGGGCTAGCTAAGGATTGCAGGGCCTACGTAAATTCCTGCCCAACCTGTCTCAGGAATAAGAGTCCGAAGAACAAGACCTGGGGATTGTTAAGACCTCTGCCCATCCCCGAAAGACCTTGGGAAAGAATTGCGATGGACTTCATTGTTGAACTTCCCCCTTCGGAGGGATTTTTGTCTATATTTGTAGTGGTCGACCGATTCTCTAAAATGGCGCATTTCATCCCCATGAAGGGAACCCCATCTGCACCTGAAACAGCCAAGGTATTCGTGAAAGAGATCGTCAGACTGCACGGGATTCCGGATGACATAATTTCTGACCGTGGAGTACAATTCACATCAAAATTTTGGAAAACACTATGTGAAACCCTGGGCATTAAACTCAATTTCTCCTCAGCCTACCATCCTCAGACTAACGGGCAGACAGAACGTACGAACCAGACACTGGAACAGTACCTACGGTGCTTCTCATCCTTCACCCAGGAGAATTGGGCATCTTTGCTCCCCTTGGCGGAGTTCGCATTTAACAATTCTATTCACACGGCTACTAACCAAACTCCCTTTTTCTCCAACTATGGATTCCATCCTACTTTCCTACCAACACTAATTCCGGAATCTCCGTTACCAGCAGTCCAGGATAGGTTATAATTCCTTTCTTCCAATAACCGTATCCTAAAGGAAGCCATTCTTAAAGCTCAGGAGAATACCAAGACGTTTTTCAACAGGAGGAGAAGGGGGGAGCTGGATCTAAAGACTGGTGACCTTGTCTGGCTGTCCACAACAAACCTGAAACTGACCTGTCCCTCTAAAAAATTGGGGCCTAGGTACCTCGGACTCTTCCCAATTAAGAGGAAACTTAACACGGTGGCATACGAGCTCGAGCTTCCCGAGTCCTTTAAAATACATCCGGTATTCCACGTTTCTTTATTAAAACCTGATGTGTCAAACCCATTTTCAGATCGAGACACTGGGCCCCCTGAGGCCATAATGATAGATGGTGAAGAAGAATTTGAGGTGGAAGCCATCCTGGGTCATAGGAAACGACGTGGTCTCAACCAATACCTAATCAAGTGGAAGGGCTTCGGCCCAGAAGAGAATTCCTGGGAACCTGAGACCAATCTCCATGCCCCGCGGCTAATACGGGCATTTCATCACTCCCAACCAGCCCGAGTGGGCATCCGGAGGCTGCCCCTAGGGAGGGGGCAATATCAGAGACCAAGCGCTGCTGACACACACTTCCGGGTGTCAGCAAGGAATGTCTGCTCTCCAGGTGCTAGTGCGCATGCGCGGACACTTAGAATGGGCCGAATTGGACTCAGACCGCGCGCACGCAATCCCGACACACGGCGCCCTATTTAAACCAGGTTCACCTGAGTGTCAGTGCTGGATTATCTTTCTAGCTAGTACCTGTGTCCCTGTCTGAAAACCTGCTTGTTTTGACTGATCTCCTCCTGAAGACTCCTGGCTTGCTCTTGATTACCCTTCTCGGATTCCCCTTGCCTGTTCTTCTGCCTGCCTGTTCCTCTGACCTCGGCCTGGACTTTGACCACGATCTTGCCTCACAATCTGTACCTCTCCGCTAGCTTGCTGCTGAACCTCTGCCTCCGCCTCTTGACCCTTTGGATCTTCCCTGAACGGATCTGACGCCTGGTTTCCACCACACCTGTGCCTGAAGAGGGTTCCAGTGGTTCTACCAGTTCTAAGAGGCGCCCGCACCTTCTCGTGCCCCTGCATTCCCTGTTCCCACCTCCAGGGGGTACGGGGACCGGGATCGTGCGAGAGGCTGCCCCCACTACCCCGGCTCCGCTGTAGGTACGTGACAGCTACACAGCGACCCGGGCTAATCCCTACCCCCCCTGCAAATCGATACTTCGGGCGCAAGGGAGTGCAGTGCCATTTGTGCAAGCAATTTGGGCACTATCAGAGAGACTGCACTCAGAACCAGGACCAAGCGGCATGGATTCAACCAGGGCCACCCCCTCCAGCACGGGCTGCCGCTCATTGCTATCACACGGAAGCGGCCCCAGACAACCGCAGAGCTGAAGAATTGGAGGAACAATGGGGCGTCCTGTACTTGGTGTAGTTACATTGACAGTGTACTCGAAAATGTGTGTAGCAGAGCCACAGCACAACATAATACAGTACATAGCTCAAGGCTATATTTTTACCTCCATATTGCACATCAGGTTGGTTTGCAATAGTGGAGAAAATGACAAAGATTATAAGGCCATTTGCAAACAGAATAAAACACAGACAACAGTAGTTCCAGATTTTTTTAGTAATAAATATTCAGATATTTACTGTTTATCAAGTAAATGTTGCTGCCAAGGCACTGCCCCTCTACCCACAAAGTAGTCCATATACTGTTCCCGGACAAGACGGGCATTCTGGGAGGAGACACCAGCATGACCACTTTGAAGAGCTGGCATCACTGCCTCCTCAGCTGGGCGTAAAACTGAAGGCTCATCTGTTTGCCCTGAGCCAATGTAGCTGCTATCATTCCTCCTTAAAAAATTATGGAGGATTTAGCAGCACAACAAAACATGGTTAAGCTTATATTCTGCCAAGTTCATGGCAGTTAATAAAGGCTAAACCGACTAGATAGTATGCCAAAGGTGTTTTCAACCATCCTTCTGGCACGAGAGAGATGATAATTAAAAATGCGTTGCTCTGGGGTGAGGTTCCTCATAGGAAAGGGCTTCAGAAGATGATCCCCCAGAGCAAAGGCCTCATCTGCCACAAATACAAAATTGTGGCCCTCAACATTGTCCTGAGCAGGTGGCAAACGTAAGGTGCCATTCTGTAGCCGATGGTAGAACTCGGTATGCATCATGACACCTCCATCCGAGTAGCGCCCATTCTTCTCCACATCCACGTACAGAAATTCATAGTTGGCTGACACAACAGCAAGCAGAACTATGCTGCAAAAGCTTTTATAATTAAAATAATATGATCCGGAGACGGGTGGTGGGACAATCCTCACATGCTTCCCATCAATGGCACCCTCACAATTGGCAAACTGGGCCGCCACATCCTGCCATTCCTGGGGGTTTGAAGGAAACTGTGAAGTTAAACAAAGAAAAAATTATTAATACTTGAACACATAAAATTGCAAGCTAATTTGCCACATACATTCTAGGGGCAACCTAAATCTAGAACATTTAGAGGAGTATTTTATAAAAAAAAGGGTAAGTTCTACTTATATGTTTCCTCACTCCCTCTGGTGGCACATTCCAAAAAAATTAGGGGGGTGAGGTTGAATGGGTAGATTTTTAGGACAGGTAATAACCCTCTCCACTTTCATGTGAGCAAAATGAGGAAAACATGAAGATACATTTTGCAAGCCCCTCCGTTTTTGAAAGATTGGCAGCTCAGTGGGCAGATAAGAAGTGCCATAATAAAACATAAAAATTTTTTAAAAAAAAGTCCAAATATAAGCAGATTTGAACATGCATAAATTTAAATGAAAATAATAGAAGACCAAAAAAAAAAATATTGTAATACATGCACTACATGCTTTGGAGAATTCAGGCAGCAATCTTAACACAACAAAAGAGGTATACTGTGTATGGGTTTTGCCAAGTCAGCAGATAGAGTAGTTGTATAAGTTGACTCAGCATTTTGGGGAGGGTCTCTTGCTCTCTGCATGAATTTAAGGACAACAATACAAATGTGACACAGTTTAGGGGGTATTTAGGGTAATCATAAAAATGAAACATCAAAAAAAAATTGTTAAGTTAATGTGCTAGGTGTGGATGTGCCCAGGGTAGCATGCTGGGGAAGTTAGTGAAGGCAAACATGCATGTAGGCCAAGAAAAAGATTACAGTATGTATGAGGAGAAGAAGAGGACATTCACAGCATATTACAATAATGGGAATTATGGAAGAAAAAATACATAATAAAACATGAAGTACATAGAATGTGATATTACAGAAAAAAACTTACCCGAATATAGTCCCTCTGCAGTACTTGAATAATGGCACAACAAGTCTCGGGAATAATGACTCCTTGAGCCTGGGGAGAGATCCCAGTGGTGAACTTTATATCCTGGAGACTCCCTGTCGCCAAGTACCGCAAGGTGGCTATGAGCCTTTTCTCTGCTGGAATAGCAGTCCTCATACAGGTGTCCTGCTTCCTAATATAGGGGGACAGCCAGTGCCGATCCTGACCTCCCTGGGGCCCTAAGCAAAATTCTGCTAATTTTTACGGTGGCAAAAAATGGGTGTGGTTTACGTGGAACAGTGGGCGTGGCTTACATGGGCGTGGCTCGGAGGGGGTGTGGTTAGAGTCGGAGATGAATGAGGGATGGAGGGAGAAAGAAAGAAAGAGAGAGGGAGAGAAAGAAAGAAAGAGGGGTGGAGGGACAGCAGGCCCAGATCCTACACCACAATAGAAATATGTGTATTCCAGAAAGTTTAACAAATCAGCAGATAAAGATACTCCAAACACCTGGTGTTAGCGCTTCAATCATCCCGGCACCATGGTTGTTATGGTGTCAGGATGACTGAAGCGCATTATTTCTATTATTACATTGTAATATAGAATGAAATTATTCAACTCACCATAATGCAGAATCAGTGGAAGCCCTGAGTCCCTCCTTACACCAGGCATTCCCAGCGGAGTTCCCCTTACACCAGGCATTCCCAGCGGAGGCCCCCTTTACACCAGGCTTTCCCAGCGGAGGCCCCCCTTACACCAGGCCTCCCCAGCGGAGGCCCCCTTACACCAGGCATTCCCAGCAGAGGCCCCCCTTACACCAGGCATTCCCAGCGGAGGCCCCCCTTACACCAGGCATTCCCAGCGGAGGCCCCCCTTACACCAGGCATTCCCAGCGAAGGCCCCCTTTACACCAGGCATTCCCAGCGGAGGCCCCCCTTACACCAGGCCTCCCCAGCGGAGGCCCCCTTTACACCAGGCTTTCCCAGCGGAGGCCCCCCTTACACCAGGCCTCCCCAGTGGAGGCCCCCCTTACACCAGGCATTCCCAGCAGAGGCCCCCCTTACACCAGGCATTCCCAGCGGAGGCCCCCCTTACACCAGGCATTCCCAGCGGAGGCCCCCCTTACACCAGGCCTCATCAGCGGAGGCCCCCCTTACACCAGGCCTTTACAGCGGAGGCCCCCCTTACACCAGGCATTCCCAGCGGAGGCCCCCCTTACACCAGGCATTCCCAGCGGAGGCCCCCCTTACACCAGGCCTTCCCAGCGGAGGCCCCCCTTACATCAGGCCTTCCCAGCGGAGGCCCCCCTTACACCAGGCATTCCCAGCGGAGGCCCCCCTTACACCAGGCATTCCCAGCGGAGGCCCCCCTTACACCAGGCCTTCCCAGCGGAGGCCCCCCTTACACCAGGCCTTCCCAGCGGAGGCCCCCCTTACACCAGGCCTTCCCAGCGGAGGCCCCCCTTACAGCAGGCATTCCCAGCGGAGGCCCCCCTTACACCAGGCATTCCCAGCGGAGGCCCCCCTTACACCAGGCCTTCCCAGCGGAGGCCCCCCTTACACCAGGCATTCCCAGCAGAGGCCCCCCTTACACCAGGCATTCCCAGAGGAGGCCCCCCTTACACCAGGCATTCCCAGCGGAGGCCCCCCTTACATCAGGCATTCCCAGTGGAGGACCCCCTTACACCAGGTGTGATGCCCCTGCAGCAGAGACTCTCTCCGCCGCCATTACGCAGCGGGGACAGTGGAGGAGCCGGCCGGATGGCTGGCAATAGGAATTAAGCTGCGGCGCCGCCGCCCACCCCCGCCCCTTCCCACATTTCACTCACACACAGACAGACATCAGCGGGGCAGGAGGTGGGCGGTGCCGCAGCTCAATTCCTATTGGCAGCCACCCTGACCCTCCTCTTGGTCTACAAGAAAATGGCGGCCGGCTGAGACATTGTCTCCGCCCGGCCCGCGGACCTCTAGCGGCGGCGGTGGCGGCGAAGATTCGGGGGCCCCTAGTAATTACTTGGGGCCCTACGCAGCTTACGTAGCAAGCGTATAGGGCGGATCGGCCCTGGGGACAGCAAGTACAAAAGATGCTGAAAGCAGGAGTCTGTCACCCGGAGATAGTTCCGAAAATCATTATGATTATGCTCCTGGAGCTCCCTTAGCAATGGCATATGACAAAATTGGTCACGATTAAGCAACCAATTTTTGGTCCAAACAGTCCTCCTCCTACTCCTGGACCTGGACCGGGCTAGAGTTATAGCCAGAACTCCAAGCCTATAAATAGCACACTCTCCCGTAGGATTGCACAACATGGCTGGTTAACGAACGGCCGTTCAGAAACAAACAAAATAGCACGAAACTGAAAAACGCGAATCAACACAGACCAAACCTCTACTAACTCTTAATTAGCAGAAGGAGCCCAAAGGGTGACGCCGGAGAATTGAACTTCCTCTTTTGAAGTGTCGTCAGTACGTTGAAACGTCACTACGTTCGTGTTTGTTGACGAAAAAGTCAGAGCGTGTGTATGCGGCCAACTCGCTTCGGACAAAAATCCACGGAAAAGTTTGTTTGAAGTCTGACCGTGTGTACGTGGCTTTAGACACACAGTTAAGCCTTTGATTGCTCTTAATTGTTAACCCCTTCCCAGCCTGTGTCGTCAGTACAGTGCCAGTGTATGTTATTAGCACTGATCACTGTATTAGTGTCACTGGTGATTGTAGCAAAATACCAAAACTGAGAAATGGTTTGGATCACTTCAAAGGTGACAGCAAAGACTCATTCCAGGAAATGTAGAGACAGAATGTCTACTGAGGTCTGAATAAGTAAATTGGGTTAATTGGGGGTCTGAGGTAGCTTCCCATTCATCTATTGTCAGTGTGTTAATGACCCTATTATCTGCTACGGGATGTAATTACACTCCTAGTAATGTGTCTGGCACGGTTTCATTGTTATGGGTAAATATGCGGAGACAAACGTCTCACGCATCCCAGGTTGTTAGAAATAGTTCCAGGTAATTAAATCACTGTCATCTGTTAGTTGTTGAAAGGAATGCCCTGGAAAATGAGTTAAGACACCCCTTGCATGGGGAATGATATAAAAAAGCCAGCTGTGGCAAAATAAGTGTTGATTTACTCCCAGAACTGTGTGTCGTCCAGTTACTGGGGGGGTAACAGGTTGCCTTGGATAAGTTAGTACTTCCTCAGCTTCAAGGATTTCCCAGCGGACTTGGGAGTTCCGCAACACTGGTTGGCAGCGATGGGATTAAAGCCTTGCAGCAAGAGGAAGCAGTGTTCATGCAAATTCAGCTACCTGAATGGAAGTGTGAATGGAGACAAACTATGCTGGATTAAAACGAGCGACGTTAAAGGATTTGCTGGAAGCAATAAAACCAAAGCCGAGCTGATTGCAGAACTGACTGAGGGAGATCGGGCACACAGTATGGCTACAGAAGCCATGGAGACCGAGTTTGACCAAGAAGTAAAACGCAGGCTAGCGTTTTATGGAGAAAACCCCTCCACCGAGTTGGTACAGGCAACGTTAGCCCAAGTGGATGCCTTTATCACGGCGAGAGAAGAACGGGAGACCCAACTCCGCCTGGTGGAACAGCGTGCCTCTGAGAGACTGCTAACGACTACACCGGCACCAGAGACAAAACTAAAAGTACCCCATGATGCCTTTAAAAAGTTTGTGGAAGCAGAGGAAGAGATCGATAGCTTCATGCAAGATTTTGAATGGCAATGCAAGCTGAACCAAGTACCCCAGACAGACTGGGTACAGATCTTAGCTGGTAAGCTGTCAGGGCGTGCAGCAGAAGCCTACAGAGCCGTGCCAGAGGAGGAAATCGCAAGCTATAGCCGGGTAAAGGAAGTTATTTTGGCAAGATATGCCATCACCCCAGAAGCATACAGGAGACGCTTCCGGGACACAAAGAAACAGGAGAAGGACTCCCACACCGAATGGGATTGCCGAATACAGAGGGCAGCCCTAGCTTGGCTGCAAGCCCGTCAGGCAACCACAGCAGATGCGATCACCCAGCTGATTTTACTGGAGCAATTCTTTAACCCAGAGGTACAGGAGTGGGTAAGGGACCGCAAACCTACCACTCTCTCGGAAGCGGCCAGGCAAGCTGATGAATATCAAGATGCCCGCAGGCCATCACAGACTAGCTTCAGATCAAACACCAGACCACTGAACAATAACCCAGGGCCACCAGCTACTGTCAGAGACCCAGCGCTGCTGACACACACTTCCGGGTGTCAGCAAGGAATGTCTGCTCTCCAGGTGCTAGTGCGCATGCGCGGACACTTAGAATGGGCCGAATTGGACTCAGACCGCGCGCACGCAATGCGCGCGCCCATGCGCGAAATGCATGCGCATGCGCGTGCCTCCTTCAATCCCGGCGCACGGCGCCCTATTTAAACCAGGTTCACCTGAGTGTCAGTGCTGGATTGTCTTTCTAGCTAGTACCTGTGTCCCTGTCTGAAAACCTGCTTGTTTTGACTGATCTCCTCCTGAAGACTCCTGGCTTGCTCTTGATTACCCTTCTCGGATTTCCCTTGCCTGTTCTTCTGCCTGCCTGTTCCTCTGACCTCGGCCTGGACTTTGACCACGATCTTGCCTCACGATCTGTACCTCTCCGCTAGCTTGCTGCTGAACCTCTGCCTCCGCCTGTTGACCCTTTGGATCTTCCCTGAATGGATCTGATGCCTGGTTTCCACCACACCTGTGCCTGAAGAGGGTTCCAGTGGTTCTACCAGTTCTAAGAGGCACCCGCACCTTCTCTTGCCCCTGCATTCCCTGTTCCCACCTCCAGGGGGTACGGGGACCGGGATCGTGCGAGAGGCTGCCCCCACTACCCCGGCTCCGCTGTAGGTACGTGACAGTAAAATCCAGCCCGAAATGGAGTCCGGGTCGGGGGCTTCGCCTCTGGACACACTGTGCCAGCAGATCGCTGATCTCACCCAGGCGGTTCAGGGCCTTCAAGAAGGCTACCGCCGTCTGGAGCAAAGAGTGGTATCTATCACCCCGGGTACCTCACCTTCACCTGCCACAGCAGCAGCACCTCCAGCAGCCATAGCACCAGCTCCTCCCACCATAGTAATGGTGTCACCTCCAGAACCACGTGTTCCTATTCCGGAAAGGTTCTCAGTGGATCGCAGCAAATTCCGTGTGTTCAGAAACGCCTGTCGGCTTTACTTCCTGCTGCAACCACGCACTTTCTCTCTGGAAAGCACAAAGGTGGGCTTCATCGTATCTCTTCTCCAAGGAGAACCTCAAACCTGGGTTCATCGCTTGATGGAACAAGCCAATGCTTGCCTAAATACCCTAGATGAATTCCTGGATGAAATGGCTAAGTTGTATGATGACCCTCAACGTACTGCCACGGCTGAGACCAGCCTCCGTGCCCTCCAACAGGGGCGTAGGCCAGTAGAGGATTACATCACGGATTTTAAGCAATGGAGTTCCGATACCCTATGGAATGATGCTGCCCTCCGATACCAATTTCGCATTGGCCTCTCAGAGGCACTGAAGGATGAATTGGCCCGAGTGGGGGTCCCTAGTTCCTTGGAAGACCTGATCCAGCTATCTATTCAGATAGACCGACGCCTAAGGGAGCGTAGGTCTGAAAGAACTAGCCAATACAGTCCGGTGTGGATGCTACCCAGGGTCCCCAGCCACCCAGCGGCCTCTGCCTCCTCCTCTCCTGCTACTGCCTCTGACGTTCCTGAGCCAATGCAAATAGGCCTTCTCCGTGCACCTCTGACCCCAGAAAAAAAACAGCGACGTCGCAGGAACAATCTCTGTCTATACTGTGGTGGAACTGGACATTCTGCGAATATGTGCCCCAACAAGACCCGTAAGTCTGCTCCCCCTCCTCCAAATCCTAGTCTCTTGACCTTAACCAGCACCGCTCACATCTCTATTCCTGTTTCTTTTCAGCTTTCGGAAGGGGTGGTCCGGGTCCAAGCAATAATTGATTCAGGTGCCTGCAGTTGCTTCTTAGACTGTGACTTCGCCCAGCAACACAACATTCCTCTGCAACCCAAGTCACAGCAACTCTCCGTGCGACTGGCTGATGGATCAAACATCAAGTCTGGGCCCATTACCCATGAAACCCAACCTCTTCCCTCAACTATCCAACCGGACCACCTGGAACTTCTACGTCTGGATATCATTCCCTCTCCCCTATTCCCAGTCATCCTGGGAATGCCGTGGCTACGGGCTCATAACCCTCACATTGATTGGTCCACCGGCCAGGTGATCTTCCAGTCCACCTACTGCATCCAGAACTGTCTCCAGGTCTTCCGCCCTACCACCCCGGTAGTTGGCTGTCTGGAAGCTATCCCTGAAACCCAGAAACTAATTCCACCCGTTTACCACGACTTCCTCGACGTATTTGACAAACAAAAGGTGAACATTCTTCCTCCACACCGGGTATATGATTGCCCAATTGAGTTACTACCAGGGGCAGAGATTCCTTTTGGAAGAATTTTTCCTCTCTCAGAACCCGAACTTCTTGTCCTCAAGGACTACGTTGACGAGAATCTCAACAAGGGATTCATCCGACACTCATCCTCCCCAGCTGGTGCAGGAATATTCTTTGTCGAAAAGAACGACCACTCCCTTTGTCCCTGTATCGACTACAGGGAGTTGAATAAGGTTACCATTAAAAACCACTACCCTCTTCCGTTGATCCCAGAGCTGTTCCAGAGACTTCGCTCTGCCAAAATATTTACCAAACTTGATTTACGAGGGGCATACAACTTAATTAGAATCCGTGAGGGGGATGAGTGGAAAACGGCCTTCCGGACACGTTTTGGTCATTTTGAATATCTCGTGATGCCTTTTGGATTATGCAACGCACCAGCGACTTTTCAACACTTTGTCAATGACATTTTCAGAGACGTTTTGGACCTGTTCGTGATCGTATACTTGGATGACATCCTGATTTTCTCAACATCCCTAGAGTTACACCGGACTCATGTAAAGCTAGTCCTCCTCAGACTAAGACAAAATGGACTTTACGCTAAGGCCGAGAAGTGTGAGTTTGAGCGTCAAACCATCCACTTTCTCGGCCTAGTCATATCAACTGGGGGTGTGGCCATGGACCCTCAGAAGGTTGCAGCTATCATGTCCTGGCCTCCTCCCACTGACATTATAGCGCCCATTACAAACCTTACCAAAAAACAGAGCCACTTCCAATAGACTGAAGCAGCACAAAACGCCTTTGACAAACTTAAGGAGCTATTCACATCTGCCCCAGTACTAAGGCACCCTGATCCTACGTTACCATATGTCCTGGAGGTGGACGCCTCTGAGACTGCGGTAGGGGCCATCCTGTCCCAACGTCTGGGAACCAAATCTTTGATGCACCCTGTGGCCTTCTTCTCCCAAAAACTGGGACTTTCCGAGAGGAATTACGACGTGGGGGACCGAGAATTGCTGGCCATAAAGACAGCTTTGGAAGAATGGCGGTATCTCTTGGAGGGAGCAGCACATCCTGTACTGATCTTTACAGATCACAAAAATCTGGAGTACCTCAGAACCGCCAAACGCCTTAGGCCCAGGCAAGCGAGATGGGCTCTTTTTTTTTCTCGCTTTAATTTTCACATAACGTTCCGGCCAGGATCCAAGAACATTAAGCCAGACGCTCTCTCCCGTATGTTCCCAGATACTGAAACATCATCCCCGCCAGATACTATCCTGCAAGCCGGAAATTTCTTGCTAACTGACTTTGTGTCCCAGATCCGCCAGGCATCTTCGGATATTCCTCTCCCTCCGCATACCGGTCTCCAGGAAAGAGAGGGTCTTTACTGGCAGGGAAACAAAATATTCATACCCCAGGATCTCCATACGAATGTCTTGCAGATGTGTCACGATTCCCCCTTGGCTGGCCATTTCGGGGGCCACAAGACCACAGACTTAGTTCAGCGACAGTTCTGGTGGCCGGGGCTAGCTAAGGATTGCAGGGCCTACGTAAATTCCTGCCCAACCTGTCTCAGGAATAAGAGTCCGAAGAACAAGACCTGGGGATTGTTAAGACCTCTGCCCATCCCCGAAAGACCTTGGGAAAGAATTGCGATGGACTTCATTGTTGAACTTCCCCCTTCGGAGGGATTTTTGTCTATATTTGTAGTGGTCGACCGATTCTCTAAAATTTCATCCCCATGAAGGGAACCCCATCTGCACCTGAAACAGCCAAGGTATTCGTGAAAGAGATCGTCAGACTGCACGGGATTCCGGATGACATAATTTCTGACCGTGGAGTACAATTCACATCAAAATTTTGGAAAACACTATGTGAAACCCTGGGCATTAAACTCAATTTCTCCTCAGCCTACCATCCTCAGACTAACGGGCAGACAGAACGTACGAACCAGACACTGGAACAGTACCTACGGTGCTTCTCATCCTTCACCCAGGAGAATTGGGCATCTTTGCTCCCCTTGGCGGAGTTCGCATTTAACAATTCTATTCACACGGCTACTAACCAAACTCCCTTTTTCTCCAACTATGGATTCCATCCTACTTTCCTACCAACACTAATTCCGGAATCTCCGTTACCAGCAGTCCAGGATAGGTTATAATTCCTTTCTTCCAATAACCGTATCCTAAAGGAAGCCATTCTTAAAGCTCAGGAGAATACCAAGAAGTTTTTCAACAGGAGGAGAAGGGGGGAGCTGGATCTAAAGACTGGTGACCTTGTCTGGCTGTCCACAACAAACCTGAAACCGACCTGTCCCTCTAAAAAATTGGGGCCTAGGTACCTCGGACCCTTCCCAATTAAGAGGAAACTTAACACGGTGGCATACGAGCTCGAGCTTCCCGAGTCCTTTAAAATACATCCGGTATTCCACGTTTCTTTATTAAAACCTGACGTGTCAAACCCATTTTCAGATCGAGACACTGGGCCCCCTGAGGCCATAATGATAGATGGTGAAGAAGAATTTGAGGTGGAAGCCATCCTGGGTCATAGGAAACGACGTGGTCTCAACCAATACCTAATCAAGTGGAAGGGCTTCGGCCCAGAAGAGAATTCCTGGGAACCTGAGACCAATCTCCATGCCCCGCGGCTAATACGGGCATTTCATCACTCCCAACCAGCCCGAGTGGGCATCCGGAGGCTGCCCCTAGGGAGGGGGCAATATCAGAGACCAAGCGCTGCTGACACACACTTCCGGGTGTCAGCAAGGAATGTCTGCTCTCCAGGTGCTAGTGCGCATGCGCGGACACTTAGAATGGGCCGAATTGGACTCAGACCGCGCGCACGCAATCCCGGCACACGGCGCCCTATTTAAACCAGGTTCACCTGAGTGTCAGTGCTGGATTGTCTTTCTAGCTAGTACCTGTGTCCCTGTCTGAAAACCTGCTTGTTTTGACTGATCTCCTCCTGAAGACTCCTGGCTTGCTCTTGATTACCCTTCTCGGATTCCCCTTGCCTGTTCTTCTGCCTGCCTGTTCCTCTGACCTCGGCCTGGACTTTGACCACGATCTTGCCTCACGATCTGTACCTCTCCGCTAGCTTGCTGCTGAACCTCTGCCTCCGCCTGTTGACCCTTTGGATCTTCCCTGAACGGATCTGACGCCTGGTTTCCACCACACCTGTGCCTGAAGAGGGTTCCAGTGGTTCTACCAGTTCTAAGAGGCGCCCGCACCTTCTCGTGCCCCTGCATTCCCTGTTCCCACCTCCAGGGGGTACGGGGACCGGGATCATGCGAGAGGCTGCCCCCACTACCCCGGCTCCGCTGTAGGTACGTGACAGCTACACAGCGACCCGGGCTAATCCCTACCCCCCTGCAAATCGATACTTCGGGCGCAAGGGAGTGCAGTGCCATTTGTGCAAGCAATTTGGGCACTATCAGAGAGACTGCACTCAGAACCAGGACCAAGCGGCATGGATTCAACCAGGGCCACCCCCTCCAGCACGGGCTGCCGCTCATTGCTATCACACGGAAGCGGCCCCAGACAACCGCAGAGCTGAAGAATTGGAGGAACAATGGGGCGTCCTGTACTTGGTGTAGTTACATTGACAGTGTACTCGAAAATGTGTGTAGCAGAGCCACAGCACAACATAATACAGTACATAGCTCAAGGCTATATTTTTACCTCCATATTGCACATCAGGTTGGTTTGCAATAGTGGAGAAAATGACAAAGATTATAAGGCCATTTGCAAACAGAATAAAACACAGACAACAGTAGTTCCAGATTTTTTTAGTAATAAATATTCAGATATTTACTGTTTATCAAGTAAATGTTGCTGCCAAGGCACTGCCCCTCTACCCACAAAGTAGTCCATATACTGTTCCCGGACAAGACGGGCATTCTGGGAGGAGACACCAGCATGACCACTTTGAAGAGCTGGCATCACTGCCTCCTCAGCTGGGCGTAAAACTGAAGGCTCATCTGTTTGCCCTGAGCCAATGTAGCTGCTATCATTCCTCCTTAAAAAATTATGGAGGATTTAGCAGCACAACAAAACATGGTTAAGCTTATATTCTGCCAAGTTTATGGCAGTTAATAAAGGCTAAACCGACTAGATAGTATGCCAAAGGTGTTTTCAACCATCCTTCTGGCACGAGAGAGATGATAATTAAAAATGCGTTGCTCTGGGGTGAGGTTCCTCATAGGAAAGGGCTTCAGAAGATGATCCCCCAGAGCAAAGGCCTCATCTGCCACAAATACAAAATTGTGGCCCTCAACATTGTCCTGAGCAGGTGGCAAACGTAAGGTGCCATTCTGTAGCCGATGGTAGAACTCGGTATGCATCATGACACCTCCATCCGAGTGGCGCCCATTCTTCTCCACATCCACGTACAGAAATTCATAGTTGGCTGACACAACAGCAAGCAGAACTATGCTGCAAAAGCTTTTATAATTAAAATAATATGATCCGGAGTCGGGTGGTGGGATATCCTCACATGCTTCCCATCAATGGCACCCCCACAGTTGGGGAAATTCCACAAATTGGCAAACTGGGCCGCCACATCCTGCCATTCCTGGGGGTTTGAAGGAAACTGTGAAGTCAAACAAAGAAAAAATTATTAATACTTGAGCACATAAAATTGCAAGCTAATTTTCCACATACATTCTAGGGGCAACCTAAATCTAGAACATTTAAAGGAGTATTTTATAAAAAAAAGGGTAAGTTCTACTTATATGTTTCCTCACTCCCTCTGGTGGCACATTCCAAAAAATTTAGGGGGGTGAGGTTGAATGGGTAGATTTTTAGGACAGGTAATAACCCTCTCCACTTCCATGTGAGCAAAATGAGGAAAACATGAAGGTACATTTTGCAAGCCCCTCCGTTTTTGAAAGATTGGCAGCTCAGTGTGCAGATAAGAAGTGCCATAATAAAAAAATTAAAAAAAAGTCCAAATATATGCAGATTTGAACATGCATAAATTAAAATGAAAATAATAGAAGACCAAAAAAAATATTGTAATACATGCACTACATGCTTCGGAGAATTCAGGCAGCAATCTTAACACAACAAAAGAGGTATACTGTGTATGGGTTTTGCCAAGTCAGCAGATAGAGTAGTTGTATAAGTTGACTCAGCATTTTGGGGAGGGTCTCTTGCTCTCTGCATGAATTTAAGGACAACAATACAAATGTGACACAGTTTAGGGGGTATTTAGGGTAATCATAAAAATGAAACATCAAAAAAAAAATGTTAAGTTAATGTGCTAGGTGTGGATGTGCCCAGGGTAGCATGCTGGGGAGGTTAGTGAAGGCAAATATGCATGTAGGCCAAGAAAAAGATTACAGTATGTATGAGGAGAAGAAGAGGACATTCACAGCATATTACAATAATGGGAATTATGGAAGAAAAAATACATAATAAAACATAAAGTACATAGAATGTGATATTACAGAAAAAAACGTACCCAAATATAGTCCCTCTGCAGTACTTGAATAATGGCACAACAAGTATCGGGAATAATGATTATCTGAGCCTGGGGAGAGATCCCAGTGGTGAACTTTATATCCTGGAGACTCCCTGTCGCCAAGTACCGCAAGGTGGCTATGAGCCTTTGCTCTGCTGGAATAGCAGTCCTCATACAGGTGTCCTGCTTCCTAATATAGGGGGACAGCAAGTACAAAAGATGCTGAAAGCAGGAGTCTGTCACCCAGAGATAGTTCCGAAAATCATTATGATTATGCTCCTGGAGCTCCCTTAGCAATGGCATATGACAAAATTGGTCATGATTAAGCAACCAATTTTTGGTCCAAACAGTCCTCCTCCTACTCCTGGACCTGGACCAGGCTAGAGTTATAGCCAGAACTCCAAGCCTATAAATAGCACACTCTCCCATAGGATTGCACATCATGGCTGGTTAACGAACGGCCGTTCAGAAACAAACAAAATAGCACGAAACTGAAAAACGCGAATCAACACAGACCAAACCTCTACTAACTCTTGATTAGCAGAAGGAGCCCAAATTGTGACGCCGGAGAATTGAACTTCCTCTTTTGAAGTGTCGTCAGTACGTTGAAACGTCACTACGTTCATGTTTGTTGACGAAAAAGTCAGAGCGTGTGTATGCTATGGGCGTTCACGGCCAACTCGCTTCGGACAAAAATCCACGGAAAAGTTTGTTTGAAGTCCGACCGTGTGTACGTGGCTTTAGACACACAGTTAAGCCTTTGATTGCTCTTAATTTTTAACCCCTTGCCAGCCTGTGTCGTCAGTACAGTGCCAGTGTATGTTATTAGCACTGATCACTGTATTAGTGTCACTGGTGATTGTAGCAAAATACTGAAACTGAGAAATGGTTTGGATCACTTCAAAGGTGACAGCAAAGATTCATTCCAGGAAATGTAGAGACAGAATGTCTACTGAGGTCTGAATAAGTAAATTGGGTTAATTGGGGGTCTGAGGTAGCTTCCCATTCATCTATTGTCAGTGTGTTAATGACCCTATTATCTGCTACGGGATGTAATTACACTCCTAGTAATGTGTCTGGCATGGTTTCATTGTTATGGGTAAATATGCGGAGACAAACGTCTCATGCATCCCAGGTTGTTAGAAATAGTTCTAGGTAATTAAATCACTGTCATCTGTTAGTTGTTGAAAGGAATGCCCTGGAAAATGAGTTAAGAAACCCTTTGCATGGGGAATGATATAAAAAAGCCAGCTGTGGCAAAATAAGTGTTGATTTACGCCCAGAACTGTGTGTCGTCCAGTTACTGGGGGGTAACAGGTTGCCTTGGATAAGTTAGTACTTCCTCAGCTTCAAGGATTTCCCAGCGGACTTGGGAGTTCCGCAACACTGTTTGGCAGCGATGGGATTAAAGCCTTGCAGCAAGAGGAAGCAGCGTTCATGCAAATTCGGCTACACGAATGGAAGTGTGAATGGAGACAAACTATGCTGGATTAAAACGAGCGACGTTAAAGGATTTGCTGGAAGCAATAAAACCAAAGCCGAGCTGATTGCAGAACTGACCGAGGGAGATTGGGCACACAGTATGGCTACAGAAGCCATGGAGACCGAGTTTGACCAAGAAGTGAAACGCAGGCTAGCGTTTTATGGAGAAAACCCCTCCACCGAGCTGGTACAGGCAACGTTAGCCCAAGTGGATGCCTTTATCACGGCGAGAGAAGAACGGGAGACCCAGCTCCGCCTGGTGGAACAGCGTGCCTCTGAGAGACTGCTAACGACTACACCGGCACCAGAGACAAAACTAAAAGTACCCCATGATGCCTTTAAAAAGTTTGTGGAAGCAGAGGAAGAGATCGATAGCTTCCTGCAAGATTTTGAATGGCAATGCAAGCTGTACCAAGTACCCCAGACAGACTGGGTACAGATCTTAGCTGGTAAGCTGTCAGGCCGTGCAGCAGAAGCCTACAGAGCCGTGCCAGAGGAGGAAATCGCAAGCTATAGCCGGGTAAAGGAAGTTATTTTGGCAAGATATGCCATCACCCCAGAAGCATACAGGAGACGCTTCCGGGACTCAAATAAACAGGAGAAGGACTCCCAAACCGAATGGGCTTGCCGAATGCAGAGGGCAGCCCTAGCTTGGCTGCAAGCCCGTCAGGCAACCACAGCAGATGCGATCACCCAGCTGATTTTACTGGAGCAATTCTTTAATGGACTAAACCCAGAGGTACAGGAGTGGGTAAGGGACCGCAAACCTACCACTCTCTCGGAAGCGGCCAGGCAAGCTGATGAATATCAAGATGCCCACAGGCCATCACAGACTAGCTTCAGACCAAACACCAGACCACTGAACAATAACCCAGGGCCACCAGCTACACAACGACCCGGGCTAATCCCTACCCCCCTGCAAATCGATACTTCGGGCGCAAGGGAGTGCAGTGCCATTCGTGCAAGCAATTTGGGCACTATCAGAGAGACTGCACTCAGAACCAGGACCAAGCGGCATGGATTCAACCAGGGCCACCCCCTCCAGCACGGGCTGCCACTCATTGCTATCACACGGAAGCAGCCCCAGACAACCGCAGAGCTGAAGAATTGGAGGAACAATGGGGCGTCCTGCACGAGGCTGATCCAATACAAGCAGCTAATCGGGACAACCGGCAGCAACACAGGCAGACTGTCTGGGTCAATGGAAAGGTAGCCAAAGGCCTATGTGATACTGGCGCAACCATGACCCTACTACAGAAGAACCTCATCCCAGAGAGCCAACACACCGGAGACACTGTAGCCGTAAGAGTAGCGGGAGGCACCGTCTTCCGGCTACCCGTTGCCCGTGTTCACCTGGATTGGGGGGTTGGTTCGGGACACGTGAATGTGGGGGTGATGAAGGATTTGCCAGCGGATGTACTACTGGGGAATGATTTGGCCCCCCCTCGTTTCTGCTTACGCCCCGATGGGCCCCGCTGAAGCCAACCCCGTGACTACCTGTGCACAGACCCGTGCTGCTGGAACCGACCCGCATGCTGCTGAGACCCGGGTAAGACTATCTTCCCCGACAGGTACCGTAGATCAGGCACAATATCACAGTCTAAAATTGGAATGTGACAAGTTGGCCAGTGAGAAATCGGAGATGCAATGACACTACGTCATGTATTATGAGATGTCCCATGGCTTGAACATTGAAATGCACAAACAGGCTGAAATTTGCAAAAGGTTAAATGGGATTTGCGCCCAGGTTTTGCCGTACCTCTCCCAAGAGCATCAGCAACAAGTTTTGGGAGCCATTGAGAGAGCAAAGCAAGTGACTGTTCCAGAACTGAATTCCATTATTCGCCCTGCAACCTTACAACCTCACCATCAGCTACTGACCCGGGAAACAGAACGGCAATGCTGACGGATTATCGCGGCAAACTGGACTGGAAAAGTGATCCGTGAGTACTCTCCGGACATCCCCAAGCCGATCCGTTAAGGATCAGACTGTGTATGCCGGCTTGTGGGTAAGGGGGAGCAGTGTAGCAAAATACTGAAACTGAGAAATGGTTTGGATCACTTCAAAGGTGACAGCAAAGATTCATTCCAGGAAATGTAGACAGAATGTCTACTGAGGTCTGAGGTAGCTTCCCATTTATCTATTGTCAGTGTGTTAATGACCCTATTATCTGCTACGGGATGTAATTACACTCCTAGTAATGTGTCTGGCACGGTTTCATTGTTATGGGTAAATATGCGGAGACAAACGTCTCACGCATCCCAGGTTGTTAGAAATAGTTCCAGGTAATTAAATCACTGTCATCTGTTAGTTGTTGAAAGGAATGCCCTGGAAAATGAGTTAAGAAACCCCTTGCATGGGGAATGATATAAAAAAGCCAGCTGTGGCAAAATAAGTGTTGATTTACTCCCAGAACTGTGTGTCGTCCAGTTACTGGGGGGGTAACAGGTTGCCTTGGATAAGTTAGTACTTCCTCAGCTTCAAGGATTTCCCAGCGGACTTGGGAGTTCCGCAACAGTGATGTCACTGGCAGTTAGTCTGTTTCCCCCCAGCGTCAGTTAGTGTAAAGCCCCATACACATGATCAGACTTTTTTTGCCAACAAACTTCAAAATGAGCAAGTTTTCAAAAAAATCCGACCGTGTGTATGCTCCATCGGACAAACTTTTTCGGTTTTCATCGGACAAAAGTCCGCTGTGCAAACGGACAAACTTTTCGGCAACAAAAGTCCTACGGTGCAAAGTCCTGCCGTGTGTACAGAAATCCATCGGACTTTAGTCCGAAGTACAAATACGCATGCTCAGAACCAATGTTAAAATCAACCAACAATAGCAGAAGTTGACCAAAGGGTGGCGGTAATGGTTTGAATCAAGGCCGGTCCCTGCTAAACCAACCAAGATTCAAACCATCTATTGGCAGGCTAAAGCCTCATACACACGATCGGACTTTCCATGGATTTTTGTTTGAAGGGCGTTGGCCGTGAACTTGGTATGCATACACACGGCAGGACTTTTCCAGCAAACTTTCCCAAAATCACATGTTTTTTCTGCTCTTTTCTGCTCTTTACCGCCACCCTTTGGTCAACTTCTGCTATTGTTGGTTGATTTTAACACAAGGCAGGACTTTGCACCATAGGAATTTTGTTGCAGTTTGTTTGCAGAGCAAACATTTGTCCGGTGAAAACCAAAAAAGTTTGTCCGATGGTGCGTACACATGGTCAGATTTTTAAAAAAACCTGGGAATTTAGAAGTTCGTTGTCAAAAAGTCCGACCATGTGCATGGGGCTTTACTTACATTCAAATACTAGGGCCAATTTAGACAGGAGCCAACCAGCATGTCTTCAGAGTGTGGGAGGAAACAGGCACAGGCATAGGCGTGCGGAGGGGGTGTGCCAGGTGTGCCTGGGCACACCCTAATCACTCTGTGCAGTGCTGACTCCCCATACTGCCCAGGCATCCCTCTTTTCTCCTCTCCCCTTGGCTGCCGTGGGGGATGTTTACAGGATGGACAGCGGGGGAAAAGGCTAGTCAATATGTCATTTACCGGCCCCTTCCTTTGCTAATTGAACACAGTGACACTCACTCACTGTGTTTATTCATAAACTGAAGCATAGTAAACAACATTTACTATGCTTTTGTGTGTTTGAGCTTTGGGGTGCACACCCTAATGCAATAGGCTGCGCACACCTATGGGCACAGGGAGAACATACAAGCTCCAGGCCGGTAGTGCTGTGGTTAGGATTCAGACTGACAACTCTAGTACTGCTAGGCGGTAGTGCAATACACTTAACCACTGTGCCACCCATATTTATTTATTTTTCTATTGGTTGAACTAAATGGATTTGAGTTCTTTTTAACCTGAGTAACCATGTGCTGGTCTGCATAACAGGATGTAGCAGTGGTGTGTCCATTGCCTACATACATTGTGCTAGAAGATGTTGCTCTTTCTCATCTCAGAAAGTTGGGAGGTATGTATGTGGTCTGCTCTGGTAGTAAGCCTGACATTGGCATTCAAAGTACCCAGGATCGAACTTGACCACAGCTGAAAATGGCTATTCAAATAAATAATAATTTACTAATTTAAAATTAGGAATGATAAAACTGTTGACATAGTGTCAGTTTAGAACATACCGTTTCCTTGTTACGCAACTGAACAGTACTACACTAAATATTTGTATGTGTTTTAAGCGGTTACCAAAACAAAAACATCCTAATTATGAGGTTCTTAATTTACTTAATTTACGGTGGCAGTGAACAAGTTGTAGTTGCAAAGCCTTACATGCATTATTCTGTTCATATGCAGAAAAATTTACAAAAGTAAACTCCAGGTTAGGAGTCTGGAATATAAATATAACACCCAATTGCTGGTTCGTTGTATTTTTAGGGATGAGCTCAGGCATGTTCAGATATTAGTCCAAACCCACATGAACTATATCACCAGGAAGCTGTCACTGCGGGCCACCAACATAAGTGGCCAAAGCATTTTCCCTCCTGCAGCCGCACATATACAATGGGCATGTATACATTTGGCTGCGGGGAATGCTTTGGCCGCTTATGAGTGGCAATCCACAGTAACAGCTTCCTTGTGGGATAGCTCAGGTGATTCAGAATAGTATGAGCTCATCCCTTTTAGGAATACTGCTATGTTTTGTCGCAGTAAAACCTGCAAGTTGTGGTCCCACGCCAGTATATTTATGTAATTGCCAACCAGAACACATAGGGTCCATTCACACCACAGTACCCACTCTGGTGTGCAGTTCATCTAGCACAGATCTCCAGTGCATTGCTGACACAAATTGCAGTGTTTTTTCTCTAAACTTCAATGTTCTCCTTATGTGCTATAGCATGTAGCAAGGAGTTGCTTCACTTCGGAATTGTGAAAAAACATGTCTTTCTTTTTTTTGTACTTTTTTTTAAGTCGTAGGACACAATGGAAATTGCCTTGTTCTTGAATTGGGATGGCTAGGGCAATGCTATCCAATGCTACTGGTGTGACTGAGCCCTCTGTAAGCACAGAGCAATGTAAAGTGTGCCAAATCTCTTTGCTTTTGGAAGGAAGACTGTAAAAAGATCCACCATCAGAAATGTTGACACCCTCAATCAACCTAAAGTCCACCAGCCCAGGCTGTGCTTGTGTCTCGATACAGTGCTCATCCCCACCATCCCCACATACAGTTCTCTCTCCTGGTCAATACTAACTAAAACCAGCCCAACTGTGCAACTAGCTGCCTGTAAAATGGGTGGAAAGCTCTATTAGGAGAACAGGCCTATAATTCTATTGCTATATACAAAGCAATACTGTTTTCTAGACATTGCTGGTTTAGTAGGCCATAGCCCCTTCAAATATGCAGGCCACGATGTGCAGGGCTTTGTGGCAACAGTTATATCTGCAGTGTTCCTGTTTTTAGACCCCCTGTCAATTAACCCTTTCGCTGCCAGGCCCTGTGCTCCATTTTGTACACTCAGGTGGCCAGACCAATTTTGCAATTTTTTTCTATGCTTTTTTATTTTTCACTTGTAGCTTTCAGAGTTTGTAAAAGACCCCCCCGAAACCATATACACTGAGCAAAATTATAAATGCAACACTTTTTGGTTTTCCCCTATTTATCATGAGCTAAACTTAAAGATCTACGACTTTTTTTTTGTACACAAAAGGCCTATTTCTCTTAAATATTGTTCACAAATCTGTCTAAATCTGTGTTAGTGAGCAGGTGTGGCATATCAAGATGCTGATTAGACAGCATGATTATTGCACAGGTGTTCCTTAGGCTGGCCACGATAAAAGGCCACTCTAAAATGTGCAGTTTTATCACACAGCACAATGCCACAGATGTCGCAAGTTTTGAGGGCGCGTGCAATTGCCATGCTGACTGCAGGAATGTCCACCAGAGCTGTTTCCCTTGAATTGAATGTTAATTTCTCTACCATAAGCTGTCTCCAAAGGCGTTTCACAGAATTTGGCAGTACATCCAACCGGCTTCACAACTGCAGACCACGTGTAACCACACCAGCCCAGGACCTCCACATCCAGCATCTTCACCTCAAAGATCATCTGAGACCAGCCACCCGGACAGCTGCTGCAACATTCGGTTTGCATAACTAAAGAATTTCTGCACAAACTGTCAGAAATGTTCTCAGGGAAGCTCATCTGCATGCTCGTTGTCCTCATCGGGATCCCGACCTGATTGCAGTTCATCATCGTAACCGACTTGAGTGGACAAATGCTCACATTTAATGGCGTCTGGCACTTTGGAGAGAGATGTTCTCTTCACGGGTTAAATCCTGATTTTTCACTGTACAGGGCAGATGGCAGACAGCATATATGGCATTGTGTGGGTGAGCAGTTTGCTGATGTCAACGTTGTGGATCGAGTGGCCCATGGTGGCAGCGGGGTTAGGGTATGTGCAGGCGTATGCTATGGACAGCGAACACAGGTGCATTTTATTGATGGCATTTTGAATTCACAGAGATACCGTAATGAGATCCTGAGGCCCATTGTTGTGCCATTCATACACGACCATCACCTCATGTTGCAGCATGATAATGCAGGGCCCAAGTTGCAAGGATCTGTACGCAACTCCTGGAAGCTATAAACATCCCAGTTCTTGGGGCGTGGCCGCGATGTGAGTGAGGAAGGACGTGTACAGCTCAGGCTCCCGCCATCCGTCCAGTTAATCCGCCGGAATCCTGCTATTTCCCCTGCCAACCTGCTCAGCAAAAACCGAGCTGTGGTCTGGGGGGACACTCCGGTCCTCCCCATGACTGGTAAACGCAAATTGGCTAAGAAAGCAGCGGCAAAATCCTGTCAGCTCTCGCCGCCAGTCACTCGTGCGGCGGCCATCTTGCCTTCCATCTCCCTGTCTCTGACCTCTATTGCGGTGCAGACAGACCTAGGGATGGCGGCTCTCGGGACATCTGCTCCGGAGGGAGCCTCGGCAGCACCTCGGGAAGATCTGGAGCCTGTGGGGGAACAGTCCACAGCGGCGATCCTGGCGGCCATCACGGACAGTAAGGCCTCTGTGGAGGGTAAGATTGACACCCTGACCATAGAATGTGGGCTCATTAGGCAGGACATGGACAAGTTCAGGGGCCGCCTTTTCTGAAGCAGAACACTGTATATCTGCTGTGGAGGATACCACTGCCTCCACATTGCACTCTGTTTCTGAATTGCAGCAGCAGGTTAAAATCCTCATGGCGCGCTCTGAAGACGCCGAGAATCGCCTCAGGCGCAACAATGTGCGGGTGGTGGGGCTCCCTGAGGGTGCGGAGGGCCCCAACCCAGTTGTCTTTGCGGAGGACTTTTTTAAACAACTTCTTGGCCTGCAGCACTTGTCACCAGTGTATGTTGTAGAGCTTGCCCACAGAGTTCCCACTGGTCGGAGGCCTGCCGGCGCATGGCCACGTGCATTTCTTGTCCGCCTGCTTAACTTCAGAGATAGGGATCTGATCCTGGCGGAGGCTCGCAAGCATCAGGAATTGAAACATGACAATGCTATTATACATCTATATCCTGATTTTTCTCCGGATTTACAGAGAAAGAGGCGCTCTTTCACAGATGTCTGCAAGCGCTTGAGGGAGAAGAACCTGGTCTATAGTATGCTGTATCCGAGTCGTCTGAAGGTTATTCACCAGGGCTCTGCAACGTTTTTTGATTCCCCTGTGGAGGCGGCAGAATGGCTGGATTCCATTGCCTAGGGATGTGTGCGAGTGACATGCTGGTTTGTGGATGGCGCCTGTGATTTCTACCTATGGGACTGCGCGTCCCCTTGCTGGGACATGTGGTTCTTGTTGCCCAAATGACTATCTGATGCTGCGCTGACATTTAGCTGCACCTGCCTTTGCGGGGGTGGGAACTGTGTCTACTACCCGGGGTCTTTGGTCCGTACATCATCGGAAGCCCTGCTGGACGGTACTACGTGTCCCCTGGCGTGACCCCCCACTGAGTGGATGAACTCTCTGAACTGTCCACTACTGTTTTTTTGGTTTTTGGGAACAAAGTTTCTCGGGCCTGTTTTTTGTTTGGTTAGCCTAGAGCAAACAGGGTGTTGGGATTTTGAACTGTTAACTTTCTGGACTGTCCTGATTTTTTTCTTTTTCTTTTTTTTTTTCTCTTTTTTTTGTTTGGGGGTTCTTTTTTTACCCCGTTTGCGCCCTGCTTCTCAGGCTGGTGCAGATGGGTGGTTACCTTGCCTAGTATGGTTCCTATTGCGTAACTGCTGTCATGTGGTGGTCCGTGGCTCTCTGTGTCCAGGCTCTGACCCCTCCGGCCTTCCCTATCTGGTGATTTTCTCCTTCCCTCATATTATATTCCCTCCGACGTGATGAGCGACCTTACACTTATCTCATGGAACGTCCGTGGGTTGAACTCTAAATTTAAACGCTCACTGGTCCTGCAATATCTTAAATCCCTTGGCCCCCACATTATCCTTTTACAAGAGACCCACCTTATGGGCTCTAAGATACTGTCCCTTACCAGGAACTGGATACAGAGGGCCATTCACTCTACATACTCCTCCTATGCGAGAGGGGTGGCTATTTTAATACATAAGAAACTGGTATGTGCTATTGAACATGTGGTGACGGATCCTGCTGGCCGTTATGCCATTGTGGTCCTGACTGTTGAGTCTCAATTAATTGCCATTGTTAATGTTTATGTACCCCCTCCCTTTAAGAATGAGGTACTCTATCAGGTCCTGGACAAGGTTGCCACATTTGGCCCCCTGAGGTTATTTGTGGCTGGGGATTTTAATAATATCCTTGATTACTCCTTGGATTCCTCAAACCCGAATAGGGTGCGGAACCTTGACCTGGGGCTTTGGGCAGACTCTGCGGCTTTGGAGGAGGTCTGGCGGTGGAAACATCCTGGTGAGTGAGGTTACTCCTATCTTTCCCACGTCAGTACCTCCTCCTCCCGCATTGATTTGGCGTTCGCCAACCCTGATCTCTTGCCCCACGTTGAGGAGGTCTGTTATCTAGCAGGGGGTCTATCTGATCACACCCCTTTGCGGGTGGTACTGACCTTTGCCGCTCAGGGCCGCAGGAGGGTTTGGAGACTACACCCTGGTTGGGTGGCCGAGTCCTCCATCGAGGCCCTGATTTTGCCTCATTTGCAGGAATATTGGACGCACAACGAGGGTTCAGCGGGTGGGCCGGTACTGTGGGACGCGTTTAAAGCGTCCACACGGGGGGCAAATGTGTCGGCCATAAAGGCTGCGAGGATTGAGAAAAACTCAAAGTCTGAGGAGCTGCAGACCAATGAAATCCTGTGCGCACAGACGCATGCTGATGCGCCTTCCCCTGCTTCTCTGGTTGAGCTTCAAGCGGCCAGAAGGGCCCTTCTGGTGCATTTTCAGGACTTGACCCACTGCACTCGCAAGAGTAGGGCCAAGAAATTGTTTGTGAGGGGCGATAAGAATGGGAAGCTGTTGGCATTCCTCTCAGCAGACACTAGGGCACACTCAGCTATCCCATGCATCTCTTCCCCAGGTGGTGCCGTAGTGAGGGATAGAGAGGGTATAATGCAGGCCTTTGTATCCTACTATTCAGAACTTTACTCAGCTATCCCGCCGTATGACCACCGGGACCTGACTGACCTGCTGGGTCTCCTTCAGATCCCGGAGTTGTCCGAGGAGGCGGTAGCCAGTCTTGAGGCCCCCTTCACAGACAAAGAATTGGCGTCTGCCATTGCATCTTTCCCTAATGCTAAGTCGCCGGGCCCTGATGGACTCCCAGCAGAGTGGTATAAACAGTATCTAGATGTTTTATCCCCCAGACTTTTAAAGCTCTATATTGACTGTTTTGACTTGGAAAGCCTCCCGGCATCTTTCTATGAGGCGCATGTTGTATTACTCCCCAAGCCTGATAAGGACCCTCTTTGCTGTTCTTCCTATAGGCCCATAGCGCTTTTAAATATGGATCTGAAAATCCTCACTAAGATGATTGCAAATAGACTGATGAAAATTATACATTACTTGGTATCGCCTGACCAGACCGGGTTCATGCCCCAAAAAGCCACTGATATAAACCTGAGACGGGTGTTTACTCACACGCAGTTGGGGGCCGAGGTGTCCTCTGGGGGGGCTTTGGTGTTCTTCGACCTGGAGAAGGCCTTTGATTCCATTGATTGGGGTTATATGACCTATGTCCTACAGCGCATGGGGTTTGGCCCCAGGTTCCTTAAATGGATTTCACTGTTATATGACCACCCGGTTGCGGCCCTCCGCTTTAATGGAGGGGTCTCTGGGACTTTTCCAGTGTCCAGGGGCACCAGACAGGGGTGTCCACTTTCACCCGGCCTGTTTGCTCTCGTCATGGAGCCTTTGGCGATTGCGCTACGTTCCTCCCCCCAAATTCAGGGAATCAGTGTGGGCACCCTAATTGAAACCACAGCACTATATGCAGATGACTTAGTACTGTTTATTAGAGACACTGGACCCTCTCTACGGGCTGCGTTGTCACTCTTGGAAAAATTTGCTACGGTCTCTGGGCTCCGGGTTAACTGGACTAAGTCTAAGATACTTCCCCTGTGTTCTCACCCTATCCCTGCTCAGGTCAATCCTACCGTCCCTTTGCTGTGGGTCTCCCAAATTAAGTACTTAGGGCTTCAGATCACCAACTCTGTGACAGACTTTGTCAATCTTAATATCTCCCCGCTACTCACTAAAATATCTAAAAAATTTCAGGCCTGGAAAAATCTCCCCTTGTCCCTCATAGGGAAAATCAATCTGGTCAAGATGAAAATTCTGCCATTACTGTTATATACCCTTAGAAACTCTCCAGTGTGGATTCCCAAGTCCCTTTTTAAGTCCATTGACACTATAATTTCCTCCTTTTTGTGGCAGGGGGGCGTTCCTCGCCTGAAATTGGCGATCCTGCAACAGCCATGTGCGGAGGGAGGGCTTGCAGTCCCTCACTTCCACAAATATTTTTTGGTTGGACAGTTGACTGTGGCCCACCGCTGGTTAACTGCGCCTCCGGATGATACATCTGTGTCCCTGGAGGCTGCCTGTCTGGGCTCTTATGAGGCGTTGTCTCATTTGGTCTACAGGGGCCTGAAAGCTCCCTATCCCTTAACGCACTCTATGCGCTCAGTGATGAGGGCCTGGGCTGTGGTCCAGGGATTGCAGTCACCTAGCTCTCCTAGCTTATCGCCTAGTCTCCGCATCTGGAGGAACCCCAACTTATCGCATTTTTTCTCTTACCCGGACCCAGTAGTTTGGACGGGGTATGGGATTAAGCTTTTGGCCCATGTTGTGTCCAACGGTACCCTATTGGCCTTTGATGAACTAAAACAGAAGTATAATTTACCTAATTCCCACTTTTTCAGGTATTTGCAACTGAGGCATGCCTTTCACTCACAGTTTGGTGGGAGGACCCTTAGCCTGGAGCCCAGTGATCTTGAGCTATTGGCGTGCAGTGAGTCCCTACCTAAGCCAGTTTCCAGTTTTTACAAAGACCTGTTCCCGGAGATGACTCTCCTACTCAGACCTTGCAGGGGGGCTTGGGAGGCTGTGGCCCCGGGATTGGACAGAGACGATTGGGATGACATGTGGGGGACTGCTTTTCAATATTTAGTCTCGAGTAGGGACAGACTGATCCTTTATAAGTTTCTGCACAGAGTTTATCTTTCTCCAGCTAGACTGGCAAGGATGTATGGGACGCAGAGCTCTCTCTGCTGGAGATGCTCTGCACCTTTAGCCACCTTTATGCACATCTTTTGGGAGTGTCCTCCAATCAAAATCTACTGGCAGGCCATTGCTGACTGTATTAGGTTGGTCACCTCCATATCTATCCCCATGTCTGTTGAGGTCTGTCTTTTACATCTGGTTGAACCCCTGGCCACTACCAGGGCTATACGAACCTTACTCACGCTTCTGTTGTACTACGCTAAAAAGCGCATCATCCTATCATGGAAGAGTTCTGTAGCTCCTACTGTTAACACTTGGAAAGCGTTGGTTAATAAAGCCATACCCTTTTATAAGGCCACTTATTTGAGTAGGGGGGCACTGACTAAATTTGACAAGGTTTGGGGGGGTTGGATGGCTACTGTGGATACGGCTTCCGATTAAACACAGCAAAGCAGGGTGTAATATAATATGGGAGGGTGGGAGTGTTCAGGATGTCAGGACCTCGAGGGGTTGTTGTGCACTTATGTAATACACATGTGAAGGTGGGGTAGCGTCTCCTTCCCTGTTGTCCTATGTCTGGGTGGGGGAGTTTGGGGGCGAGGGGGATCTGATTTGATGTGCTATATCCGACTTGTCTCTGCAGAGAGCTACTGGACTGTACTTCTGAAATATGGCGGACCGCCTCTGGTTGGTGGTCCGTGACATGTATGTTCCTTTCTAGGCAAGGGGGGGGGGGTATACTTTGTTGGTTCTGGGGGGGGGGGGGGTTGGGAAGGTCGCAGGTTTAATGTGACAATGTTGTGACCGGCTGTCTCCACGTTGTGTGGAGTGTTGTTTTCTGTACTGTATGAAAACTAATAAAAATATAATTTCCAAAAAAAAAAAACATCCCAGTTCTTGCATGGCCAGCATACTCATCGGACATGTCACCCATTGAGCATGTTTGGGATGCTCTGGATCGGCGTATACGACAGCATGTTGCAGTTCCTTCCAATATCCAGCAACTTCGTACAGCCATTGAAGAGGAATGGAGCAACATTCCACAGACCACAATCAACAACATGATCAACTCTATGCAAGGAGATGTGCTGCACTGCGTGAGGCAAATGGTGGCCACACCAGATACTGACTGGTTTTCGGACTCCCATGACCCCCAATACAGTAAAACTGCACATTTTAGAGTGGCCTTTTATTGTGGCCAGCTTAAGGCACACATGTGCAATAATCATGCTGTCTAACCAGCATGTTAAAGTGGTTGTAAACCCTCCTACATTTTTTTTTTTTTTTTTTAACTAGCTCCAAGAGAAAGGCATAATGAGCTATTATGACTAGCATAATAGCTCATTATGCATCACTTACCTTAGATCGGGGCCCCTGAAGCCGTCCTCGTCTCCCTCTTCAGCCGCATCCATCGCTGCGGCGATAGCCGGAAGGTAACTTCCGGGTATCGCCGCTGCAGCCAATCACAGCGCCGCTCCGGCGCTGTGATTGGCCGGAGCGGCGAAGACGTGACTCCGCGCATGCGCGCGTGAGCCGTCAAATTCGGCTACGTCGTCGAATGTTGCGACCTAGCCGAATTTGTGAATGGGGTTAACCCCATGCGCATGCGCGTGACGTCAGCGTCGCCGCATTTAAATGCAAATATCTCCTTAACCGTGTAGGTTAAGGAGATATTTCATGCACCTACAGGTAAGCCTTAATCTAGGCTTACCTGTAGGTGTTTGTTTATAAAGTGGGTTTACAACCACTTTAATATGCCACACCTGTGAGTGGGATGGATTATCTCGGCAAAAGAGAAGTGCTCACTATTACCGCGATTTTACCGCGTTTGCGGTAAAAATAGCGCTAACGCCTATGCATTTTTACTGCGTTTTTACTGCGTTCGCGCTAAAAATAGCGCGAACGCGGCAAAAACGCAGTAAAAACGCATAGGCGTTATCGCTATTTTTTACAATAACGCTTATGCCTATGCATTTTTATCGCGTTTTTACCGCGGTACTCATTCATTTCATTGGGGATAGGCGTTTTTACAGCGTTATTTTATGCGCCCCAAAGATGCTCCAAAAAAGCTGTTTGCAGGATTTTTTCCAACGCACAGCCAGCACAACGCCTCAGTGTGAAAGCCCTCAGGGCTTTCACATTGAGAATGATGGGGCAGGATTATTTTAGGCATTTTTACAGCGCTATTTTTACTGCAAAAACGCGGTAAAAACGCCTCAGTGTGAAAGGGGCCTTACACAGGTTTAGAGAGATTTGTGAACAATTTTTGGGAGAAATAGGCATTTTGTGTACATTGGAAAAGTCGTAGATCTTTAAGTTCAGCTCATGATAAATAGGGGCAAACACAAAAGTGTTGCATTAATAATTTTTCTCAGTGTATTTTCTGAAAGCACATGACCAGTAGAATAAAAAGAAGGTGCTACAGATTTTTTAGAACCCGCGGTATTTGCGCAAATGTTTATCAAACCAATATATTAGCAAAAAATACACTAAACCCTTTATTAGCAGATAAAAACACAGCAAATTTTAAAAAATTCCTGCTAAATCCCTACTAAATATAAAAGCTTAACCTGTATAGAGTTAATAAATAACAAAAAAAAATATGTTTATATTGCGCCTTTTTGCAAAATGGTAAAAATCAAACGTATGCAAAATTGTAAATATCCAAATTTCACAAAAAATCAGAAGGTTTTCAATTTTCCCTTAGGCCCCTTTCCACACTGAGGAGATTTTCACACGTTTTGCGCTAAAAATAGCGCCTAAAAAACGCCTGAAGAACTCCTGCCCCTGCAGAGTGCTTTCACACTGAGGCAATGCGCTGGCAGGATGAGAAAAAAAGTCCTGCAAGCAGCATCTTTGAGGTGGTAAAGGAGCACTCCTTTACCGCTGCTGCCCATTGAAATCAATGGGACAGCGCGGCTATACCGCCCGCAAAGCGCCTCTGCAGGGGCGCTTTGCGGTGTTTTTTAACCCCTTCTGGGCTGCTAGCGGGGGTTAAAACCGCAAATTATATATTTTCTGAAAGCATAGGACTTGTAGAATAAAAAAAAGGTGCTACTGTTTTTTTAAGGCCCCCCCGATATTTGTGCAAATGTTTACCAAAGCAATATTTCCGCTAAAGATACAAATACAACAAATTTTACAAAATCCTGCTAAATCTGGAGGTTTTCCTTTTTCACTTACAACTTTCAGAATTTGTAAAAGACTCCCCAAACCATACATTTTCTGAAAGCACATGGCCAGTAGAATAAAAAGAAGGTGCTACTGATTATTTTAGGCAGCGCGATATTTGAGCAAATGTTTATGAAAACAATATTTTCACTGAAAATACACTAATATCATTAATAGTGCACATAAACACAACATAAGTTACAAAATTCCTACTATAGCATCGTTCACATGTGGCATACTAAAGCGTACGCCCATGGAGGGCCGTGTTTACCCACGCAGGGATGCACAGGTGTTCCGTGCATTCCCGTACAGGCAGTCCCATTTATGTAAATTTGAATGCAAAGGCTGAACAGGCATAGCTGCTATTCCCAATCTGACATTCGTGTGGATGTGGGTACATGACCCCGAATGCAGACAGTGTGAGCACAGGGACATGAATGCGGACCTACATGTAAAATTGGTAGCAACGGCTCTGTTGGTGCAGTTGCTACATGCCAAATGACATCAATGGGACTGCCTGCACAGAGATGCACGGAACCCATGTGCATCCCTGTAAAGGTGCGCTGTGTATGTATGCCCTGTGTAAACAAGGCCTTAGGCCCCTTTCACACAAGCAGACCGATCGGGTCTGCCTATCCGTTTTTCTGGTGGGCCCAATCGGAAAAAATGTCCTCAATGTATCAATGTGAAGGTCTCAGTGTGAAATCCTAAGCAACAAGACTCCAAAAAATTAATAATCCATGGCATATTGAATCACTAATGCAAATAAGATGGATTTACTATTGCTGTCAAATTTAAGGCCAGGCCAAATTATGCCCAAATTTTTCTATGGACTACATACAGATGTATTTATTGTACTGATGGCACCCTGGCAGATATGATTTAACTTCTGCATACAATACATGCTAAAACATACTCATTTATAATATGCATTTTGCATGTTTTTTTATTTTTTTCCCCATACATTGCAGTATATAATTAATGCATTTGCATCCCATCCCAATGTGTAGGAGTTTTTAAGGTTTATGGCCGGGTACTTGCTTCTGATATACTACCTCTCCACATCTGTGTCTTTAATAGCAGCTGCAGAATTAGGTGAGAGACATTCCACTCCCCTCCATTGCACAATGTTTAACTTAAGAGTAGTCAGGGCTGTATATGATGCACCTATTCCCTGTGTTGTAGAAGCCGGGTATGGGCATATTATACACGGCAGTGGCGGCAGCTGCTCAATCTTCTTGGGGGGGGGGCGAACCGTGGCCTCCCTAGTCGAAGAGCCACCCACCACTCCCCCTCCCCCGCAGCCGGCCAGCCAGCCAACAAGCCAACCAAATACCCCCCCCCGGTGCTCACTCGCCGCTTCCCCCCCGTCACTCGATCGCTGCATTGCTGGTCCATTGTCCACCAGGCCCCCCACCAGCCCCTGCACTTACCCCATCCAGGTAGTGACTCCCTCCCCTGCGTCTCCTCCTGATTCCTGGCGGTCGCTTCTCCTCCCGGCCAATCAGGACTAAGGACCCGCGGCCAATTGGGTCTTACTACTGCCGGCCAATCGGGTCTTAGGACCCACTACCTGATTGGCCAGGAGGAGAAACAGAAAGACATTAACAAGTATTAATTCGCTAATGTCACACAACAGGGTGGGCTCCGGGCGCAGTGCTCTACGCCCAGAGCCCACCTTTTTTGAAGCCAATTAGCCTCTGGCTCTAATTATGTGCTTTTAAAAATAAATGTAGTGCCCATTCCAAATGGTTGGGATGCTATTCAAATTCAGAGGGATGTCTGAGCCAGTAGTTGGGCTCATACGGTTGATAATTACATTTAAATTCGCCTCTGTCTCAGTTATGGTTTGCCTCGCAATGATTTCCCTTTTTTCCTGTAGGTGGCGTTACCACCTCAGGCACTTGTTGGAACGCGGACAGATCATGGTACATTAAGTGGCCCCTTTTGGCAGTGGTATAGTGGGAGTGGTTAACCCGCTGTGCCTGCTGGGAGGGGATACTTAAGGGGCAGACGCCATTGTTTGGAGTTCGTTCGCGCCCGCCCCGCAGCCCTCTGGGCGCGAGGTATGTGTATGGTCCTGGTCTCGGGGCCACGTTGGCCCGAGGCTGCATTGCTACTTAGTAGGCCCAGCTAATCTGGCTGGGGCCTATATTCAGAGAAGGGATCCCAAGCTTTCCATTCAATTGGGAAGGAAGAATCTTAGTGAAGAAGTCCAGGGAAGGATCTGCCCCAGAGGAGACCGGCACAATATTGCTGTCTCGGGAGAGGCCTGGCAACTTCAGTAAGGAGGGATCCATTATGCTACGAGCCCTACAGTTCGCCGGATCGGCTTAAAGGTTCTTAAAACTGTACGGCTGGAAGTTTGGGACTTTGAAATCCTGTGGCAGAGGGTTCCTGGACTATCCAATTGATTACTTTAACACAGGTCTGTGGCAGAGACTTTGTACACTTGAAACAGGTCTCTGGCCGAGACTTTGTACACTTGAAACAGGTCTGTGGCAGAGACCCAACTCATCCTGGGCAGTCTGTGGCAGAGACTGCCCTCTTGCTGATCCGTGTGTCATCCCAGCTGCTAGGTCATGTGAGAGGGGACTATCCAGGTGACCAATATCCACTCTAGCATTGAGAGTGGTGAGTGACTTTGAACTTCTACTTTTGTCAACTTTTAGTGGCGAGTGCCTGAACCTTCCCCTGCTCTTCTATACCTTCTACTTCTCAACGTTTACTGCATAAGAAAATAAAGCCTAACTGTTTGTTTGAGGTTTTACATCTGTGTGGACATTGCATTACTGCAGACTTTCCTACACCGCAGCTGACGAGGTAACGTGTGTAGCGGGTATGTACTTTCCCGGGTGTAATTTGAACTTGGCAGAGACATTAGTGATGTGTAATTCCCTGCAGCCCAGCAGGTGGCGCTGTCGCCCTGGGCTGGGGTTGAATTATTGCTGTGTGTCGTGCCTCCTTTTTGTCCTCCCTCGGCAGCGGTATGGTGGGGCGGGGAACCCGCCGTGCTTGTTGGGAGAGGGTATAAAGCGGCCGGCCATCTTTGTCACGGGGTCGAGTCCCAGGCACCTTCAGCCTGCGGGCGGTGGTTCGTGTCAGTTCTCTAGGCGGACCTAGGCCTAGAGGACAGCCGGAGGTCGTGTTCCATCCCAGGCACCTTTAGCCTGGGGTGAGGTACTCGGATGGAGATCTGGAGCTCAGTGCCCAACACTGAGTTCCGCGAGGGAAGGAGATCCTAGGGAACCCCGGGAGTGGGTACCCGAATCCGGAAGGCGTAATGGACCGGGGGGAGCTCCTCACTTGAAGACCTGGTGCAGCATATTGCCAGTGACGGGTGAGCCTCTCATCGGAGACCACCTGGAAGGAAATTCCCCCCTCGCTCGGAGACCGCAACTCACTTTCAGGGAGGAAAGTGGAGAACACATTGTGTCTGGGCCTATTCGCATCCACACCTCCTTTTCTGTTCTGTTTCTACAAGGGAGTTCAACTGATTGTGTTCATTCGAGAAGAATAAAGGAGTGTTGAACTTTAATGGTGTGGGGCTCATTTCCTGACAGACATTGTTCAAGGTAACTCTTGGGGGAGGCTCCAGGTGCACAGCACTGACCCGAAGGTAAAGGAACTTTGCTTATATCACACTGACACCTGTGGTGAAGGCAAGGCTTGGTGTCCCCGCTCCCTTCCCCTCTAAGGTACCCCTAGGCAAGAGAAGAGACGAGCTGAAGACAAAGAGGGGAGTGAGGAGGGTGCTACATGTGGGGGCTCGGGTCCGGTATAGTGTTTGTGCACCACGGAATTGAACATGTCTGCTGGAAGAGTTACGCGAGTAGGCAGGCCTTCATTGGGCGAAGTGCATCCCTGTGCTCAAAGTCGTGGACATGACCCATTGAAGGGAAAGGCCCGCGCAGAAGAACGAGGAAAGGGGGAAGCTGAGCCGTGTGAAGTACTACACGTGGGGGTTTCTATTTGCACTGCGCCATTAGGCACACCCCCATCGCTTAGTTCGTGGGCGTGACTCGAAAGGAAAAAAGAACAAAAGCCTGCGAACTGGAGCAAAAGGGGAGGAGTCCAATACGTGTGAAGGACTACACGTGGGACGTTGGCGCAAAAACTTTGCAGTGTGCGATGGATCAGCAACAGGTCGCCATGTTCGGACATACATCGTGGATTCCAGTTCACCCTTCCACCACGACATTGACTGCTGCTGCTCCGGTAACAGATATGGGGATCCGGCTAAAGCCAAGGGGTCGATTCGCCCTGTATTCGTGCATGGACGTTGAGGCCCTGGGTGTGATTTGTCCCGGCTGTTCGGGACTGGTGTGCCAACTGAAGCCATTCGGGCGATGTGAGGCCTCTGGGGAGTTTCTGTTCGAAGTGGATCCGGCGGTTGAGAAGCTGAGAACCATCTACCCCGGCCGTGCTGCGGGCAACACCACTCAGAGAGGAGGAATCACTGCTGTGACAGCCATCCCTGCGCACACTGCAGCGACCGCGGAGGAGGTCATAAAAACTCAACGGGAGAAATCCGAGGATGCTGACTTGGTCACCACTGTCTCGCAGCGTCCACCACCGAAGAGAAAGACCGGTATGGTAGCCCCGACCAGCGGTTGTGGTGGACCGTCTCGCCCGCTTACGCCCGGCTCGGATGGATCCGTCGACAAGAGTTCCGGATGTCCTGTTTCAAGTAAAGGCCGAGGTAAGCCTGGTGGAGAGATTTGGTGTGTGGGAAGAGGTGAAAACCCAGTCTCCACTACAGGCTACCTGCCCGCGGAGGAGTGCGACACCTCTGACCTGGAGTCGCTCTCGGACATGGGAGACGACGTTGCTATAGACGAACTGTTTGCCGAAAAGGGCTGGGACAAAGTACCTCTCGCTTCATCCCACAGAACTAGGGATCCACCCATGTCTACAGGGGAAAGTACACCCCGGGTGGAGGCACCAGCGCCTGAAGAGAGGTCCCATCCCCAGCCTGCCTCTACAACCCCGGTACCATCTGTACCCAAGACCGGGAAAAAGAGACTGCTGTTGCGGGCACCAATGCCCAGACCAGATGTGGTCAAGGTCCCTCGCCACCCGGACTTAATAGTTTTACCTGGCGAAGGGGACAAAGCTACCATGCCTCCTTTGGCGAGACTACAACGCCTATTTGGCCAGAAGGTTGCTGTAGAGTATGGATGGGAGTACCCGTACTTGTCTAAGGAGTTGCTCTATGAGGTGGAAGTGTGCCGGGAGCGCTGGTACAATGACTTTGTGTGGACCCACCTTCAGATTCCACACGCCCGCAGGTACCTGGCATGCTCTCCAAAGGCCTCTCAACGTTTTAAAGACTGCAAGGCAGAGTGGATGTTGGGACGGCACATCCATGCAGACAAAGTGTTGATCCGGCGCAAGGAAGGAGAAGATGTGGAGTATCATCTGGAGACCATGGATCAACACCTGAAGCCACTTGTTCTGCCGCATCCCCGCTTTTACCTGTAGGAGAGAAAAGACTCAGTTCTTGTCATGCTGCTGAACTTTCTGGGGCCCGTTGCTTGTGTGCCCAAAGGAATGAAGGACTGTTCCTGTTGTTCTTCACTTTTCTGCAAGAAATCATAGACTCTGGGGTAGATAGGGTCCAAGAGAAGAGGAAAAGTTCCACGAGTGCAGTTACCGCAGTGCTGTCACCAGGTGGCAGTGTTGCGCAACGTTAAACACTTTCACGCACTCACTCTTTGGAGAAAAGGGATTTCTTCCAGGAGAAGTTTATTTTATCTCACACGAATACACGAATACATGTGTCAAGCCCTGTACACACGATCGGATATCCTATGGATTTTCGTCCAATGGATTTCTCCATCGGAAATCCGATGAAACAGTTTTTCATCAGTCTTGGCCTCACACCATCAGTCCAAAAACCGACGGCAACAAAACGACGGCACGTACAACACGTATGACGGCGCTATAAAAGGGAAGTTCAAATCTAATGGCGCCACACCTTGGGCTGCTTTTGCTGATTTCGTGTTACCGCGTGTTAGTAAAAGTTTGGTGAGAGCCGATTCGCGCTTTTCAGTCTCCGTGCTTTTCAGATCGTTTCCTGCTGTTCAGTTTGTGCTTGTGGGTTCGTATTTGTTCTTCAGTGCGTGCAGTCAGGTCGTTACTGCTTGGCAGTGCCTTCTTGGCCGTTCGTTTACTGTTTTTCAGGTCGTTCTTCTCAGGCCTTGCTGTTCCACGGTGCGTTCTGTTTGAGTTTGTTCTGACCAGGCGACCGGTTTAAAACCATGTTTGAAGTGCGTTCTTGTTCTCGAGCTCATGCTGGCTATGGACTTGGTGTTGCGGTTAACACTGTAACCCGAGTTCAGTCCGTGAACAGGGTGAGGAGGAGTTCATGGACCAAGAATTGGTTGCTACAGCGGGACCAATTCTCTCATATGTCTCTGCTGCGGGAAATCCATGAGAATAATCCTGATGATTTCAGGAATCTCAGGATGACGGACCCCGTATTTCACCGTCTGTTGGATTTGCTGTCCCCCTATATCACGAGGCAGGACACTGTGATGCGCCAGGCCATCACTGCCGAGCAGTGGCTTATTGCCACGTTGAGATACCTGGCGACTGGGAGAAGCTTGCAGGACCTCAAGTTCACAACAGGCATCTCCCCCAAGGCTCTCGGGATCATTATCCCTGAAATGTGTTCGGCCATTATTCAGGTCCTGCAGAAGGACTATATGAAGGTAAGTTTGCTCCTTTAACATCACATTATATGTTTGGATTGTTTGCTACATAATTTTGTTTTTCCCTCCTTCCCAATTTTGCCTGTTTGTAATATGCTTGGTAATTACCATCGTAGTTTAGCAATTCCCCCCCCCCCTCTAAAATGTTGACAAATGTTTTATTACTCATTCAAGTTCAGCAGAGTGGTCTAGCCTTTATTTGGGGCCCCCCAAATCACCTCAAACCCCCCCTTAGTAATTTTTATAATGTCCCCTCAGGGGGGGTGAGTCATGTGCTAAGTGGGCCTTCTTTTTAGGCCATGAAATACTGCCTTAAATAATAATGGTAGCCTGATGTTGGTCAACAATGTCTTTGTGTTATCTGTTTGCACTGTAAACTTAAAACGTACTAATGTCTTCTTTTTGTTTGACACCACAGTTTCCTTGCACACCACAGGAATGGCTGACTGTGGCTGATCAATTTGCCCAGCGGTGGGACTTCCCCAACTGTGGAGGGGCAATTGATGGCAAGCACGTCCACATAGTGCCGCCACCCCGTTCGGGGTCATACTATTTTAACTATAAAGGTTTCAATAGTATTGTGTTAATGGCGGTTGTAGTAGAATGTATGAAATTATTGACACCATTTTTAAGTAGAAATGAACTTTGACATACTTAGCTTAACTGACAGTTTGCATATAGTCACACCCTGCTACTGCTAGTCATTGTGGTTAAGCTTATTCATGAAGTAGCCTGATTGTATAAGAAAAGTCCCTTGCTAAACTAAATTCAGCAGTTTAATACAAGATAAGAATATACTGAGTTTGTATAATTTTTAGAAACGTATGTGTTAAGACATTGCCCCTCCTATCTTTCTTTTCCATATAAGCCACTCTAACACTGAATAAAAACCAGAGATCTAATGAACACACTATCCATTTCCATGTGTCATTTTGATTTCTCACGGATCCGGGGGTCACTGAAAATGATCTTGCATTTACCTGAAGTACACCTGGGTGGCGGTATTACCTTCTTCAGATGGTGGCAGTGGTGGGAATGAAAAAATCACCTTTGGTAAGAAGAATTTTTTTGTCTTTTAGACAGACTGTTTTCTCTTACCTTAGCTCTGATTTAAATTTCATCTCAAACTAAATTTATGTAGAAGAGGGATACGAACCACGCCTTGGTGTATAGGGGATTTTTTGGGAAAATCCGCCTTTGAAAGTACCTTTGAGAAGGTCCTAATTAATTAGAAGCGTTTTGGGAACGCTGTAAAGTACCTCTCAGAAGGTCCTAATTAGAAGCGTTTTGGGAACGCTGTAGAAAAGTGTACACGACAGTCCTTTTGGCAAGGAGCTGAAATGGTAAATGAGGATTAGATTTCGGGGATCCAACCTACTTTCGCTTTTCTATCTGACACATAGAAGTAATAAGATAATTTGTTGTGTAGATACACTGACTGTAGGGGGCGGTTTGCACCATAGAAATGCAGTCCGGATGCGTTCCAGGTGTTTTTTTTACATGCACATTTTTGCAGCGTTCCAGTGCAGGAAGGATGCAGCATGTTCTGTTTTTTCTTGAAGTGAAGTGCACTGGAACTGCAAGCACTGGTGTGAACTATGCCATTGAAGACCATATAACCTGCTTTCCATGCGTTTTTTTCTGAATTTTTTTTTTTTTTTTAAAACTCACTGGACTGCATGTGGTGTGAACTGGCCTTAAGGTTAAACAGTCAAAGTGGTCTACAGTATTAGAAATCTCCCTTGCTTATATCCAAATATCGTGAGAGTGGTAAGTACTTTTGTATGTATGATAAATGTTGACGCTGTGGTGGAGATGGGACAAAGGGGTTTTAGCTATACTATACAAGCCAAGGTTTTAAGAAGGGAAAGTTGTTGTTAGTATAGGGAATTCTCTTCCATCTGCTCAGTGAAAAATGCTTACATTTTATGTGTTTGTTTGTTGTTATCTTGGAATTCCAATTTAAAGTATAAGTTGTTTTTTCTTCTGAATAAAACGGATTGTTGAGTAATTGATATCTGTCCTTTGATCCTGCCAAGTAGGAGAGCGTTGCTAAAGTGGGCAGGTGAGAGGGACAGAGTAGGGTACTCATCTGTGTGTGGTGCTTTATTTGAGTGATTCCTCCTATCCAAAGTATTGTTTAGCACAATACACAGAGGTATATGTCCGCTTGCATAAATCTGCTATTTCACTTCAAGTGAAAGAGGGGATCAAACAACCGACCACACCTTCGTCAACGCTTTTTGCGCAAAGCATACTGCTATATTTGCATTCCATGTGCAGCGAGTCCGAGAGACTTGCTGAGGTGGAGAATATGTTAAAGAAGGATTTAATTCAGAAAAGTTATCTATATACTATATACTTTACTGAAACAAGAACGCAGAAGAGCAGAAGGAGCCTGGAGAAGAAATGCAACAAAGGAGAACTACACAATCTACAAAGCACTCACTAGGAAATATCATAAAGCAATCTTCAAAGCAAAAAGAGACCATTTCGCAAACACCATCGCAAAAGCCCTAAACCGCCCCCGCAAACTCTTCAAACTAGTAGCTCAGACCATGAATCCCACCTGTTTGGAGTCTTCAGCAAACGAAACACAGGAATTCTGCAATGAACTATCCAATTTTTTTATCGACAAAATTGATAACATTAGGAAAATAATTCAGCAGGAAAAATCAAACAACCCCACACAGCCAAAGGAAGAAAAGAACCAGATAAATATTCTGCAATCAAAGAAATTTACTCTGGTCCCAATTACAATCGACACTACTAAAAACATCATCAGAAGCCTCCGAGATAGCATTTCACCGAACGACATCATTCCGGCAAAACTGCTGAAAGGATGTACCGACATCTTGGCACCCCACATAACACACTTCATCAACCAATCGTTCAAAGAAGGTATTGTGCCGACTTCCCTTAAACAAGGAATAATCAAACCCCTCCTAAAGAAACCTAACCTTGACCCGAATGACCCAAATTTTAGAAGACCGGTAACAAGCCTGAACACCATCTCCAAGATTATCGAGAAAGTTGTAACACAACAGCTACAACTTCATTTGGATACCCACAATCTCCTGGACCCACTTCAATCGGGGTTCCGCCCAGGCCATGGGACGGAAACGGCACTTCTCAAAATATGGGACGACGTACTAGAAGCAGCAGATGACGGAGAATCATGTCTCCTGGTGCTGCTGGACCTCAGTGCAGCCTTTGACACAGTAGATCACAAAATCCTACTTACGCGTCTCACCGAAGTAGCAGGAGTCGCAGACACGGACCTACCATGGTTCGCATCCTTCTTAGAAAACCGATCCCAGACAGTGAAACTGGGAGCCTTTACCTCGGCACCACGCACAAATACATGCAGAGTCCCTCAAGGATCACCCCTGTCACCGGTACTCTTCAACATCTACCTTCGGCCACTCCTCAAAATCATCAGTGAACAGGACATGCGTTATCACTCCTATGCAGATGACACTCAACTATACTTTCGCATCAACAACAAAAAAGATCAATATTACGGACTGGAAAAATGCCTTACATTGATCAACAATTGGATGACAGAGAGCTCCCTCAAGCTTAATGGATCCAAAACAGAACTGCTCATTTTCCACGCTAACCGAAAGAAAAACGCCAGGACCACATGGACGCCACCCACCATCCTGGGACAAAACATAACCCCAAGCACCAAAGTTAAAAGCCTGGGAGTTATCTTTGACTCAGACATGACTATGGACGCACAAATAGGATCAGTAGTCAGTGGATCCCACCACCTTCTCCGCCTGCTACGAAGACTCATCCCGTTCATCCCGGAAAAAGACAGAGCAGTAGTAGTCAGAACCATTATCAATTCACGGCTTGACTACGCTAACTCACTTTACCTAGGACTACCCAAATACCAAGTTGCACGTCTACAAGTTGTCCAAAACACAGCGGCCAGACTGGTAACAGGGAAAAAACCCTGGGAATCAATCGCACCATCCCTGAAAAGCCTCCATTGGCTAGCCGTAAAGGATCGGATCACATTCAAGACCCTCTGCCTCACCCACAAATGCGCACAAGGAAACGCTCCTGAATACTTATGCGAGAAAATAAAACACTACACCACTACTCGTGACCTTCGATCAACTAGCCAAAACCTCCTCCACATCCCCAAGACCCGCTACAAAGCCAAGGGAGAACGAAGGTTTGCTGTCCAAGGACCAAGGCTATGGAGTGCGCTACCCACGAATATCCGCATGGAAGAAAACCATCGGGCCTTCCGGAAAATACTAAAGACCCATCTCTTTTAACGATCTCAACGACACTGGATGCAAAGCGCCTTGAGGCGATTTAGTTCGCAATTGCAGCGCTATACAAGTTACTCACTCACTCACTCACTCATAGATTAAAAAAATACATGTTTATTGTTAAAATGTTGCAACTATTGTCAATCTATACATGAAATGTGTTGGGCCCATATTCCCATGTCAAATGCATAGTTAATTGGAAACATTAAAAGGGGAATGTGACATCACTGATAAATTACATGTATGCGCTGGTACCAAATGTTTTTTTTTTGAGGAATCTGATCAGATACAAATTTTTTTTAGAGTAGCATTTCAACTTATACATGGGGTATTTTGATTATTTCAGTTAGGTTCTGTTTCCACTATTGAAACCCCAGATTTCCGTGATTTGCAGTGCGACTTTGCAATGCGATTTTTGATACAATGTCATGCAAAAGTGTGAGAAAAGGTCGCACCGAAGTAGGAACAAAATAGTGCAAGAACCTTTTTGCGTCGCTGTGACTTGAGTCGCACAAATTAAAACAGGGATCATTGAATTACCTGGGTTTTTGACTTGTCATGCGACTTCACATGTGTCAAGTCGCACGGCAACTCACAGTAGTGGAGACAGAGCCTTAGAGCCTTGGAGTCTGACTTTGGGGACTGTTTTAATTGTGTAATTGCCTATCCTTACGTTATTGAAGTTAAAAGGTGTTGTTTTTCTTTTCAGTTTCGACAAATATAGTTTTGTTGATGTTGAGAAAAAAAAAAAAAGCGAACTTTTGCATTGTATAAGGACATTGCCTATTACAAGACAAGGGAATGGATATTTGTGCAAATGGTTTTCATTTGTGTTTAGGCTGTATGAACAATGATTGGGGATTTAAAAATGTTTGATTTTCTTTTTTTTGGTTAAATACAATTTTAGGGCTGGGCTCACACATATGCAGTGCGAGTTTGAGCTCTGTTTTCACAGCTAATTGACAAAGTAGTTGTTCAGCGCTTCATGTCAGTTTTTGATCAGGATCAGGTCAGGATTGCATATCAGATCAGGATTTTATACTGTTCACAACTGAATGACATGTGCGATTCAGAAGCGTTCCCATAGAAGTCAATGGCCCTGAATTCGCACATAAGCCGGACTGCACTGCCTAGAAAACGCACACCTTTTTGGGCAGTGCGGAGTGCTAATGCACCGCAGGTGTGTGAGCCAGCCTCATCCAAGAAAGTTATGTATTCCAGGCGCTACGCCAGAGGAATTGTGGTTGGTAAAGAAAAAGGAAGTAACTTAAGGTTTGTGTAATCCTATGCACTAGGGAAAAATATGAAAAAAAAAAGTAATGGTAAAAGGTGCTTAAAAGATGTTCAAAGGGCAAATATGGAAAACATTTCTAAATGAAGAATGAATGGACTGGCCAAATGGATGTGAATAAAAGGAGAAAGTGGTTGTATTGTGTTTAATGAATGCACAAGGTATTATTTGATTAGTAAAGTATCTTAAGTGTTGGTTTAAAATGTACACAAAGAGATGGTTGTCTCATATTGTGTTTTCTTGTTCAGGGAGTAGAAGTTATTAGGCCCATGTTCCTGATAATATATATTTCTCTAAAAGTTTGGGTTAAGTAACCAGGATATACAAAATAAATTGCTGCATATATTGAGTCCATGAGGTACTAAAATATGATGGGAAAGTTTGTTTGAATAACAGTCAGAGTGACTATTCTGGATATATTTACCGGTACCTTTTGAATTCCCAGAGTTTCAATCATGAAGTGTTAATGATGTAATGAAGTTTATCCATCAATGTTTTGTTTGTTGCTGATGATCAGATATATTTGAAAAGTTGGGAGGCTGACTTCTGAGTCAGAATATGTGTTGGGGTAAAATGTTCTGTTCTGAGTTCCTCGGGTCCACTTGGGTCCCGGGGATAGAAGAAACTAAAGTTGTTTAAGTTTTATTGAAGTCCTGCTGTAATACTGGATTTGAAAAAATGTTTAGTTTAAACATATTGAATCTACATAATGAAGACTGTTGCTGAGAAACATTTTATATTTCTGCATGCTTTACTTATGTTTGAGTTAATGAGGAATATTATTTTTAATACCTCCAATAGTTAAGGCCTTAATTGATCAGGTAGATTCTGTGATTATTCATGTTGGATGAGGAATATCCGCCCCAGCCAGCCAAAAGAAATGCCAATCCCATTCCTACCCTATACCCCATTCATACCCTGCCCTATACCCTATCTGGATGAAGAGATGACTACAGCTTTTACATGGAAATCTTCGTTGTTCATCTTTGTTGTTCAAATGCCATGGGAGATGCTGAGATGAGTAAAGGCGGACACCTGCTGGAAAATATTGCTGGAATGACACCTTGAGGGTTAGCCATGACGCACGCCCACGGTCTACGAAATTCCAGTGAGCATCACAAGGGAGTGATCCAGATACGCCAGCCCGAAGACCCAAGTCTAGCCCAATGCATCAGTTCCCATCTGTCTGTGGATATCGAGTTCTATCCTTACAAAGAGGCAGGGTTTTGGGGTAGAAGGATCTCTGTAAAATATGTGTAAACACAGAATCGAACCAAAAGTTTTGGGAAAAGTTTAGGAGAATGAGAATTATAATGTGGACATTTCTTTTTCCTTCCCTTTCATGAATTTATTGGACATTCAGAAGCCATACAAGAGATTTTTTTGTGCTTTTCTTTGGGACAATTTTTTTTATTTTGGCCTAAAGGCTGTCATGTCCCTCCCACTTGCTTTTAAGGACTGTCACGCCCTCCCCCCTTTGTATTTCATGACAATTGCTATGAAGCTGAGATTATCTGTTTATTGTTCTCTATTTTTACATGCTTAGGATAATGATACATTTATGAGAAAGTAGTCCAGGTGAATGTTGGGGGCTTCAGGGTTTGTGATTATCACGTTCGTGATAAAAGAGGGGATTGTAATAGAATGTATGAAATTATTGACACCATTTTTAAGTAGAAATGAACTTTGACATACTTAGCTTAACTGACAGTTTGCATATAGTCACACCCTGCTACTGCTAGTCATTGTGGTTAAGCTTATTCATGAAGTAGCCTGATTGTATAAGAAAAGTCCCTTGCTAAACTAAATTCAGCAGTTTAATACAAGATAAGTATATACTGAGTTTGTATAATTTTTAGAAACGTATGTGCTAAGACATTGCCCCTCCTATCTTTCTTTTCCATATAAGCCACTCTAACACTGAATAAAAACCAGAGATCTAATGAACACACTATCCGTTTCCATGTGTCATTTTGATTTCTCACGGATCCGGGGGTCACTGAAAATGATCTTGCATTTACCTGAAGTACACCTGGGTGGCGGTATTACCTGCTTCAGCGGTGGTGTCGGCACGGTACGAGTTCCTGTATGTGGACGTGGGGAAGAACGGCCGGATGTCCGATCGCGGAGTATTCGCTGAGACGGAGTACGCTCACCGTCTGCAGGCTGGGGGTCTTGCACTGCCTCCAGATGCAGAGAATGTGGAAGGACTACAGTTCGTTTTCATCGCGGATGAAGCATTTGGACTTGGACCACACCTCATGCGGCCGTTTCCCCAACGCACCCTCACCCCGGAGAGGAGGGTTTTTAATTACCGGCTGGCCAGAGCCCGGAGAGTTGTGGAGAATGCCTTCGGGATAATGGCCAGCCGGTTCCGCCTGTTTCAGACAGCAATTCATTTGGCGGAATACAAGCTGAACACCATAGTTTACTGCTGCTGCATAATGCACAATTTCCTGAGACATTTTTCACCTTCATATCTGTCAACAGTTGGGCCTGAGGCCGGTCCATCCGAGATGACCATTCTGACCGGCCTCGACCCTGCCCGTACTGGCTTGGCCCCCCAAAGTGCCCGTGAAGTACGTGATAAATACGTTGAGTACTTCACGGGTAGGGGGGCCATCGCAATGCCAGACCACATCTGACTATTTGTATAATCCAAATAAATTTTTATCGTATAAAAAACATGGTTTTGTCATTCTTGATTTTTGGGTTTATGTGTCTCCCAGGTTCTTGTAGTGCCAAGTGTATTTATCCTTAGTAAATAGCCCCAATTGGCACTATAAAAACATTGTTTGGGCATTTCCAAAAATGCTAGTGAGCATCGAAATAACAAGCCACACCTTTTTGCGTCTTCCAGAAACTTTTTACTCTGTGCAACCCTTTTGTTTGGTTTTAATACAAATATGTAGAAAGTTGGAGCTCCCCATTTTTTATCTTTTTTTGGGGAAGGATTGTTTTGCAGAAACATGCAAGGGTCAAACTCGTAATTTTTGAAAGTAGAGAACAAAGTGAAAAGGAGAAACTTGAGATGGGGTGGTGTCACCCCTGATCCAACCCAAATGTGAAGAACCCCTTTCTTTTTGTGTCTCGAATGTGTCTTTTCAACCTGATCCCATGGCTAAGGTAAACATGTATTTTTAAAAATTAAAACCCGCGCTGACAGACTGTGCAGTGATAATTAATAAATAAATTAATGGTTCCGCAGCTGCTGCAACAAGAGGTCTATCACCTCAAAAAGGAAAAAATATTGGGTATTTGCAGCGCTTGCAGAAAGGTATGTGAGCAAAGGAAATGTGTCACAAATGCTTATAGCACAAACATCTATAAGTGAATGGCTTATATGACATATCATCAATTATGGTATAAAACAATAGTGAACAAACTTAAAGTTCATTAAATAGCAATTATATCACTCCTGGAGAACTGAGTGTTTCCACACCAGAAATCAGTTGTTGGTTCCTAGATGAAAATTCCCTTCTAATGGCCCCGCTCATCAGATAGGGAAATAATAAGAGATCTCACCAACTAAAGTCCAGGCAGACTTCATCTCATGTAGATAGGCTCCATAGTACCAGCAGCAAAGGCATTTAAGTGACCATATGGAAAGAAAGGTCCTTGATGATGCCCTGGAGGAGAGGTTTCGGTGGAACGCACGCTGTGTACCCGGGAAACAACACTGACGCTCGTTTATCACTGTAGTCCTGTGAGTCTCTTTGTGAGCAGCGCCATGCTGTTTGTTTACTAGCGGTATTTCACATGAATTTTTTCCCTTTCTTTCCATATGGTCACTTAAATGCCTTTGCTGCTGGTACTATGGAGCCTATCTACATGAGATGAAGTCTGCCTGGACTTTAGTTGGTGAGATCTCTTATTATTTCCCTATCTGATGAGCGGGGCCATTAGAAGGGAATTTTCATCTAGGAACCAACAACTGATTTCTGGTGTGGAAACACTCAGTTCTCCAGGAGTGATATAATTGCTATTTAATGAACTTTAAGTTTGTTCACTATTGTTTTATACCATAATTGATGATATGTCATATAAGCCATTCACTTATAGATGTTTGTGCTACAGTATAAGCATTTGTGACACATTTCCTTTGCTCACATACCTTTCTGCAAGCGCTGCAAATACCCAATATTTTTTCCTAAGGTAAACATGTGCTATCTGCAAACCCTTCCTCGAACCTACTTCAGTAGGGAGGAAGAAGTTGCACGCCCAAAACAGGGACATAGATATCCTGTGACGGCAGATAGCACATGTTGAGTCACTGTGTGCATCTTTACATTTGGGCTGGTGGAAATCCCATTGCAAATTTGTGACGCATAACAAAACACAAAAACAGGGGGGGGTCACACTATTCTCCCCAAAATATCTATAATGTTTTTATATTTTTGCTCAATCACATTCATTCTCTTTCTCATAATGTCCATTTCGCTACTGCATTCCATTATTTCTTGAATAATTATTTTGGCACTTGCACTCTAGAATGGAGGATTTTGAGTTCCTGACACACCACCACGTTCATCCCCTAAAAAAAAAAAGACATTTAGAAATATGCACGCCTACATCTGTATTGACCTTGAAGTTGTGTGGACAGACACTGACCTGTTGTGGGGATAAGCTCCACCTCTCCCTCCTCCACCTCCCCTTCCTCCACCTCCAATTCCTCAACATGCTGATCTTGGCCTGCTTTGGGATCTTGGGGGAGTTTAGGTGGTCTGTGCTTCCTCGTCTCCTCAGATTGTTGTCCTCCCAGTCTCCTCTCCCCTATGGGAATGCCAAAAAATAGGTATCCTTTAGCACACAGAGATTTCCGGCCAGATATTATATACATTGTTTTGAAGTGGGGTACAACTGATATTTGGCCCTGAGTTCAAAGATGAACACATGAGATCCTGAGAGCTCTACAAAGCAGCATTTTTTTTTTTAAAGGGGCCTAAAAACCAAATTTTGAGAACCACAAAGGTATCCACTGGTGCACCTGGGTGTGACACCCTTTACAAATTAGTCATGCGGGCAACACTATAGTATCTTGCTCCTGAACAAGCTCCTGTACTTGCTCCTGAGTGTCATCTCCTTTACCCAGAATCCATTTGAGTCTTTCATTCCCATTCTACTTTAGTTACAACACATCATCTAGCCAACAATGTGTAGATAAACATTGTTTTTGGAAAATGAGGCATGGCCACATGTAGTTTACGTGGATATGTGGCAAACATGTTTTGTGGAAGACGAACATTTTTTGGGGAAGAAAAGGAAACCAAAGAAGTGGACCCTCAACTTAACATTAAAGTTGCCTTTTTGAAATGTGAAACCAGTCAATACAAGCACACGGTGCAAAACATGGAATAATACATCTTACAATGTGAAAGAACACAGTAAAAATAAAAGCTTACTTTTTTCTATGCTTTTTTTAAGCTTCCTATACTGCTCCGGCTCCCTCAGCTTCAGGTCAGACCACCTTTTACGGAGCTGCTCCTTGGATCTCATGACCCCATATTTCTGATATAGAGTCTTCGCCACTTTCTCCATTATTTGTGACTTCCGGAGATTAGGTGTGTCGTATGGCCCATGCTTCCCATCGTAATCCTTCCTCCGCAGAATGTCCACCATCTCCGCCATCTCAGCAAATGACATATTAGTCGCCTTATATCTTTTAATCCTGGATCGGGACGTTTCCGCCTCCGGCCTTTCCTCGTCGTTACTTTCGAGTAAAGAAGCCACCTGTGTCACCGACATTACGCCGTCTCCCACTGTGCGCCGAACATTAAGGGGCGGGGAAATGCAGAAAAAGTCCGTGATGGGCGGGCGGAGTTACACGCATGCGCAGGGTATAAAAATGGGAACAAAGTTATTAGGGTTGCGCGGAGTAAGAACGACCGGAAGTGCTGCAAACACCACAACTAAGGTAAGAAGGGAACTGGGGCCTACAATGGCCTATAATGGTTCATGATTGTAAAAGCCAATATTGTGATAAGTTGAGGAGAATCGAATCTGATTTTTTTTGGTTTCCACTGCGTTTTTTACTTGCAGACATAAAAAGATGAATAAACTGCGTGATCCGGATGTCATGATGATTTTGATGGAGAAATATAAAGAAATGAGAAACCTCTGGGAAGTTAACCATCCCTCTTATCACAAGAGTGCTGTACGTCGGGCAACAATCGAGAAATTGGCGGATTATATGAAGCCCTGGGTCCCAGGCGCAGACTACACTATGATGAACAATAAAATGTAGCAGGGTCCCCTTTAAGATTCGAGGACTACCTTGCCCAGAATCCCTTTCGGCATGTTTCCACCCCAGAGACTCATGGGAGGGGTTATAAAAGGGGGAGGCGAGGCTGGGCACCTACTTAACGGTCGCCCACGCGGCGCACCTTTACTATTCCATTAGTGTATAAGCATGAATATTGCTGCAGGGCTCTGCAACCTATTTTATGTGAACTGTTACCACTGTTAACCCTTTTACCACAAATCTAAAGTAAATTAGATACCCCTTTCATTATTGCCTTGGTGTCTGAGTTTTATCATATAGTATAAGAATATTATTGCTGCCATTACTAACTGTGCCAGTAGGGGGTTGAGTAAATTGCCGGGGGTTGGCGGAGCTGTATTCAGGGCCCAAACTAAAGCTGCGGCCCTCTTAGTTGAAGGTATCGCTACACATGGGGGTTCTCGTCCGGGATCCTGATACAGCAATTAAACGCCAGAGGTGCCGGCATGGACCCGCAAGCAATAGAAGAGTGGTGCAAAACCTCTAGGGCAGAGCCAAACAACTCGATAGTCATCAGTCTCCCAGGGGAGGAATGGAAGACTGACATGGTAGAGGACTTAATGAAGTTAGTGTCCCCAGATCACACACCATGGGTGATAGATATAAAATCAGACCCAGACATTTCATATCAGTATGCACTGGTGGAATACGGAGACGGGATACCAGAGGCTTGCAAGTACAAGTGTGTAAAGACGCCAGACAATAGAACCTCTAGGTTGGCGCCTGCAGTAACTATAAAGAAGGAAGCATCACAGATGGGATCACCGCAGGCTGCGGCCCGTACCTCACCAGAAAGAGGAGGTGGGGTGACACCCCCAGTAGCACCCGCACCTGCCACTGCTATATCACCAGAATTGATAAAGGCAATAGGGGATCTACTAATCAAATGTCAGAAGACAAACACGGTGCATGTGGAGACTAGCTATCGGAGACTAAAGACATTCTCAGGGAAGCTCCCTGTCTCTGCAGGGGAAGAAGATTTTGATACCTGGGTGGAGCAGGCATTACAAGCAGTAGAGGCATGGGAGGTGCCTGAAGCGCAGAAGAGGCAACGAGTGATAGAGAGCCTTAAAGGCGCAGCAGCAGAAGCAGTGAAAAGCAGATTGCATGGCTCAAGACTGTCTAGCCATGCTATAGGAGGAGTTTGGTCAATTGGAAAAGGTGACAGAGATGGTCTACCAATTTGAACACACTTTCCAACAACCAAGAGAGAAACTTTCAGAGTATGGTAGGAGACATGAACCTTATTGAAGTCCTGGTATACCTGGACGATGTCATTGTCTTTGGGAGAACCTTGGAGGAACACGAGGAGAGGCTGGAAAAAGTGTTGAGGAGACTCAGTGAGGAGGGACTCAAGCTTTCGCCTGAGAAGTGTCGGTTTTACCAGTCTTCTGTGAACTATCTGGGGCACAGAGTGTCTGAAGAAGGGGTGGCCACAGACCCTGAGAAATTGGAGGCAGTTACCACCTGGCCACGACCCACCACAGTAACAGAACTCAGATCCTTCTTAGGGTTCTGCTCCTATTACAGGAGGTTTGTGGAAGGATTCGCCCGAATTGCTAGACCATTGAATGAACTACTCAAGGCTGAGGGAGAAGAGGACGACTCAGGGCCCAGGAAGCCGGGAGAGTCAGTCAGAGATCAGTCGAACCAGAAATGTGAAGAGGCCTTCCAGGCATTGAAGAAGAGCCTAACCACTGCTCCAGTCTTGGCCTACGCAGACCCAACCAAACCCTATGAACTACACGTAGATGCTAGTCATGACGGTCTGGGAGGAGTACTTTATCAAGAACACGAAGGGCAACTACGGCCTGTTGCCTACGTGAGCAGGAGCCTGACCCCCTCTGAGAAAAACTACCCCACTCACAAGCTGGAGTTCCTGGCCCTTAAGTGGGCGGTAGTAAACAAGCTCAAAGACTACCTGTATGGGGCGGAGTTCACTGTGAAGACCGACAACAACCCCCTTACCTACCTATTCACTACAGCAAAGCTGGACGCCACTGGACACAGGTGGCTGGCCGCATTGTCTGGATTCAATTTCAGCCTAAAGTATAGGCCAGGGATTGGGAATCGAGATGCAGATGCCCTGTCCAGAAGATCTCATGGTCCCACCCGTGACATGGAAGACTGGACTCAAGTGGCACCTGACGGAGTGCGGGCCCTTTGTCAAGGGGCTGAATTACAAGCGAGAGGAGGCTCAAGGGTGGAAGAGATAGGACTTACCATGGTAGGAGTCCCCAAACAATACTGTGGAGTAACTCAACTGGAGGAAGACCATCTGCCAAAGCTGTCCAAGAAGGAGCTAAGATGTGACCAATTAGAAGACCCCATGGGGAAATTAGTTCTGGAAGCCCTGGAAAATCAGGATCCAAACAGACTTCTGAGTCACTCCTCAAAGGAAGCTTACCTGTTGAGGAAAGAGTGGGACAGGTTACAGGTGCATCAGGGAGTGGTCTACCGAAGGGGCCCCTCTGATGACCTGGAAGATAAATGGCAATTGTTTCTTCCGGAAAAACACAGAGAGACTGTTCTGATTGCCCTACATGACAATCATGGCCACCTAGGGGCAGAAAGGACCTTTCAACTTGTCAGAAGTCAGTTCTATTGGCCCTGCATGAGGGCAGAAGTGGAAGAGTACTGCCATTCCTGTGCATGCTGCATCCAGTGGAAGACTTTACTCCATCAAGCTGCCCCAATGGGCCATCTACAAAGTCAAGGCCCAGGTTACAGGTGCATCAGGGAGTGGTCTACCGAAGGGGCCCCTCTGATGACCTGGAAGATAAATGGCAATTGTTTCTTCCGGAAAAACACAGAGAGACTGTTCTGATTGCCCTACATGACAATCATGGCCACCTAGGGGCAGAAAGGACCTTTCAACTTGTCAGAAGTCGGTTCTATTGGCCCTGCATGAGGGCAGAAGTGGAAGAGTACTGCCCTTCGTGTGCATGCTGCATCCAGTGGAAGACTTTACCCCATCAAGCTGCAATCTCGTATGCATTGATTTCCTCTGCCTCGAACCCGATCTGAGTGGACTAGGAAATGTTCTGGTGATAACCGATCATTTCACCCGGTATGCCCAAGCTTTCCCAACCAAAGACCAGAAGGCTTCCACAGTAGCCAAGGTACTTATGGAGAAGTATTTTGTCCATTATGGGCTGCCCCAGCGACTTCATTCAGATCAAGGAAGGGACTTTGAGAGTCGACTGATCCGGAAACTCCTGGATTCATTAGGAATCAAGAAGACTCGAACTACACCTTACCACCCACAGGGAGATGCTCAGCCGGAGAGGTTTAACCGAACCTTGCTCAACATGTTGGGGACTCTGGAAAGTGAGAAGAAACAACATTGGAGCAAACACATAGCAGCCATAGTCCATGCTTACAACTGCACCACCAGTGATGCTACGGGCTACTCCCCATATCGACTCATGTTTGGGAGAGAAGCGAGACTACCTGTAGACTTGGCCTTGGCATAGATGGAAATCAGTGGGAAAGGGCCCTTGAATCTATTCCAGTGGTATCGGTATCTGCATCCCACAGATTATCACAATTATTTATTTTGCATAGAGCATATAGAACACCAGTACAGTTGTATAAATGGGGAGGAAGAGACTCCCCCTTGTGCCCAAAATGTAAAGTACATAAGGGGGACTTCATACACTTAATTTGGAGATGTCCAAAACTACATAGGTACTGGGAGGAAGTCTCCCAGTGCATTACTAGACTAGCACAGGTCCCTGTCCCTCTAAGCCCTGTAGTGTACCTGCTTGGAGCCATAGATGTAGAAATGTTCCCAAGAGGAATGTACTACATGTTAACTAGATTGATGTATTTAGCTAGAAAACTCATCGCAAAATACTGGATGGCACCAGCGGTACCCACGGGGAAGCAGTGGATCTCTTACGTAAATTCCTTGCTTCTTAGAGAACGATTGACGTATAGTCGTAGAAGAGAAGTGGGTAAATTTGATACTATATGGCAACCATGGCTGGGGGATGCCGATCTAGCGCCAGCTCAACTGGTAGTGGAAAGACTCCAGATGTAGAGATCCTGGGGAGGTGTAGGGGAGGGAGGGGCAGAGAGGAGAAGGAAAGAATAGCTTGAAGGAGTAAAAGGTTGAACATCTAGATAGGAGAGAACATTGGTGGTGGAAGAAACGACTTGGGGTGATCAGACATTAGAAGTTATAGGTGATGGATGTAGTATAGGGTTGGGGGAGGTGGAAAGGGAGAAAAGAGGATAGAGTGATATAATACAGATGTAAATACACAAGATTGACACAAAATATTATATGGATGTAAGAGTAGACATGTTTTTCCTATGAGTAAGGTTTTACCGAACAAAATGCACAAATAGAATTGTATTGAATTGTATGTATTATGAGAATAATTTTTTTTAAATAAAAAAAAAGTTTTTGAATAAAAAAAAAAGAAGAAGACTCGAACCACACCTCACCACCCACAGGGAGATGCTCAGCCGGAGAGGTTTAACCGAACCCTGCTCAACATGTTGGGGACTCTGGAAAGTGAGAAGAAACAACATTGGAGCAAACACATAGCAGCTATAGTACACGCTTACAACTGCACCACCAGTGATGCTACAGGCTACTCCCCATATCGACTCATGTTTGGGAGAGAAGCGAGGTTGCCTGTGGACCTGGCCTTTGGCACTTCTTTAGACCATTCCTCAGCCACATCCCACAAAGGATATGTGGACAGGCTCAGACACAGCCTGAAAGTAGCTTATGAACAAGCTCAAGCGGCCTCAGATCAAAGGGGAGCCCGAAACAAAAGAAACTTCGACTTGAAGGTCCGGGTACAAAACCTGCAGCCCGGGTACTGCTACTCAATCTGGGGGTCCCTGGAAAACACAAACTTGCAGACAGATGGAGATCTGAACCCTATGTCATCTGTAGGAAGCTGCCGGGCCTACCTGTCTACAAGTTGAAGCCAGAAGGAAAGGTAGGCCCACTGAAGACGTGGCATCGAAACCACCTGCTCCCACTTGCTGAAGCGGTCAGGATACCTCCAGTGAGGGACTCCCCTGAACCAGTCTCTATTCTGGATACCCCCAGGCCGAACACTCGGTCCCAGATCTCTCGGACTGAAGATACAGAAGCTTCTGAACTCAGTGGAGATGAAGAGAGAGAGCTTGACTGGCTGTGGCCTTCCCCAACTCAAGGAACTTCTGCTATAGATCTTCCAACTGCTGAAGACACTATAGATGGACAACTGAATGCAGAAGCCGCTGAATTCATCCCATCTAGTCCTTCATCGGATTATTGGGAAGATGCCTGTGATGTTTACCCTGAACAGGACCCTAGAGACTCTATGTATCCCTCAGCTCCTGAAGCAGATGTTACAGAGCCTGCCGTGTTGCCTGAGCCTGTTACAGAAGAAGAGCCCGTGGCGCCAGAGCCAGAAACCCCAAGGGAACAAAGGGCTCGCAGAGTCATACGGCCTCCCAGAAAGTTGACCTACCCACAAATGGGGAAGAGCTCAGAAGATTCTGTGGTCACTGCTAGGAGGAGTGTAGAGAATCCGGATCCCTCCACTGTACATTTGGTAGAGGGCAACCCCCACTCACTCTCTGGCACAGTTAGGCAGGCCACTCAGGATAGTGTGACCTGTGGGCAAGGGAATCCAACCCCTCGGTTTTGGTGGGAATTCCCATTCTACTTTAGTTACAACACATCATCTAGCCAACAATGTGTAGATAAACATTGTTTTTGGAAAATGAGGCATGGCCACATGTAGTTTACGTGGATATGTGGCAAACATGTTTTGTGGAAGACGAACATTTTTTGGGGAAGAAAAGGAAACCAAAGAAGTGGACCCTCAACTTAACATTAAAGTTGCCTTTTTGAAATGTGAAACCAGTCAATACAAGCACACGGTGCAAAACATGGAAGAATACATCTTACAATGTGAAAGAACACAGTAAAAATAAAAGCTTACTTTTTTCTATGCTTTTGTTAAGCTTCCTATACTGCTCCGGCTCCCTCAGCTTCAGGTCAGACCACCTTTTACGGAGCTGCTCCTTGGATCTCATGACCCCATATTTCTGATATAGAGTCTTCGCCACTTTCTCCATTATTTGTGACTTCCGGAGATTAGGTGTGTCGTATGGCCCATGCTTCCCATCGTAAGAAGACAGAAGAGGGTCGGGACTTTGTATGAAGCATGCGGATTGAGAGCCAAACAGAGCTAGTAAATCAAATAATATAAGATTTATTAAATATGGTACAGTCAAATACATAAGACATCATGGTACATATTCCATCATCCAACATGATTAGTTAGTTCATTAGCATTGATTCGTACGTGAAATGAGTAAAACAATAAAAACATGAGGTATAACTGCATGATAAATATTATTTGGCATCTGAAGCTCGACGCGTTTCGCGGCTATCATGCCGCTCATCAGGAGCTGATTATTAATGGATGTCTACAATACAAGAACATAGTATCAATTGATAGGTTAGGCTTATATAAAGGGGGGAGAGAAATATGCACTTTAATCTACAGCCCATACTCACAGGTCGGGTGATGGCATGGGCGCGGCAGGGGGCATGTAGGCGGCCGGGGACACGGTCTGGCACGGGAGCTGAGGCGGCATGACAGGTGGTGCAGCAAGGAGGAAGTCATCCTTGTGTAAACTGAGTATGTGATCTTCACCAGGGTCAAGGGGCACATGCAGAGAGACTCCTGGACCATCTGAAAATGAAAGTGAAGTGCAAAGAAAATAGTGTGTTAAATTGCTGAGGGGTGATGAGCCCTACGTTCAGCAGTGAAAAGATGAAAAAATGGGTGTGAATGAGCAGGGATAATAATGAACGGAATAGCATAGCTGAAATATATGATGGTGTAGCTATGTTAAAAGCAATAGAGTTCTCCAACGTTGAGAACGCCATCAATGAAAAGTGAGAGGAATGAAACATGAAAGAAGGGTAAATGTATGACGGTGAGCTTGTTGAGAGCAATGAGGATGCTCCAACATAGAAACACCGTCGTGAGGGGATTAAGAGAAAGGGGGGGGAAAACCAGAAAGAAAAGAAGAGAAGGAGAGGGCAAAGAAAAAGGAAAGAAAGAAGGAAAAGAAAAGGAAAGGCACCGCCTAAGGTGTATGATAGTGAAGCTGTGCTGGAGACACGGAAAAACTCCAACATGTGTACGCTATCATTGATGTGTGATAGTGAAGCTGTGTTGCAAACAATAAAAAAATATGCTCCAACGAAAGGGACACTGTCATAGTGAATAGGGGGGACTGAGTGCCAACAAGAATGTGCATGAAAGGAAATGAGAAGGGAGAAGGACAGAAAAGAGTGTGTGGTAATAAGTTTGCCTGAATGGAAGGAGTTGAGGGTGCATTTTTGCCTAATGCGAGATGTTGCCGGTTCCTCAACCCCTGACTATGTGTGTTGGTGCCTGTGTCAGGGGAGAGATACCTGCCTCGCTGCGAAAATCCTGTTGCCGCCAACGTCACGCTGGCGAGTATAGGGGAGGAGAGGCGCCATCTCCCAGGCAGCAAGCGGCCGGCAAGTGGCGCCAAAAAGCTCACTCCCCCCTATTGACTGCCAGGTGGAGAACTCGGCGCTCATGTGATGACGTCAACCTAGGTGGACGCCAGACATGACGCACCGGATGCGTGACGCCGATACGCAGCTGGGCGACTGCCCCGTCCCCCATGGGAAGGGGAGAAGGGGAGGGGCCCCTGCTGCGCATCGCAGCTCCCAATGTCATCCTTCCTCCGCAGAATGTCCACCATCTCCGCCATCTCAGCAAATGACATATTAGTCGCCTTATATCTTTTAATCCTGGATCGGGACGTTTCCGCCTCCGGCCTTTCCTCGTCGTTACTTTCGAGTAAAGAAGCCACCTGTGTCACCGACATTACGCCGTCACCCACTGTGCGCCGAACATTAAGGGGCGGGGAAATGCAGAAAAAGTCTGTGATGGGCGGGCGGAGTTACACGCATGCGCAGGGTATAAAAATGGGAACGAAGTTATTAGGGTTGCGCGGAGTAAGAACGACCGGAAGTGCTGCAAACACCACAACTAAGGTAAGAAGGGAACTGGGGCCTACAATGGCCTATAATGGTTCATGATTGTAAAAGCCAATATTGTGATAAGTTGAGGAGAATCGAATCGGATTTTTTTTGGTTTCCACTGCGTTTTTTACTTGCAGACATAAAAAGATGAATAAACTGCGTGATCCGGATGTCATGATGATTTTGATAGAGAAATATAAAGAAATGAGAAACCTCTGGGAAGTTAACCATCCCTCTTATCACAAGAGTGCTGCACGTCGGGCAACGATCGAGAAATTGGCGGATTATATGAAGCCCTGGGTCCCAGGCGCAGACTACACTATGATGAACAATAAAATGTAGCGGGGTCCCCTTTAAGATTCGAGGACTACCTTGCCCAGAATCCCTTTCGGCATGTTTCCACCCCAGAGACTCATGGGAGGGGTTATAAAAGGGGGAGGCGAGGCTGGGCTCGGCCTCTTTGGGACACGAGACTTCAGTGACTGATTCTCCTGTGCGGATGTGCCGGAGTGCAAGGCCTGAAGCCTGAGGCCTTGCGCAGCACCAAAGAGCCTTCCACCCCACTGCGAGCCTGGGTGGCATCTGACTTCGCTTATCTACAGCCTTGGTTGGATCGGGGACCCGATCGCTGGAGACACTGTGTGTGAGGACACAGTCGGTGGAAGTTCCCGACTGGGATCGCGTCCGGAGGGGTGAGCGAGCATATGCTCAGACCATATACTGTTTGTTGCTGATGTGCCTATAGACTGCCGTGGCCCACAAGTTTATATCTGATACTCTCACTGGAGATCCAAATCAGAGCCGAACTCAGAGGATCTTCAGTAAAGTGTTATTCTATTACAAACTTCCTACTGGATTACAAATGTTATTCTGTTATGTGCACCACCTTTAAAGACTTTCCGGTGAAGAAACCATCATCCCCTATAGACTGAGTTTTAGATATCTGAGCCAGGCCTGGCCAGCTAGTTAGTTCATTTAGTTGCTGCGCCACAGGGCACCTACTTAACGGTCGCCCACGCGGCGCACCTTTACTATTCCATTAGTGTATAAGTATGAATATTGCTGCAGGGCTCTGCAACCTATTTTATGTGAACTGTTACCACTGTTAACCCTTTTACCACAAATCTAAAGTAAATTAGATACCCCTTTCATTATTGCCTTGGTGTCTGAGTTTTATCATATAGTATAAGAATATTATTGCTGCCATTACTAACTGTGCCAGTAGGGGGTTGAGTAAATTGCCGGGGGTTGGCGGAGCTGTATTCAGGGCCCAAACTGAAGCACTGACAGCACTGACCCGAAGGTAAAGGAACTTTGCTTATATCACACTGACACCTGTGGTGAAGGCCAGGCGTGGTGTCCCCGCTCCCTTCCCCTCTAAGGTACCCCTAGACAAGAGAAGAGACGAGCTGAAGACAAAGAGGGGAGTGAGGAGGGTGCTACACGTGCAAAATCCAAAACTAATCAGCGGCCCTGAACAGGGTATTGCTACATAAATATAAAACCCATTGGAATCCATGCGTCTGGTGCTCTGCATGTAGATTAGGGCAGAAAGGGAACTTACAGTATGATGGCCCTATTCCTCCCACCATGTGATGTAACTGGATCATCATTGGAGGGAATTTTCCTCCACTAAGCATGTACTGTTTGGCAAAAGCTCCACTCATTGCTGCTGTTACATTTAGCCATTCAGTAGGGCCCACCCTGTACTGCATGACTTGTTTGGCTACAGGTAAAAATACTTATTCCCTGCTCCCTTGGGCTTCCTCCTTTTGTGTGACCTGTCCCCGGACACCACTTCACTTCATTGCCTGGCCGGTTGCAGCTCTCTGACATTATGAAGTGCAATGCATTGTAATTAGTTTGTACTTATACCATGTGCTGAATGCAATGCAGGACCAGCAGTCCTACATTGTACTAGAGGAATATAGGGGCCATCCTACCCAGGTCATTGGACAGTGGAAGAAAATGCAAGTGGCCAGGGGGCGAGAAACAATGTAAGTATTTGTACTTAATCCTTCCCACTTAGCCAAATCAATGTGTAGCGATACCCCCAAACTAAGGGAGCCACTGGTTTGCTTTTGGGCCCTGTACACAGCACAGCCAACCCCCGGAAATCTACTCAACCCTTATCTGGCACAGCTAGTCTAGGGGTGGTGTTTTTGTATAGCTCTATACCAGTTCATGTACAATCCCCCAATACTTATCTAGCAGTGATAAGATAGATTAATGGACTCCAATACCAGGTTAATCAATTGTAAAAGGGGTTTACTTGTGAATAAAGGAATTAACGATCAATATCACATATAACACATGTATGCAGAGCCCTGCAGTAATACTAACACTGGTTATCTTAAGTGCACAAACAGTTCTATCTCACACTAACCTTTCAGCTAAAGTCCCATTGGCAATATGGCGCCCAGCAATACTATCAACTCCCATTTAGGCCTGACTCAGTTAAAGCTCAGTCTTTTAGGCAAGGAATCTTTGCACGCAAGATGGTCGGTGGTGCACATACAGGAACGATATTTGTAATCCAATAATGGCCTGAGGCAATGTAAGCAACTCCCCGGAGACTATGTAACTCAGTCCCACAACTAGTCTCCTGACAGGGAAAAGGATAATATAACCCGATGGGCCAAGGCAGTCTATAGGCCTAATAAAGTACTCCGTTATAGTTGTGAGCAGGTGCTCTCTCACCCCTCCAGACTCGATCCTAGTCTGGGACTCCCACCGCTGTGTCTCCACACACACACAGGATCTGCCACCGCCTGATCTCCGGTTCACTGACGTCCCTGAAGCAGGTAGATGTCTGTAGCCACACTGGCTCCGCAGCGAGGTGGAAGGCTCTCTGGAAGTGCGCAAGGCCCAGGCCTCGGGCCTTGCACTCACAGCAGGTCCGCACAGGAAGTCCTCATGCCAGCCGCGCGGTGTCCAAAGAGGCCGGGCTTAGCCTCGCCCTCCCCTTTTATACCCCACCCATGAGTCTCTGCGGCAGCCCAATGCACCCTGGGTGCCAAACGGGATTCTTGGTAACGTAGTCCATGGGGCCGCAACAGAGATCCCGCTACACACTCCCCCCACTTAAACTCTTTGGTCCCCAAAGATAATTGTCAACAAACACTACGCACAACATTAGACAAAGTTGCGTATGATGTCGGCAGAGGAAGTTCCCACCAAAAATGAGAGGGTGAACTTCCTCGCCCACAGGTCACACTATCATAAGTGGCCTGCCTAACTGTGCCAGGGGGTGAGTCGGGGTTGCCCTCCACCAAATGAACAGTGGAGGGATCAGTGCTTTCTACACTCCTTCTGGCAGTTGCCACAGTGTCCTCCAAGCTCCTCCCCATTTGTGGGTAAGTCAGCCTTCGGGGAGGCCTTATGGCCCTTTTCACCCTCCGCTCTCTTGGGATTTCTGGCTCCAACACTGTAGGTTCCTCTTCCGGAACAGACATGGCAGCTTCCACTGTTTCTGAAACATTTAACTCAGGAGCAGGAGGATTCATAGAACATCTTGGATCCTCCTCTGGGAGCGAGTCAAGGGCATCTTCCCATGAGTCTGATAGAGGGCTGGACGGGATAAATTCAGTAGCTTCTGCATTCAGTGTACTGTCTATGGTGTCTTCCAAAGGTGGGAGATCTATAGCAGAAGTCACTGGGGCCTGGGAAGGCCATAGCCATTCCAACTCTTCCCTTTCATCCTCACTAGGTTCAGAGACATCTGTTTCTTCAGACCGGGATGCCTGAGACCGGGTATTTGGCCTAGGAGTATCCAGGATGGACGTTGGCTCAGAGGAATCCTTCACAGGGGGTATCCGGACTGCTTCGGCAAGTAGAAGTATGTGGTTCCGGTGCCAAGTCTTCAAAGGCCCCACCTTTCCCTCTGGCTTCAGCTGGTAGACTGGTAGGCCGTGTAACTTCTTGCAAATAACATATGGCTCCGGTCTCCATCTGTCTGCAAGCTTGTGCTTCCCAGGGACTCCCAAGTTTCGTAACAACACTCTGTCCCCTGGTTGCAGATCCTGAATTCGGACCTTCAGGTCGAAGTTTCTCTTGTTGCGGGCTCCCCTTTGATCGGAAGCCGCTTGGGCCTGCTCATAGGCCAACTGTAAACTGTGCCTCAGCCGGTCCACATAGCCTTTGTGAGAAGTGGCCGAGGAATGGTCTATGGAGGTACCAAAGGCCAGGTCTTTGGGTAGTCTTGCTTCTCTCCCGAACATGAGTCGGTAGGGAGAGTACCCTGTAGCATCACTTGTTGTACTGTTGTAAGCATGCACAATTGCTGCTATGTGCCTGCTCCAATGCTGCTTCTTTTCACTTTCTAGAGTTCCCAGCATGTTGAGTAGGGTTCGGTTGAACCTCTCCGGCTGGGCATCCCCTTGCGGATGGTAGGGAGTGGTTCGGGTCTTCTTGATCCCTAAGGAGTCCAAGAGCTTCCGGATCAGCCGACTTTCAAAGTCCCTCCCTTGATCCGAGTGGAGTCGCTGTGGTAGCCCATAGTGCACAAAGTATTTTTCCATGAGTACCTTGACCACTGTGGAAGCCTTCTGGTCTTTGGTTGGGAAGGCCTGGGCATACCGGGTGAAATGGTCGGTTATCACCAGAACATTTCCTAGTCCACTCAAATCAGGCTCGAGGCAGAGGAAATCAATGCACACCAAATCCATCGGGCCTGGACTTTGCAGCTGGCCCATTGGGGCAGCTTGATGGGGTAGGGTTTTCCGCTGAATGCAGCGTGCTCATGAATGGCAGTATTCCTCCACTTCAGCCCTCATGCAGGGCCAATAGAACCGACTTCTGACAAGTTGGAAGGTCCTTTCAGCTCCTAAATGACCATGATGGTCGTGTAAAGTGGCCAATACAGTCCCTCGGTGCTTCTCAGGCAAGAACAATTGCCATTTGTCTTCCAGGTCATCAGAGGGGCCCCTTCGGTAGACTACCCCTTGATGCACCTGCAACCTGTCCCACTCCTTCCGCAGCAGACGAGCTTCCTTTGAAGGGTGATGCAAGAGCCTGTCTGGATCCTGATTCTCCAGGACCTCGAGGGCTAATTTCCCCAAAGGGTCTTCCAATTGATCACACCTCAATTCTTTTTTTGACAGCTTGGGTAAATCATCTTCCTCTATTTGAGTTACTCCACAGTATTGCTTGGGGACCCCCACTACTGTGACCCCTATCTCTTCCGCTCTGGACCCCCCACTGGCTTGGAGTTCAGCCCCTTGTCCGGTGCCACTTGGGTCCAGTCTTCTGTGCGGCTAGTGGGAGCATGAGACCTTCTGGACAGGGCATTCGCATCTCCATTTCCAGCCCCAGGTCTGTATTTCAGGCTGAAGTTAAATCCAGACAGTGCAGCCAGCCATCGATGGCCCGTGGCGTCCAGTTTTGCTGTGGTGAAAAGATAAGTAAGGGGATTGTTGTCAGTTTTCACTGTGAATTCTGCCCCATACAGATAGTCCTTAAGCTTATCAACTACAGCCCACTTAAGAGCCAGGAACTCCAACTTGTGAGTGGGGTAGTTTTTTTCAGATGGGGTCAAACTTCTGCTCACATATGCGACAGGTCGCAGTTGCCCTTCATGCTCCTGGTAGAGCACTCCTCCTAGACCGTCATGACTGGCATCTACATGGAGCTCATAAGGTTTCTTTGGGTCTGCATAGGCCAAAACAGGGGCAGTGGTTAAGCTCTTCTTCAGCATGTGGAAGGCCTCTTCGCATTTTCCATTCCACTGGTCTTCGACTGACTCTCCCGGCTTCCTGGGACCCGAGTCATCCTCTTCCCCTTCTGTCTTTAAGAGTTCATTCAGGGGTCTGGCAATTCGTGCAAACCCCTCTACGAACCTCCTATAGTAGGAACAGAACCCCAAAAAGGACCTGAGTTCTGTCACAGTGGTGGGCTGGGGCCAGGAGGTAACTGCCTCCAGCTTCCCGGGGTCTGTGGCTACCCCTTCTTCAGACACTATGTGCCCTAGATAGTTGACTGATGACTGGTAGAACTGGCATTTCTCTGGCGAAAGCTTGAGTCCCTCTTCGCTGAGCCTTCTCAGGACTTTTTCCAGTCTTTCCTCATATTCTTCTAGAGTCTTTTCAAAGACAATGATGTCATCTAAGTACACAAGAACTTCAATGAGGTTCATGTCTCCTACGGTTTTCTCCATGAGGCGTTGAAAGGTGGCAGGGGCTCCAGACAGACCTTGGGGCATCCGGTCAAATTCAAAGAATCCCACAGGGGTTATGAAAGCTGTCTTCTCCTTATCTTCCGGATGCATAGGGATCTGATAGTATCCACTCTTCAGGTCCATAACGCTGAACCACCTGGTTCCAGACAAACTCTGTAGGGCATCCTCTATTCTCGGGGTGGTATACTGGTCGGGTATCGTCCTCCGGTTGAGAGTCCTGTAGTCTATACACAACCTCAACGACCCATTCTTCTTCCGGACCACCACTATTGGAGAGGCATAGGGGCTCCTAGATTCGCTTGAGCTCGGCGAGCTGTTCTCTCAGGTCTTCAAGGTCGGCTAGAGGAACTCGCCTGACCCTCTCCCTGAAAGGCTTGTCTTCCTGGAGGCGGATTCAATGGGTGGCACTCTTTGCACACCCTACGTCGAACTCATCTTTAGAGAAGATCTTCCTCCATCTGGTCAACTGGGCCTTGGCCCTCTCTTTCCAGGCCTTTGGCAGGTTCGGGTTCTCCATGCAGAGCTTCTCCCAAACAGTCCCGCCTCCCTCTGTCTTCTCCAGATCTGATAAGACAATTGGGGCAGCAGGGCTCACCTGGCCCAGCAGCATCCTGGCAGGGATCTCCATGGGAACACCCGTGGTATTCCTGACGCTCACCGGCACCTTACAGTGTGCCTTCTTCAGAGCTCTTACCGGAACCATTTCTGGGATCACTTCTAAGCCTGAGTATTCTTCCAGAGCAAAGGAAAAACGTACCGCTCAAAAGCTTGAGAATTCACCAAATAGCTGCTTCCGCCCGGTCACTCACACAGGTGCTGGCTCTGCACTGATGCATGGGAGAAAAAGAAACCCTGGACTGCCGCACTCTGTATAGACAGTTATTTATTCCAAAATTTCAGGTAAAAAATCCAAATTCAAAATAAATCCATAAATCCAAAACAACAAATGCAGATGGTGTGCATGCAGGGAAGGGTGGCTAACGCGTTTCACGTCACGAATTGACGCTTACTCATAGCTAGGCTATGAGTAAGCGTCAATTCGTGACGTGAAACGCGTTAGCCACCCTTCCCTGCATGCACACCATCTGCATTTGTTGTTTTGGATTTATGGATTTATTTTGAATTTGGATTTTTTACCTGAAATTTTGGAATAAATAACTGTCTATACAGAGTGCGGCAGTCCAGGGTTTCTTTTTCTCCCTATTCTTCCAGAGCGTCTGGTTCCAACATGACAAAGGGGCCAGGTTGCTCCCAAGTAAGCTTCACAGTGGCTCTGAGACAGGTTACCTCACCAGGCTGCAACACTATTCCCTTCTTCCCCAGTCTCCAGACTTTACCCACCCCCTCTTCTGGGGCCTTGTGTTCTAAGACCAGTCGCTCATAGGCTGTCTTCAACATTGGGTGTATTCTGGTGACCGTCGGGTTCTTTCCTCCTGCCAGAGGGGCCAGAAGCCTCTGGACCAGGTCCGTATTTGTCCCTATTATTAAGGAGTTCTTGCTGGCTCCAGGCGGTCGGGGGCACACCACTGCCAGGGTATCGAACACTTCAGCCTTCCCGGCTACTGAGGGGTCGAAGGTCAGTTTAATGGGCAAGTAACCATCATAGGGGAAACTCTGTGTTCCGATTCCCCATATTTCCAAATCTTCAATTCTCTGGATATGCAGGTGACTCAAATGTCTATCATAAAAGTCCCGGTATAACAGAGTCACTTGCGCCCCAGTATCTAAGATGGCTCTCGTGTAGACTCCCTCCACTTGAATAGGCACAACGGGGGAGGGACCTACCAGTTCTTCTGGATAAGACTTCAAAGGGGTCTCTTTCTGTTGATCCCTACATTTTCCCTTGGTCCTTTCCTTCTTGTGTTTATGTGTATATTCCCGCTGAGGGACATTATTTCTCTTTTTAGGTGTGTATTCTCGCTGAGGAGCACTGTTCTTCTTCTGAGGGGGTCTAACCCTTTTTCTTCTGGGCTTCTCATTCAGTTTGGGTACAGTGGAGCTCACTGGAGATGATGGGCACCCGGGACTCCTTCACCGGGGCCCTCTGAAGTTTTCCGCCGGCTTGCGATTATTTATCTTCTTTTTCTTAGGACTAGAACATACTTTCACAATATGGCCAATAGCGATGAGCTCGGTGTTCGAGTCGAACATAGGTTCGACTCGAACATCGGCTGTTCGCGCGTTCGGCGAACAACGAACGATTTGGGCCGTTCGCGCCAAATTCGAGTGACGCGAATGGCCCACAATACACTGCGCCATCGCAGTGTAATCCCGGCGCTGTGATTGGCCAAGCATGCACTGTGACCCTGCATGCTTGGCCAATCACAGCGCCGGCAGCGAGGAGAGCAATGATTGGCCACAGGCAGGATGCCTGTGGCCAATTATAGCTATGGGGGTTTAGTACACGCCCCACACTATAAAAGGCCGCCAGCGCGGCGGCCTTGTGTAGTGTGTTCCGGAGCAGGGAAAGTGAAGGATAGGCAGGGACAGTGTCAAATCTTGTCAAATCTATTCTTTGCTAAACCTTGTGTGTAGGGACAGAGAAGGATAGGCAGGGAGAGTGTCAGTGTCATATTCTTTGCTAAACCTTGTGTGTAGGGAGAGAGAAGGATAGGCAGGGAGAGTGTCAGTGTCATATACTTTGATAAAACTTGTGTGCAGGGAGAGAGAAGGATAGGCAGGGGACAGTGTCAGTGTCATATTCTTTGCTAAACCTTGTGTGCAGGGAGAGAGAAGGATAGGCAGGGAGAGTGTCAGTGTCATATAATTTGATAAACCTTGTGTGCAGGGAGAGAGAAGGATAGGCAGGGGACAGTGTCAGTGTCATTGTTGCTAAGCCTCCTGCACATTATACACCTGAAGTTAGCCCGTATTGCTGCTTTTTCCTGGTGTGTTACACCAACAGGATTTTGCGGCACTTACAGTGGGCGGAGTGTACCTTCTGACCATATTACACCTTAACTTAGCCTGTATTGCTGCTTTTTCCTGGTGTGTTACACCAACAGGATTTTGCGGCACTTACAGCGGGCGGAGTGTACCTCCTGACCATATTACACCTTAACTTAGCCTGTATTGCTGCTTTTTCCTGGTGTGTTACACCAACAGGATTTTGCGGCACTTACAGCGGGCGGAGTGTGCCTCCTGACCATATTACACCTTAACTTAGCCTATATTGCTGCTTTTTCCTGGTGTGTTACACCAACAGGATTTTGCGGCACTTACAGCGGGCGGAGTGTGCCTTCTGACCATATTACACCTTAACTTAGCCTGTATTGCTGCTTTTTCCTGGTGTGTTACACCAACAGGATTTTGCAGCACTTACAGCGGGCGGAGTGTACCTCCTGACCATATTACACCTTAACTTAGCCTGTATTGCTGCTTTTTCCTGGTGTGTTACACCAACAGGATTTTGCGGCACTTACAGCGGGCGGAGTGTGCCTCCTGACCATATTACACCTTAACTTAGCCTGTATTGCTGCTTTTTCCTGGTGTGTTACACCAACAGGATTTTGCGGCACTTACAGCGGGCGGAGTGTACCTCCTGACCATATTACACCTTAACTTAGCCTGTATTGCTGCTTTTTCCTGGTGTGTTACACCAACAGGATTTTGCGGCACTTACAGCGGGCGGAGTGTGCCTCCTGACCATATTACACCTTAACTTAGCCTGTATTGCTGCTTTTTCCTGGTGTGTTACACCAACAGGATTTTGCGGCACTTACAGCGGGCGGAGTGTACCTCCTGACCATATTACACCTTAACTTAGCCTGTATTGCTGCTTTTTCCTGGTGTGTTACACCAACAGGATTTTGCGGCACTTACAGCGGGCGGAGTGTGCCTCCTGACCATATTACACCTTAACTTAGCCTGTATTGCTGCTTTTTCCTGGTGTGTTACACCAACAGGATTTTGCGGCACTTACAGCGGGCGGAGTGTGCCTCCTGACCATATTACACCTTAACTTAGCCTGTATTGCTGCTTTTTCCTGGTGTGTTACACCAACAGGATTTTGCGGCACTTACAGCGGGCGGAGTGTACCTCCTGACCATATTACACCTTAACTTAGCCTGTATTGCTGCTTTTTCCTGGTGTGTTACACCAACAGGATTTTGCGGCACTTACAGCGGGCGGAGTGTGCCTCCTGACCATATTACACCTTAACTTAGCCTGTATTGCTGCTTTTTCCTGGTGTGTTACACCAACAGGATTTTGCGGCACTTACAGTGGGCGGAGTGTGCCTCCTGACCATATTACACCTTAACTTAGCCTGTATTGCTGCTTTTCCCATTTCCCTGCAGGCCATTAGAATGTCTGGAAGGCAAACAAGGAGAGGCAGACAGTCAGGAGCCAAAAAAAGAGGGCAAGCAGGCTCTGTGTCTAGAGACAACAGTGCTGGTCGTGGACGCGGTGCATCGCCATCAGCACGTGGCCATGGGACACGCTTGTCCTTCTTTTCGGCAGCTGGACGTGTTGAGCCGCATCATGCCAAAGACTTGGTAGAGTGGATGACCAAGCCCAACTCATCCTCCTCATCCTCTCTCACCCAGGCTCAGGGTACTGGCAAAGCAGCTGCCAAAGCGTCCTCTTCCCCGGTATCAATGTCATCATCAGTCACTCCTTCCCTAGACCAACCATGTCCTCCTGAAGGAGTCCCCCGAACTGTTTGAGCACAGTGTTGGGTACATGCTCCAGGAGGATGCCCAGCGTTTCGAAGGGTCTGATGATGATACCCAGCTAGAGGAAGGCAGTAGCGTGAGAGCAGAGAGAGGGGATGCTCAAGAAGGACACCAATCTGGCAGTCATGTTCCAGCAGCTGCAGCATACTGCCAGATTGGCTCCAGTGATGAGGAGGGAGGGGATGATGAGGTCACTGACTCCACGTGGGTGCCTAATAGGAGAGAGGAGGAGGAGGAGGATGAGGAGGAGGCACATCTCCAATGGAAGGGGGGCCAGCGTAAGGGCAGCACACCGACGGAATCACACCGCAGAGCTCCGCCTGTGCAGGGCGCTGCCTCTGCCCGTTATTCAAAAAGTTCTTTGGTGTGGGCCTTTTTTGAGTCGAGTGCATCAGATCGCACAGCTGCTGTTTGCAACATATGTCTCAAGCGTATATCGCGTGGCCAAAACATCACCCGCTTGGGCACCACATGCTTGACCAGACATATGTTGACCTGCCATGCAGCTCGTTGGCAAGCCTACCTTAAAGACCCACACCAAAGAACAAAGCTGACCTCTTCTTGCACCGCATCAGCTGGGATCACCAACCCCACTATACCTTCAGTCCTCTCTGAAACCTGCTCTGAGAGGAATGAAGGTGTAGAATTAGGTGTGTCACAGCCAAGTACTTGCGGGCACTCTGCTAGCAGTACACCGATGTCCGATTCTAGCAGGCAAATTTCCCTGCCCCAGCTGCTGGACCGTCAAAAGAAGTTCACTCCCAGCCATCCACATGCTCAGCGGTTGAATGCTAGCTTGGCTAAATTGCTAGCGCTTAAACTGCTGCCTTTTCAGTTGGTAGACTCGGCCCCCTTCCGTGAGTTTGTGCAATGTGCTGTTCCTCAGTGGCAGGTTCCCAAACGCCACTTTTTCTCACGGAAGGCGATTCCGGCTCTCTACCGGCATGTGGAAGGCAATGTCTTGGCCTCGCTGGACAGGGCGGTCAGCGGTAAGGTGCATATTACCGCTGACTCATGGTCCAGCAGGCATGGACAGGGACGTTACCTTTCTTTCACGGCCCATTGGGTCACTCTTTTGGCAGCTGGGAAGGATGCAGGACAAGGTGCAGTAGTGTTGGAGGTTGTTCCACCGCCACGCCTCCAAAATGCTACTACTGGTTGTGACACACCTCTGTCCTCCACCCCCTCCTCTTCTTCTTCCTCCATGGCCTCTTCCTGTGCTTTGTCCTCGGAACCAGCGGTGCTCCGTAGGCGTTCAAGGGGCTACGCAAGTACGCAGGCAAAAAGATGCCATGCCGTGCTTGCGCTGGTGTGTTTGGGGGACAGGAGCCACACTGGGGCAGAGGTTCTGTCTGCTCTGCAGGGGCAGGCCGAGAGGTGGTTGACGCCACGCCAGCTTAAGCCAGGAATGGTAGTTTGCGACAATGGCACCAACCTCCTCTCCGCTCTCCGACAGGGACAACTGACCCATGTGCCCTGTGTGGCTCACGTCCTTAACCTGGTGGTGCAGCGGTTCTTGGGCAGGTACCCGGGCTTACAGGATGTCCTGAGGCAGGCCAGGAAAGTCTGTGTGCATTTCCGCAGATCTTATAATGCCAGTGCTCGCCTGGCTGAGCTGCAAAAGGAGTTGAACCTGCCCAAGAACCGCCTTATATGTGACATGCCCACCAGGTGGAACTCAACGTTGGCCATGCTGCAGCGGCTGCACACGCAGCAGAGGGCCATCAATGAGTACCTGTGCGACTACGGCACCAGGACAGGGTCAGGGGAGCTCGGTTTTTTTCACTACGCCAGTGGGGCATGATCAGGGATGCATGCACTGTCCTGGCACCATTTGAGGAGGCCACGAGGATGGTGAGCAGTGACAGTGCATGCATCAGTGACACTGTACCTCTTGTCCACCTGTTGGAACATACGCTGTGTGGAATAATGGACAGGGCACTTGAGGCAGAACAGAGGCAGGAAGAGGAGGACTTCCTTGCCTCTCAAGGCCCCCTTTACCCAGACAGTGTTCCTTCTGTCCCACCCATCGCACAGGAAGAAGAGGAGGAGGAGGAGGAGGAGGAGGAGGATTGTGTCAGCATGGAGGTGGAGCCTGGCACTCAGCATCATCAGCAGCAGTCTTTTAGGGATGATTTACAGTCCCAAGAAACCAGTGGACTTGTACGTGGCTGGGAGGAGGTGGCTGCGGATCATGTCGTCCTTAGTGACCCAGAGGACTCCGGACCGAATGCCTCAGCTAACCTACGCTGCATGGCCTCCCTGATCCTGCAAAGTCTGTGGAAGGATCCTCATATTCTTCGGATCAAGGAGAGGGACCATTACTGGCTGGCCACTCTCCTTGATCCACGGTACAAGGGTAAGATTGCGGACCTTATCTTATCGTCGCAGGGGGAGCAGAGGATGAGACAACTCCGGGAGGCCTTGCAGAAAGGTCTGTGCAACGCGTTCCCAGAGACTGGGAGGTTACAAACTCCTGGTCCTGGACAACGAGTTGCTGAGGCTTCGGTCAGTCAAAGAAGGAGCGGTGGGGAAGGTGGCCTTCTGACCGAAGCGTTCAGACAATTCTTTAGTCCGCAGCCCCAAGGTATGATCGGTTCCAGCAACCATCGCCAGCGTCTGATATACATGGTGCAGGAATTCCTAGGGGCAAGGTCAGACTTGGACACCTTCCCCACCGAAAATCCTCTGGCTTACTGGGTCTTGAGGATGGATCACTGGCCAGAGCTTGCACAGTATGCAATTGAGCTACTGGCCTGTCCTGCATCCAGCGTTCTTTCAGAACGCACATGCAGTGCTGCTGGAGGATTTGTCACGGATCACAGGGTGCGCCTGTCCACCGACTCTGTTGATCGACTGACCTTCATAAAGATGAACCAGTCTTGGATCACCACCAGCTACCAAACACCTGAAGCTGATATAACAGACCAATTTATTTTCAAATGTCACATCCCTTCAAGACTGATGCTGATGCTGAGAGACTGTTCTGTTATGTTGACTGACTATCCTCCTCCTCCTCCTCAATGATCCGATTGACGATGATAGCTTGGAAGAACATTTTTGTTTCTGGGTGCCGCCACCAGTGGCTAAGGCCCAATTTTTCAGCCCCTGTTTAACAGGGGCGTGTAATTACAATTTTTGATGCAATACTTTGCAACAGGGCTCATTGCTGTGCTCCAAGTACAGTATCTGTGAGGGGTTGCAGTGTTGTGGCACCAGTGCCTAAGGCCCAATTTTTATGCCCCTGTTTAACAGGGGCATGTAATTACAATTTTTTATGCAATGCTTTGCAGCAGGGCTCATTCCTGCACTCCAACTAGAGTATCTGGGAGAGGTTGCAGTGTCGTGGCACCAGCACCAGTGGCTAAGGCCCAATTTTTCAGCCCCTGTTTAACAGGGGCGTGTAATTACAATTTTTGATGCAATACTTTGCAACAGGGCTCATTGCTGTGCTCCAAGTACAGTATCTGTGAGGGGTTGCAGTGTTGTGGCACCAGTGCCTAAGGCCCAATTTTTCTGCCCCTGTTTAACAGGGGCATGTAATTACAATTCTTGATCTAATAATTCACAGCAGGGCCCATTCCTGCGCCCACCAAGACTAACTGTGAGGCCTTACAGTGTTGTGTCAACACCACCACCACCACCACCACCACCAAAGGCCCAATTTTTCAGCCCCTGTTCAACAGGGGCATGCAATTACAATTCTTGATCTAATAATTCACAGCAGGGCCCATTCATGCGCCCACCAAGAGTAACTGTGAGGGCTCACAGTGTTGTGGCAACACCAACATGTAAGGGGCAAATTTCAGCTGAGTATATACGGCAGGCCCCTACTTTCAAACATCCAACTTACAAACGACTCCTCCTTGCAAACGGAAGGATACAACAGGAAGTGAGAGGAAATCTACCCCTAGGAAGGCAAATTCTCTCCTGTAAGAGTTAATATGGGAAAAAAAGTGTCTCCTCTCCACTGATGCTTTATCACCAATTCTTGTTTCAATAAAAACCCCAAATTTTCTAAAAACATTTGTCATTAGGACGGAAAGTGAGGTGAACTGTTCTGAACAGGTGCACACTGCACAGACAGCAAAACAATAGTTACAGGGGTGATAACCCTTCCCTATGTTTCCCAAAAAGCTTAAAAATAGATTTTTTGGCTGGAGCTACACTTAAACAATGTACCTGTTCAAAATTACAAACAGATTCTACATAAGAACAAACCTACAGTCCCTGTCTTGTATGCACCGCCTGTATACGGCTGTCCAGAGTATATAGGGCCTTTTTTATTTTGTGTGCGGGGTTCCCCTTAATATCCATACATGACCCAAAGGGGCTGATAATGGGCTGGGGTAGGGGGGGGGGGGTGTGATGGGGTAGCTATGCCATTTTTCTTAAAGATTTTCATCCATATTACTGGGACCAGACATTACATTAAAGCCGCAAGCAGTTTTAAATGGCTTTTTTTCCTTTAGAAATGTAATTTTGTGCAGGGACAGTTCTAAACACGGGAAACACGTGGCACTTCACAGGCATACTTTAGACACCCCCCAGGTACGATATTTAAAGGAATATTTGACTTTTTTTTTTCACTTTATGCATCATTAAAATGACTGCTCCAGAAAAACGGCCATTTTTAAAACTTCTTTTTGCATTGATACATGTCCCCTGGTGCAGAACCCGGGTTCCCAAACCCTTTTTAGGACAATAACATGCATAATAGTCGTTATAATTAGCACTTTCGATTTCGAACGTTCGCATCCATTGTATTTAATAGGGTTCTAAAGTTCGTGCGAACTTTCGGTCCGTTCGCGGGTTCTGGTGCGAACCGAACCCGGGGGTGTTCGGCTCATCACTAATGGCCAACTCCTCCACAGTTAAAACAGACCACATCCCCCCAGTCTTGTAGGGAAGTGGGTGCAGAGGTATCTGGGAACAACTTCTTCTTTGGGAGGGCAAGGTATGGGAACGAATGAAGAGGTGTAATTGTGAGGGAAGGGGGGGGCGGGGAAGAATGCTGGGATGGGGTAAAAGCACATATAAGGGGGAATCCACAAGTAACATACAATTTCTTGAAGTGGAATATTAAACACAAGGTATATGGTGTCTATGGTGGTACACTGTAAAAATAGGGATAAAAGGGGTAGATGACAGACAGTAGGGAAAACAGGAGGAACACCCCAAATCTAGCCAGAAGCATTAAGGTGTGCTCATGGAATGTCTGGGGGGTAAAAGACCCGGTCAAAAAACAAGCAATTTTTTCAACAGCGTAAGCGGGTAATATTAAGATACTGTGCCTGCAGGAGACGCACCTGGACAGGGAGACGATTAGTATACTAAAACATAAGAGATACCGGGTACAATACCATTCCATATACACCTCCTATTCAAGGGGGGTAAGTGTACTGGTGGATTCTGGACTGGTGTTCTCCTGCAGGCAGAGCAAGGTGGACTCGAAGGGACGTTATATATTCCTTTTTTGCCGGATAGAGACAAAGGACTATGTGGTGGCTAATATTTTTATCCCTCCTCAGTTTAGCACAGAGATACTTTGGGAGTTAATGGAATTCGTTATGGATAAGACGGGTATACCTGCTATAGTGGCGGGGGACTTTAACATGACGATGAACAAAAATTTGGATAGATTCCCGGCCGGGGCCTTCGCCGCTCGCACGCCTGGCAGCCCCCTTCTCCAATTTTGTGGGGAGACGGGGCTGGTGGACGTGTGGCGGAGTAGACACCCGGGGGAAAGACAGTTTTCCTGCCACTCAAAAACGCACGCGACACTGTCCAGGATAGACGGTACTTTGTAACGAAGAAGCACTGGGGGAGGTGGGGGAGGTGGAATACGAACCCAGAAGTATCTCGGATCACTCAGCAGTGACTTTTGAAATCATGATAGGTAGTGGCCGCAGCAAAAGGGATTGGACGATAAACCCAATTTGGTTGGAAATAATTAAAGAGCCGGGGGCGATAACTGCTAGCATAAAGGAGTTGAACTTAAACAAAGGCTCAGCCTCAGGGGGGGGGTTATAGGGAAACTTTGAAAGCATTCCTGAGAGGAATATTAATTAAAAAAACTTCACTCATTAAAAAACAATCACGTTTCAAGGAGGTGGCAGCAAGGGAGAAGGTGAAAAGGGTAGAGGTTAGATATGTGGAAAACCCAACCTCGGAGAGACACAAAGAATGGCTGGAAGGACAGGAAGAGTATAAAAAGCTGCTGCTGGGAAAGGCGGAAAACAAAAGGCTGTTCCAAAGGCAGTCCTTCTTTGGGGAGGGTGAGAGAGTGGGTAGAATCCTGTCCCTAATAACTAGGGCCAATGCTCCTCTATCTGTCATTCCAGCAATTCATGATGAGGAAGGGGTAATTAAGAGCGGAACCCCGGAAATAGTAGAAGTCTTTAAAAAATATTATCAACAGTTGTATAGTAGCACGCAGCATAGCGGCGTAGAAGGAGAAATGGAGACCTTTTTTGAAGGACTGCAGATTCCCCAGCTATCAGAGGAAGACAAAGAGAGACTGGAGGCACCGCTTGTGCTGGAAGAGCTACAACTGGCAATAGCTACAGATGGCCTGCCAATTGAGATATACAAATCCTATAGCGAGGCGTTGCTCCCAGGACTCCTGGAGGTATTTAAATGGGCGGCAGGTGAAGGGAAGCTACCGGCCTCTGTGACAGAGGCAACAATTATCGTTCTACTAAAAGAGGGAAAAAAACTATTCGAGACATCTTCATATAGGCCGATATCTTTATTGTGCTCAGATGTGAAGATTCTAGCCAAAATACTGGCAACGAGATTAAACAAACTGGTCTCAAAATTGGTACATCCGGACCAGACTGGATTTATTCCAGGAAGATCCACAAGTACCAACATAAGAAGAACGTATTTAAACATACAGTTGCCAATAGAGGAGGAGGGGTCCAGAGCGGTTCTGTCTTTGGATGCTACCAAGGCGTTTGATAGCGTGGAGTGGCACTACTTATGGAGGGTGCTGGCAGGATTCAAGTTTGGTCCTAAATTTATCCAATGGATAAAAATCTTGTATGAAAGCCCTAGGGCGAAGGTGAGGATAAATGGCGAGTGCTCGGAGTGGTTCCGGTTGGAGAGGGGGACAAGGCAGGGGTGCCCGTTGTTGCTCCTGCTTTTCGCCCTTGTATTGGAGCCACTGGCTATCGCCATAAGGGCATCCCCGGAAGTACAGGGTTTCAGGAGGAGACTGGGGGAGGAGAAGATCGCAATGTATGCGGATGACATCTTACTTTTTCTAGGGGATACGCAGGCCTCACTGACGACAGTGATGGGCATAATAGGGGCTTTTAGTAAATTCTCAGGGCTAACAATCAACTGGGACAAATCAGCACTCTTGCCGATAGACCCACTGTCACGCCAGATAACTCAGGTGAAGGTTGTGAACCAAATGAAATATTTGGGAATAACTGTCACCAGAGATCCAGGGCAGTACATAGATGGAAATGTGGTACCTCTGATGACTAAGTTGAGACAGAAGTGCAGAGTTTGGAACCGGCTCCCACTCTCCGTGGCTGGTCGGTGCAACCTGGTGACAATGGTTTGGATGCCGCAAATTCTGTATATCCTGCATAACTCTCCCGTATGGATTCCCAAACTCTGGTTTAAAAAACTGGATAGTTTATTTAGGGAACTGATATGGAGGGGGAGGACAGCTAGGATCCGCCTCCGAATCCTACAGCAACCAAAAGAGAAGGGGGGAGTGGCACTTCCAAACCCGAAACACTATTTCCTGGCCGCACAGATGCAGCATATGCGGGGTAGCAATCTATTCGCAGGTAGAGAAGCTGTAAAAGGGTCAATTCTGAACGATACCAGCCATGATACACTGGTTGAGGCAGTGGAGGCGGACTCTTTTTGCTCTAGGTGCCCCACGGCACAGCTGATGGTAAGATGCTGGGACATCACTAAGAGGATGTTGGGATATAGTGGATTTTCCGAATATTCCCCAATATGGGATAACAACAACCTAATAGAATTTAAAGCTATGGGAAAAATCGAAGAATGGGATAGGGGTGGAATACATCTACTATCACATATCTTCAAAGCAGGGCGAATTAAATCATTTCAGGAGATAAGGGAAGAATACACAGTCCCAAATAGATCCTTTTACAGATACCTGCAAGTTAGACATGCGGCGAACGCACAATTTGGCCGGGGCCCACCAGCATGGAACGACATGCCTCCCCTCCGCAAGCTGGTAAATGCAGAAGACTCCAGACGGATGATATCAGAGCTGTATGGGTATATAGAGGAGGCGGACCAAGGTGTGGAATTAGACACTAAAAATAAGGATAAATGGGCAAGGGATGTGGGCACTGTCTCCCTCGCAGATAGTGTCCCACCTTTTTCTGATACATAGAGCATACTACACACCTCAATGAATGTTCCAGTTTGGTAGGAGACAGGATGCAAGATGTCAGAGATGTGGGGACGACAGGGGAGACCTAATGCATATGTTTTGGAGGTGCCCCAAGCTATATCAGTATTGGAAGGAGATTGTGGAAAAAATAAATACGGTATTAAAAAGATCTGCTTCATCCTTGCCGCATCTATGGCTTGGGGTACCATCCCTTTTTTTAGCACGATTTGACAAAGCATCTTGTTCAGTCTTCTGACATACTCCGACAGCTTTTCTCCTGGCTGCTGAAAGGTGTGTTCGAACTGATACACCAGTTCCGTTACTTTCTCCAACTGACCGAACTCTTCTTTCTTGTGGCATGGCTAAGCAGTCATAAGCTGTGCAGGCAGCATTTCCAAACCGGACACTTTTTACAGCTTCCGCAGCCGCGCCTTTCAAACTTTCCATCACGCACTGCTTCTTCTGCGCTTCAGGCACCTCCCATGCCTCTACTGCTGACAAGGCCTGTTCGATCCAGGTATCGAAGTCTTCCTCCCCTACAGGGACGGGCAGCCTCCCTGAAAATATTCTCAGCTTCTGGTAGCTGGCCTCTACGTGTACCGTATTTGTTTGCTGACACTTTGTGAGCAGATCTCCCAAGGCATTTAAAAGTTCTGGCCCTTTGGCTGTAATGGCTGTCACCAGAGGTGTCATCCTTCTCTGCCTCTCTGCTGCATGGGGTATCCCTGGCGGTGATCCCGTTGGGGATGGCAGGGATGGCTCCGTCTTCACAGTTATTGCGTGCGCCAGACATAGGTGTGCGCAGCCTATTGCATTAGGGTGTGCACCCCAAAGCTCAAACACACAAAAGCATAGTAAATGTTGTTTACTATGCTTCAGTTTATGAATAAACACAGTGAGTGAGTGTCACTGTGTTCAATTAGCAAAGGAAGGGGCCGGTAAATGATATATTGACTAGCCTTTTTCCCCGCTTTCCATCCTGTAACATCCCCCAAGGCAGCCAAGGGGAGAGGAGAGAAGAGGGATGCCTGGGCAGCATGGGGAGTCAGCACTGCACAGAGTGATTAGGGTGTGCCCAGGCACACCTGGCACACCCCCTCCGCACGCCTATGGCGCCAGACTATAAGTTTTGTTATCCAGCGACTGCACACTTTGGCCTTTAAAGTTCCCCGGCATTCCATCCATCCACTCTATAAGTGCATACTGAAACGAGGTGTCTGGGGCTGATTTCAGGTCTATCACCCATGGTGTATAATTTGGGGATAGTGTCACTGCAAGTCGCTCTGCCGCGCTCACTGACCATTCTTCTCCCGGGAGACTAATGACCACCGACGTGTCTGGGTTTGTCCTGGCTGCTTCGCACCACGCTTTCACTTCTAGCGGGTCCATGCCGGTACTTTTGGCGTGTCTGCTTGCCATATACAGGATCCCGGACCGATGCCCCCACGTGTAGCGATACCCCCAAACTAAGGGAGCCGCTGGTTTGCTTTTGGGCCCTGTACACAGCACAGCCAACCCCCGGCAATCTACTCAACCCTTCTCTGGCACAGCTAGTCTAGGGGTGGTGTTTTTGTATAGCTCTATACCAGTTCATGTACAATCCCCCAATACTTATCTAGCAGTGATAAGATAGATTAATGGACTCTAATACCAGGTTAATCAATTGTAAAAGGGGTTTACTTGTGAGTAAAGGAATTAACGATCAATATCACATATAACACATGTATGCAGAGCCCTGCAGTAATACTAACACTGGTTATCTTAAGTGCACAAACAGTTCTATCTCACACTAACATTTAGCTAAAGTCCCGTTGGCAATATGGCGCCCAGCAATACTGTCATGGATATGCAGTAGTGTTTGTCTGTCAGCTTACCTTCCTTCCCATGTGTTCATCTTAGAGGCCAGAACCCTTTCACCTGGCTTCCTTTATAATCTCCTCCCAGCCTGACTCCACCCCAGGCCCTATCACAGAACACTATATTAACCTGTGCACTGCAAGCCTGCCTTGCTGATCAACGTGTTTGTTAGGCATTGTGTGTTTGGGTTCCTGCCTGCCGTGTGCTACGTCTGTCTCTCTGTTACGTTATTGGCTTGTCCCCGACTATCCCTGTCTGCTCGTGACCCTTGACCTTCGGCTCGTTCTTCGTTATCCTTGTCTGCTTGTGGCCCCTGACCTTCAGCTTGTTATTCGGTTCTCTCTATCGTGTGCTGCTGCTTCCCTTCTTTTCCCCTTATCCTACGGGGCGTGAGCTAGGAAACTCCAGGGGCCGCGACCTAGTCCCAGCCTGCAGCGTAACATCCTCACCACTAGAGGCCCTGGAGAAGACCAGCTGGGTCTTAGACTCCACGCCCTGGGGAATCTTGGCTCTCGCTTCCGTTGGGATCCCGGTTGTGCTCCTCTGGTCCCGCTTTCCACAACCACCCAGTTTCCTATCCGCAGAAGCCAGCCATAGGGTTCACTACCTCGCGGTGCACTCCTGTCCCCCTACGGTGTGCATCTGTCACCTGGCCACAGGTGACCCTGACAGTTTGATCAGCCATGAACCCGGCTGACATCCCGTTACCCGTGGATGATCCGTTGCAGGGCATAGTTTGCAGACTTGAAACCCAGGAATCGAATCAGACTCAGGTGATGCGATTCCTCCAGGATCTGGCTTCTCGCTTTGAGCAGCTTCAGGCCTCCTTGGGAACCCTGAATCCGCAACCTCAAATACAACCAGCGGCTGCACCTATTGCACCAGTCGCAGCCACACACTCACTACAACTGCCAGCTCCGTCCCGTTTCTCTGGGGACTCCAAGGCTTGCAGGGGGTTCCTTAGCCAATGCACAATTCATTTTGAGCTACAGCCCCAAAACTTCCTGTCTGATCGGGCTAAGGTAGCCTATATCATTTCCCTCCTCTCTGGTGAAGCTTTAGCCTGGGCAGCCCCTCTGTGGGAACTGAATGATCCAGTGGTTTCTAGCCTGTCTGGCTTCTTGAAACTTTTTCGGAATATCTTCGAAGAACCGGCTCGTGTCTCTTCAGCGGCCAGCGCCCTTTTACGTCTCCGCCAAGAGTCTGCTTCTGTGGGACAGTATGCCCTTCATTTCCGCATACTGTCGGCTGAGTTGAGCTGGAACAATGAGGCCTTAGTCGCAACCTTTTTGCATGGCCTGTCTGATAGAGTGAAGGATGAATTAGCAGGAAGAACCATCCCCACTGATCTGGCCGGCGTTATCTCCTTGTGTAACCAGATCGATATTCGCTTTCAGGAGAGGACCTTAGAAAAGCAACGCCAGCACTCCTTGGTTCTTAGTCAGCCTGAGCTCCCCTCTCTTCGACCCGTAGAGCATCTCCTACCAGCTGAGGAACCCATGCAGCTGAGTCGGACCAGGCTATCCCCCGAGGAACGTGCTAGGCGCAGAACTCTTGGTCTGTGTCTTTACTGTGGGGGCAAAGGTCATTTTCGTGACACTTGCTCTCTTTGTCCAGAAAAACGTTCGGGTCCACTTCATCTGGAAAGTGGAGTATTGGACCCAGAAATATCACCTTCCCCTTCTCGTCTTCTGCTTTCTGTGTTCCTTCATGTTGGTGCTTCTTCTCATTCGGTCTCAGCATATCTGGATTCCGGAGCCGCTGGTAATTTTATGGACTGGGAAATCGCATCGTCCATGAGACTTACTGTTTTGCCCCTCACCACACCATTGGTGGTCTTGGCGATTGATGGTACTGTTCTCCCAGGGGGACCTATCCGCTTCCAGACCCTCCCTGTTAAGATGTCGGTAGGGACACTCCACCAGGAGTGGATATCCTTCCTTATCTTACCCAAGGCCTCAACGCCTATAATTTTGGGTCTCCCATGGTTACAGCTCCATTCTCCTCATGTGGACTGGACTACTGGACAGATCCTGGCTTGGGGTCCCTCCTGTTCCTCGTCCTGCCTACCCAAGGTTGCCCCCTGTGAATCTGAGCCGGTCATTCATTCCAGGTTGCATAACCATTTACATTTCTCTGTCCCTAACCACCCTTGGACGCACAGCCAGGCTAGCTTGTCTACAAGTCCTGCAGTCGCTACGTCTTGCGATGCGATTCAGGTAGTCGCTACACCTGACTCAGCTATTCACTCTGCCTCTGTACTAGTTATGCCAGTCCAGCCCATGCCCAGTGAGCCTCCTACTTTTTCTTGTTCGGGACATTCTGCTTGTCCTTCAGCTATTCAGTTTGACTCCGGCGACATGTCACCTTCTAACCAACCTGACTTCAGGGTTCCACTGACATCTGCCCAGTCTGATGGTCCTGTGCAAGATGACCAGTTCCCCTTTAAGGGTCTAGGGGACCCTCCTCAGATTCCTGTTGATCCTCTCATGCCCTTGCTTATTCCTAGAGAGCCTTTGGTCCTCAATAGATCTTCTTGTCATCTCCCCACCTCGTTTTCGGTCTCTGAGGATAATCTTAAGTACGAGGTTAGACAAGTTCTGGATTCTCGGCTCTGCAGAGGCATTCTTCAGTACCTTGTGCATTGGAGAGGTTTTGGTCCTGAGGAGGCGTCTTGGATCGCTGCATCTGATGTCGCTGCACCTCATCTGTTGAGAAGGTTTCATCAGAGATTTCCCTTTAAGCCTGGGCCCAGGCGGGGGAGGGCCCATAAGAGGGAGGGTACTGTCATGGATATGCAGTAGTGTTTGTCTGTCAGCTTACCTTCCTTCCCATGTGTTCATCTTAGAGGCCAGAACCCTTTCACCTGGCTTCCTTTATAATCTCCTCCCAGCCTGACTCCACCCCAGGCCCTATCACAGAACACTATATTAACCTGTGCACTGCAAGCCTGCCTTGCTGATCAACGTGTTTGTTAGGCATTGTGTGTTTGGGTTCCTGCCTGCCGTGTGCTACGTCTGTCTCTCTGTTACGTTATTGGCTTGTCCCCGACTATCCCTGTCTGCTCGTGACCCTTGACCTTCGGCTCGTTCTTCGTTATCCTTGTCTGCTTGTGGCCCCTGACCTTCAGCTTGTTATTCGGTTCTCTCTATCGTGTGCTGCTGCTTCCCTTCTTTTCCCCTTATCCTACGGGGCGTGAGCTAGGAAACTCCAGGGGCCGCGACCTGGTCCCAGCCTGCAGCGTAACATCCTCACCACTAGAGGCCCTGGAGAAGACCAGCTGGGTCTTAGACTCCACGCCCTGGGGAATCTTGGCTCTCGCTTCCGTTGGGATCCCGGTTGTGCTCCTCTGGTCCCGCTTTCCACAACCACCCTGTTTCCTATCCGCAGAAGCCAGCCATAGGGTTCACTACCTCGCGGTGCACTCCTGTCCCCCTACGGTGTGCATCTGTCACCTGGCCACAGGTGACCCTGACAAATACTATCAACTCCCAGTCAGGCCTGACTCAGTTAAAGCTCAGTCTTTTAGGCAAGGAATCTTCGCATGCAAGATGGTCGGTGGTGCACATACAGGAACGATATTTGTAATCCAATAATGGCCTGAGGCAATGTAAGCAACTCCCTGGAGACTATGTAACTCAGTCCCACAACTAGTCTCCTGACAGGGAAAAGGATAATATAACCCGATGGGCCAAGGCAGTCTATAGGCCTAATAAAGTACTCCGTTATAGTTGTGAGCAGATGCTCTCTCACCCCTCCGGACTCGATCCCAGTCCGGGACTCCCACCGCTGTGTCTCCACACACACAGGATCTGCCACCGCCTGATCTCCGGTTCACTGACGTCCCTGAAGCAGGTAGATGTCTGTAGCCGCACAGGCTGCGCAGCGAGGTGGAAGGCTCTCTGGAAGTGCGCAAGGCCCAGGCCTCGGGCCTTGCACTCACAGCAGGTCCGCACAGGAAATCCTCTTGCCAGCCGTGCAGTGTCCAAAGAGGCTTAGCCTCGCCCTCCCCTTTTATACCCCACCTATGAGTCTCTGCGGCAGCCCAATGCACCCTGGGTGCCAAACGGGATTCTGGGTAACGTAGTCCATGGGGCCTCAACGGAGACCCCGCTACACATGTTTAACCCATGTAATGCAGGGTAGGCCCCACAGCATGGGTAAATTTAAAGGGGTTGTAAAGGTTTGTTTTTTATTTTCTAAATAGGTTCCTTTAAGCTAGTGCATTGTTGGTTCACTTATCTTTTCCTTTGATTTACCTTCTAAATGTTTTTTTTCTTTGTCTGAATTTCTCACTTCCTGTTTCTCCTCACTAAACTTCACACCATCATCCGAGTGGTGTTGAGTCAGCCAGAACAGCTTACTGAGGAGGAACAGGAAGTGAGAAATTCAGACAAAGAAAACAAAGAAAAAAAAAGCTTAGAAGGGAAATCTAAGGAAAAGGTAAGTGAACCAACAATGCACTAGCTTAAAGGAACCTATTTAGAAAATAAAAAACAAACCTTTACAACCCCTTTAAGTTCACACAGGCATTCAAAAGAAATGCATGTTATAACACTTTTGGATTGCACATAGCACTGCAAAGCATTTTTTGGAAGGAAATTCATTACAATCAAAAGCTTCCCAAATGCCTTACAAGCTTGTAAGATACATTAGACATGCATTTATAGAGCACAGTCATCAATTTGAAATGTTTGACTTTGCAAGTTATCAATGCCTTCCAAACAATGCTGGTGAGGACAAAAACAGGAAAGCAAAGCAAAGAATGTTTAAGTTTCATGTGTGCACTAGACTTTTTTGTTACAGACAGGCATTGACTTTCCAAAGCTTGCCAATCATCTCAATTTAAAGTAAATTATAGCACTTCTCCAATTCATGCCAAATACACCTTACACTCCCATGAATTGTTTGCTTTAAAAAAAAATGTCCTTAACAAAAAGTAAAGTAAATTGCCATTTCTTAGGCCGAGAATGGCCTGACATCTCTGCACTACAAAAAACAGTGATGATGGATTTTTAGCAGCTGGTGATCTATGGCAAGGGAATGCGTCTTTAGGCTGGGTTCACACTAGTGCGACACGACATCTGTCCTACTTTGGATCCGACTTTGCCCTGCGACATGAAGCCGACATATTTCCGACTTTCAATGAACGGGGATCCGACTTGGATCCCCGCCAATATCAGGCACTGTGTTTGGTATGAATCTTGAGGGGGAACTCCAGGCCAAATTTTAAATACATTTTAAATAAAAAACCGGCATGGGTTCCCCCTCCAGAGGCATACCAGGCCCTTGGGTCTGGTCTGGATTTGAAGGGGCGCCCCTACGCCGAAAAAACGGCGTGGGGATCCCCCCAAAATCCAAACCAGACCCTTATCCGAGCATACAACCTGGCAGGCCGCAGGGGAAGAGGGGGGGACGAGAGCGCCCCCCCTCCCTCCTGAACCGTACCAGGCCACATGCCCTCAAAATGGGGGGGTTTGATGCTCTGGGGCAGGGGGGCGACCTGCGGCCCCCCACCCCAGAGCACCCTGCCCCCATGTTGCTGAGGACAGGGCCTCTTCCCGACAACCCTGGCCGTTGGTTGTCGGGGTCTGCGGGCGGGGGGCTTATCGGAATCCGGGAGCCCCCTTTAATAAAGGGGCCCCCGGATCCCGGCCCCCCCCCACCCTATGTGAATGAGTATGGGGTACATCGTACCCCTACCCATTCACCTGGTGGAAAAAAATTGCAATAAAAAAACCACACAGCTTTTTAAAGTATTTTATTGCACAGCTCCGGGGGTCTTCTTCCGACTTCGGGGGTCTCCGGTGTCATCGCCGCGCTCTCCGGTTCTTTCTTCTGCCGGGCCTCCGCTAACTTCTTTTTAGCTCTTTTGCTAACGGAGGCTCCGGTCTTCTCCGTCGCCTTCTTCTTCTCTCGCTCTCCGGTTCTTTCTTCTGCCGGGCCTCCGCTAACTTCTTTTTAGCTCTTTTGCTAACGGAGGCCCGGTCTTCTCCGTCGTCTCGTCCGGCTCTCCGTTGTCCTTCTGCCGGCCCCTCCACTAACTTCTTGGTAGCTCTTTTACTAGTGGAGGAGCCGGTCTTCTCCGTCGTCGCCGTCGGCGTCTTCTTCTCTCTTCTCCTCCTCGATGTTGACGCGTCGCTTCCTCCCGCTGTAATACTGGCTCTCCGCTCGGCTCCGCATTAATATAGGCTTCTCATGACGTCACAGTCACATGTTTCCGGGGCACATGGCCCCGGAGCATGTGACTGTGACGTCATGGGAACATGTGACTGTGACGTCATGAGAAGCCTATATTAATGCGGAACGGAGCGGACAGCCAGTATTACAGCGGGAGGAAGCGACGCGTCAACATCGAGGAGGAGAAGAGGGAAGAAGACGCCGAGGGTGACGACGGGAAGACCGGCTCCTCCACTAGCAAAAGAGCTAAAGAAGTTAGTGGAGGGGCCGGCAGAAGGAAAACGGAGAGCCGGACGAGACGACGGAGAAGACCGGGCCTCCGTTAGCAAAAGAGCTAAAAAGAAGTTAGCGGAGGCCCGGCGGAAGAAAGAACCGGAGAGCAGGAGAAGAACCGGAGAGCGGGAGAAGAAGGCGACGGAGAAGACCGGGCCTCCGCTAGCAAAAGAGCTAAAAAGAAGTTAGCGGAGGCCCGGCAGAAGAAAGAACCGGAGAGCGCGGCGATGACACCGGAGACCCCCGAAGTCGGAAGAAGACCCCCGGAGCTGTGCAATAAAATACTTTAAAAAGCTGTGTGTTTTTTTTATTGCAATTTTTTTCCACCAGGTGAATGGGTAGGGGTACAATGTACCCCATACTCATTCACATAGGGTGGGGGGGCCGGGATCCGGGGGCCCCCTTATTGAAGGGGGCTCCCGGATTCCGATAAGCCCCCCGCCCGCAGACCCCGACAACCAACGGCCAGGGTTGTCGGGAAGAGGACCTGTCCTCATCAACATGGGGGCAGGGTGCTCTGGGGTGGGGGGGCCGCAGGTCGCCCCCCTGCCCCAGAGCACCAAACCCCCCCATGTTGAGGGCATGTGGCCTGGTACGGTTCAGGAGGGAGGGGGGGCCGCTCTCATCCCCCCCTCTTCCCCTGCGGCCTGCCAGGTTGTGTGCTCGGATAAGGGTCTGGTTTGGATTTTGGAGGGGACCCCCACGCCGTTTTTTCGGCGTAGGGGGTTCCCCTTCAAATCCAGACCAGACCCAAGGGCCTGGTATGCTCCTGGAGGGGGAACCCATGCCGGTTTTTTATTTAAAATTTGGCCTGGAGTTCCCCCTCAAGAGCAGTACAGCACAAGTCGCATGCCAAAGTCGGATCATGCAAGACTGCGGTCCGACTTTGATCCGACTTCAATGATAGTCAATGGGCTGAAGTCGGATCAAAGTCGGACCAAAGTAGTACAGGGAGCATTCTCAAAGTCGGACCGACATGTGTCGGACCAGTTAAGACGGCTCCCATAGGGAAACATTGATTTTCACACGTCATGCGACATGAGCTCCCAATGTCGGAGCGTTTGTCGCCCCAGTGTGAACCAGGCCTTATAGAGGAACTTAACTCTCCTATTGCTTACAGCCAAGGAAGCTGCCATCTTGGCCTGCATTTGCTCTGGAGTTGCCATGGTGCTGCACCAGGATACCATGTGATCAGGTATGACACCAACCATTTGATAGTTTGGTAAGAGTACACTAGTAACTGTGGCAGTTATCATTCAAGGCACGCTTTAAATGTCATTGTTTTGGGAAACCATTAAAGTGGAACTAAACTCATTGATTTAACAGTTTCCCAAAACAGTGACATTCAGGGCGTGCCATTAATGATAACTATTAGGGCACTTTCACACTGGGGTGGTTATTCACCGCTCCAGCAACGCCTCAAAGATGCTGCTTGCAGGACTTTTTTTTCCTGTCTTGCATGCGCACCGCTTCAGTGTGAAAGCACTCAGGCTCATACATTGGAGTGACAGGAGAGGCGCTTTACAGGCGCTTTGCAGGCGCTATTTTTAGTGCTATAGTGCCTGTAAAGCGCCTCAGTGTGAAAGTAGCCTTACTTCTCAACCTAATTGTCAAGCCATCAAATGGCTGGTGTCATAACTGATCACATGTACAGCACCATGGCAACTGCAGATCAAACAGTGGCTAAGATGGCAGCTTCCTTGCTGTAAAATATAGAAGGATTTGTCCAGTTTTAAAGTAGAACTTTACCAAGAACAACTTGATAAAAAATGATGTTCCTTAGCAAGGAGCATTTAGTACATTCCACAGTAACCTGATGCCGACCACCCCACACACCCCTCTCTGTGCAGAATCACATACAGGTACATGTAAACAAGGCAGATGACCGTTTCTAAGCAGAAACACAGATCTCTGCCTTCTCACAGTACAAGCACCCGCCGCACAATTAGAAAGCACTCCCTAGGAACACATTTAACCCTTTGATCGCCCCTGATGTTGACCCCTTCCCTGACAGTGTCATTAATATTTTTTTAGCACTGATCAAAAGTGTCAGTTAGTGTCTGATTTGTCTGCCACAAGATCATAGTCCCGCTATAAGTCGCTGATTGTTGCCATTACTAGTAAAAATAAATAAATAAACAAAAAATTCCAAAAATATATCCCATAATTTGTAGACGTTATAACTTTTGTGCAAACCAGCCAATATATGCTTATTGTGATCTTTTTTACCGAAAACATGTAGCAGAATACATATTGGCCTAAGATGATGAAGAAATGTGATCTTTTTGCATTTTTTTATTGAATATGTTTTATAGCAAAAAAGTAAAAAAAAATATAATTTTTTTTCAAAATAGTCAGTCTTTTTTGTTTATAGCGCAAAGAAAAGCTGATCAAATACCACCAAAAGAAAGCTCTATTTGTGGGGAAAAAAAGGATGCCATTTTTTTTTTGGGGTACAGCTGCGCATGACTGCATAATTTTGCAGTTGATAAACAACGCAGTGCCGTATCACAAAAAATAGCCTGGTCAGGAAGTGGCCTTCCAGGGCGGAAGTGGTTAAATAGTTTCTTCAGCTCTGTGTATTATGCCGCGTAAACACGACCGTTTTTCATCGAGAAAAATGCCATTTTTTATTTGGTCATTAAAAACGATCGTGTGTGGGCTCCAGAGCATTTTTCACGACGTGAAAAATGGGCATTAAAAATTTGGAACATGCTCTAATTTTTCACGTCGTCGTTTTTCTCGTCATGGAAAACGGCCTTGTGTAGGCTTTAACGACGTGAAAAAAAACGTGCATACTCAGAAGCAAGTGATGACACGGCAGCGCTCGTTCTGGTAAAAATATCGTTCGTAAAGGTGATAGCACATTCGCCACGCTGTAACGGACTGAAGAGCACAAAGCTGAAAAGCGTGAATCGTCTCTCACCAAACTTTACTAAACACAAGGATCAGCAAAAGCAGCCCAAAGGGTGGCGCCATCCGAATGGAACTTCACCTTTATAGTGTCGTCGTACATTTCGTACGTCACCGCGCTTTGCTCTAGCATTTTTTTCATGATCGTGTGTAGGCAAGGCAGGCTTGAGAAGTCGAGAAAAACGTCGAGAAAAACATAGTTTTTTCAATGACTTTAAAAACGGTCGTGTGTACGCGACATTAGACATGTGCACACTGAAATATTTTGTTTCGTTTTCGTACGAAAAATACATTTATTTAGTTACTCCCGAAATTCATTTTTTATTTATTTTGTTTTTTATTAAAAAATGCATTCGTCCAAAAATCCGAATTAAGGTCGAATCTGTCAATTGAAGGCTTATGGTGTCTGTCTAATGTTTTAAGAAGATTTGAAGAAGCAGCTAAACTGTACGACCCTCCACCCACAAGCTATAGTAGAATTCTAATGTTGTATGACTAGTAATAATTATATTTATTAATTATTATTACTAGTGAACCAACATTAGAACTCTTCTATAGCCTATGGGCGGAGCATTTGACCGGAAATGTACGATTGCAGCGTCATACAGTCGAATCTTCATATCTCCATAATGTTAAATCTTTTCTCTCTATGTTGAATAATCTTGGACTAATAGAGTTAGGTTAGGCACATTTGACCGCAGGTTTGATCGCTATTGTCATCGTCATGTCGAATCTTCAATCCGTATCAAAATGTTGTCGCAACAAAATGAAAATAAAGCATTTTTTATGTCGGATCTTTCGGATTTCAGATTCTGCGCGTTCGTTATTGTTTGTTAAAACAAATGCACATGTCTACTGTGTATACAAACGAGCATGGGGGAGCTCATGTCCATAATATGGGTGATAGTGACACAGCCTCAAATCCACAATGGCTCAAAAGTGATATGGTCCAGAAATATTTAGACAGAATAAAGGTGGATAAAGCACCTGGACCAGATGGCATCCACCCACGGATCCTAAAAGAATTGAGCTCTGTAATTTCAAAGCCATTGTATCCAATTTTAAGGGACTCTTTAATGCCTGTAATGGTACCACTGGATTGGCGTAGGGCCAATGTGGTGCCTATATTTAAAAAGGGAACAAAGTCTTTACCAAGTAACTATAGACCAGTTGAACTTCTATAGTATGGAAGATGCTGGAGAGATTAATAAAAGACCACATAGACGAGTTCTTGCTGGTAAAAAATATTTTAAGCAAAAGACAGCATGGATTCATGAAAGACAGAAGTTGTCAAACAAACCTGATTTCTTTTTATGAAGAAGTTAGTAAAACCTTGGACAGAGGGGTGGCGGTGGCTCATGTGTAAAGCCCCGTACACACGGTCAGACTTTTGCCCAACAAATTTCGTTTTGAGCAAGTAGGACCAACAATCCGACCGTGTGTACGCTCCATCGGACAAACTTTTTTCGTTTGGTTTTGGATTTCATCGGATAAAAGTTGGGTCTGCAAACGGACAAACTTTTGCCCAACAAAAGTCTGATGGAGCAAAGTCCGACCATGTGTACAGAAAACCATCGGACTTTAGTCCGATGGACAAAACAACTAATGTTAAAATCAACCAACAATACCAGAAGTTGACCAAAGGGTGGCAGTAAAGATCAGAAAAGAGCAGAAAAAACACGTGATGTTGTAAGAAGTTTTAAGAAAGTTTGCAGAAAAGTCTGAGCGTGTGTATGCTATGGGTGTTCCCAACCAACTCCGTTAGGACAAAAAAACACGGAAAAGTCCGATGGAAGTCCGACCGTGTGTACGAGGCTTGAAGCCCCGTACACACGGTCGGACTTTTGCCCAACAAACTTCGTTTTAAGCAAGTTGGACCAACAATCCGACCGTGTGTACGCTCCATCGGACAAACTTTTTTTCGTTTGGTTTTGTTTTCATCGGACAAAAGTTGGGTCTGCAAACGGACAAACTTTTGCCCAACAAAAGTCTGATGGAGCAAAGTCCTACCGTGTGTACAGAAAACCATAGGACTTTTGTCCGATGGACAAAACAACTAATGTTAAAATCAACCAACAATACCAGAAGTTGACCAAAGGGTGGCGGTAAAGAGCAGAAAAGAGCAGAAAAACCATGTGATGTTGCAAAAAGTTTTGGGAAAGTTTGCAGAAAAGTCCTGTGGTGTGTATGCTATGGGTGTGCCCGGCCAACTCCGTTTGGACAAAAATCCACGGAAAAGTCCGATGGAAGTCCGACCGTGTGTACGGGGCTTTATGCTGAATGGTCTAAGGCAGGGGTAGACAACCTTGTCACTCCAGCTGTGGTGAAACTACTGTGTGTACGAGGCTTAAGGCTTGGAAAAATCAGTTTGTAAATGGATAGAAAACTGGCTAAAAGACAGAATTCAGAGAGTTGTGGTTAATGCTTCTAAAGCCCCGTACACACGGTTGGACTTTTGGCCCACAAACTTCATTCTGAGCAAGTTGGACCAACAATCCGACCGTGTGTACGCTCCATCGGACAAACTTTTTTTGCTTTTTTCTTGTTTTCATCGGACAAAAGTTGGGTCTGCAAACGGACAAACTTTTGCCCAACAAAAGTCCGATGGAGCAAAGTCCAACCGTGTGTACAGAAAACCATCGGACTTTTGTCCGATGGACAAAACAACTAATGTTAAAATCAACCAACAATAGCAGAAGTTGACCTAAGGGTGTCGGTAAAGAGCAGAAAAGAGCAGAAAAACCACGTGATGTTGCAAAAAGTTTTGGGAAAGTTTGCAGAAAAGTCAGAGCGTGTGTATGCTATGGGTGTTCCCGACCAACTCCGTTCAGACAAAAAAACACGGAAAAGTCAGATGGAAGTCCGACCGTGTGTACAGGGCTTTATGCTGAATGGTCTAAGGCAGGGGTAGCACACTCCAGCTGTGGTGAAACTAAAAATCCCATCATGCCTCTGCCTCTAGGAGTCATTCCTGTGATTGTCAGGGTCTTGCAATGTCTCATGAGACTTGTAGTTTCACCACAGCTGGAGGGTCAAGGTTGCCTACCCCTGGTCTAAGGTTATCAGTGGTGTACCCCAATGTTCAGTGTTGGAACCCTTACTTTTTATTATCTTTATAAATGATATTGGGTCTGGGATTAAAATTACCATTTCAGTCTTTGCAGATGACACTAAGCTATGCAGTGGAATTACATCCTTACTGGATGTCTCCATCAACTATGTGGCAGATGAGGTTTAATGTTGATAAATGTAAATGTAGCTCCCTTACCCCCGGTATGCCACACACCCACAGACCCCGATTTATTAATGGGATCTACTGGTTTTGTTACTTTGTGTCTGCAGCAAAATACCTCCCACGAGTGGATTCTTTAGCTCCGTTGTCTAGGCACACCGACGACTCCTTGGAACAAGGCCAATGTCCACACTTGAGTAAAACCTAATCAACAAGGCTTTATTATTTTTCTGCACTTTGAGTTAAACATGAAGAAAAGCAAGAGTAGAAGAGTTGAAAGATGTGGGGAAAGGTTCAGGCACGCAACACTTAAGTCCAATATCTACACTCGTCGCCACTCAGGCCTGAGTGGGTATTTCTCACCCGGATAGTCCCTATAAGAGCAGTCCTAGCAGCCGGGATGGAGCACGGACATCAGAGATGATGAATTCCCCTTTAGGTAGGCCTTCAGACCTCTCCCCGAGACAGCAGTACCGTCGCTATCTCCGCCGGGACTGTTCTTCCTCTGGAACTTCTTTCCTAAAGATGGGCCTGTTAGCAAAATTAGGCTGTACGCAGAGCATACAGCCAAATATCGTGTCTCTAATAGTAACACATTTTCGTTTCAGTCATATAATGCATGTTAATCTAAGTTTCACTCACCATTCATCCGTCCCATTCATTCAAAGAAGGAAGCATCACCAGCCAGGTCTCATTATCAAGACATCCCAGAGCAGAGTCCTCCTAGGATAGCCAGCTCCTTTTATTTATAGTGTCAACATGAATAACAAAAGAAGGTGGTGGCTTCACAAAACAGCCAATCAGACATTTTGTATACTTTCAAAAGAACCAATGACAGACATGTATATATTCAAATAGAATGGAATGCTAGCAATGATGTGTGCAAACGGTTGGGTACAGGGGCCATGCTTTCTGTGAGACAAAAGAACACTAGAAAGCATGGCTTTGTACAAAGTCATGCGCAAATCAACTCACTGCTACCAATGACGCCAACCATACTTAATCATGGATCAGATAACCACAATTTTCGTATAGTTATGCTATAGTTCCCGTAAACGCAGATCTGTTCGCTCGGAGTCATTTAATGCAGTCGACAAGAAGTGGCCAGTCCCTTGGTGAGGCATAAATGAACATCCCTAAAAGAAGCAAGCAAATCTGTTGTGTCCGTGGGAGGGTGTTTGCACCACCGGTCTTCCACCAACGTCTGTATGTGCGAATACACTCACATGAGCGCATTACAGCAAGACGGACACTGGGGGACATCTGACAACATACATTAATAAAATTTTCCACAACAGTCCTCCCTTTTTTGTCATATGCACCCCATGTCCATCGATGAAACTTGATCTCCTTCTTACACCTAGAAATGAATCAGTCCTTACAGTCCTTACAGTCCATAAAAAGGAAAACGCGGCTTGACATGTAGACTCTGTTCTTCAGGGGCATGACTTATAAAGGAGGACACGACATGGTGAGCTGTAGTAATCGCTGATCCATCTGTGATCCTCTGTGTCTTGTATGTGGGTCCGGCTTCGGGGCGTCTCATCAAGGAAACTCTGGTCACGCGTCCAATCAGGCAACAGGAGCACCCGTCACGACTCAGTCCTTTGGTGTGGTTGAGTCGCTTCTTGCAGTGGCTGGCGTGGTCTCATCCCTCAAGCTTCTTTACAACGACCTAGTCACCTGGAACCATTGACAAAAGGTTCTTAGCATCTGGGATGGGAACCTACTTCACCAGACTGCTGCTCGCCGATTCAAATTCTATCAAAGAAAGACAGTCTTGGCACAAACTTGGTTAGAATTACAGAGGTTAACATTATTTGTTTGAAAAAAAAACTGTCATTCTTACATTTATCACTTCTCCCCCCATTTTCTTCCTCATTACAGACTGAAGGAAGAAATGTGTGGTGCAGGAAAAAAGAAACAATGAAATAGCCCATGATACTTTTACCTCCTTAAACTCATATTTATCCATGTGTACAGCTGTCTACATACACCTGCTCTCTGTGTACATACACTTTCAGAAGCTCCTATGGATCTGAAAAATACTTATAAGCAAAACCAATACTCTATCCTTCATATTTAACCTGCAAAGAATGGTAAACAAAAATGACATTCCTGTACATTGGTAAATTGTCAATGACATTCTTTCAAAACCAATTCAAACAAAACCCTCTGTAACCCTTACTTTTCCCGTTCCTACAAAAATACAACAGCCGCGACGCATCGGAGGATCGCCGCGGTAAGTTCGAACATATTCACGTTACTACATACAAACATTCAGATACAAATGTTGGGAGATATTTCATAGTTTCCAAAACCAAAAATGAAAAAAACAAAAACAGCCAGAATTCTCCCTTCACTCTTTCAGCAATAGAAAAAAATACAATGGGACAAACATGAGAGCAGCCCAAGAACCTTGCATGGACCAGCCATGCAAGGTTCAAACAATCGGGCATGAGAATTTTAACCGCGTTCCTTCTCTGAGAATCACAATAGCGTGTACTACACCTCCATCAACACACTCATCATTACAGATTTCTGAAGCCGCAGCTGAACTACATCCATTCCAGAGGGATACCCAAAATAGTATCCTTGGACCACCTATGTTAATCTTTTTGGGGTTCAAAAGCCTTTGCCCCAAAACTAGGCTTCGTGCACCGTGTGACTGTCTGACTGTGGGAAGCCTCCATTCCTTCCCTTTGCACAGACCTCCTTGTGTCCATGGCGATTCGAATCGGCTTATCGTCTTAACCCTGCGTCCAGGGTAAACCGTTGCACCCATTTCGGGGAGCACCGCCCGGTGTCTTCTTCTACAGTGGATTGTCCCAACACTTTTGGAACTACAGCAACAACCACAGATCAACCCCCGAATTAGGCCTCTACCCCTCACAGTGTATGCATACACAAGCGTTTTCCGCTATACACCCATACACTGCGTCGCCAGACTAAACCACACAGAACACTTACGCCCATTTACCACCTGCAGAACAATGTGGCTTCTCTCTGTATCTAGATGATACAACAATAATGGTGATGCCCCCCTGTTTGCTCTCTACCCAAAACTGTATTACAGTACAAAACTTCACAAAACTGGAACAAAATATAAAACACCCTTTTTCAAAAGCCAAAATGCTTTCCATTTTCCTTCCAAGCACAAATTTCATTGCCCAACCTTTCAGAAAAAGAAAAAAAAACTCCTCCCACCAACCTCCTGCTGATACATAAATGCTGAAAAGAAACTTCCTGTTACATGCTTATCTCTCAAAAAAAACCAAACTGGTTTATTTACATAATCAATGTACAGGAAGAGGGAGGGGGGAGCCTAGCCCCATCGCTTTGTCTATCAAGACACCAAAAAAATCCATGGCTAAACATCATATATATTTCAACAATTTAAAAAACTTGGCAAGGGAAAGGATGGAATAAACCCCCCTTTGCAAATGGGAGGGAATCCCCCCTGACCCACACATCCCCTGGAGGTCAAACCACACGTTTCGAGACTCAAATACAAAACTCCTGCAAAAAGATGGCTCTAGGAGTTTCGACCAAACCCCCACTCCTCCTTTGCAGGCTATACAATACAAGCTTCAAAAACAATGAATTGCCTTCTGGGAAACTCCCAAATATTTACACATAAAAACAACACACACCACTGTGTACAAAAACTCAGTTAGTCTTACAATCTATCAAAATTCTGTGTAAAGTAGAGTTTTCACTTAAAAACGAAATCCAATACAAAAACCGCGGCTCATATACTGCAAAGTCATGAAAACAGAGAAATCCCCATCCTAACACCATCTGCATGGAGTTTGCATGTTCTCCCTGTGTCTGCGTCGGCTTCCTCCCACACTCCAAAGACTTGCTGGTAGGTCAACCAGATCCCCACCATAAATGGGCCCCAGCATGTGTCTGCACAGGGTAAGGCCGCGCTATATCAAGATACCACTCTACTCAACTCAAAAGGCAATGCTTAGAAAAACTATTTATACTAGCAAATTTAATATTAAACAAAAAGAGCCTCTCAGTATGTCACCCTGGTGTCTCACTACTCTGGGACGACCCACAGGCCAAACTGAAAATCCCTCAAAATGTGGGTTCTCCTGGATAAAAACGTTAAGAACTGCGCCTCTAAATCACTTTTTTAAAACAGAACAGACTGCACTACACACACACAAAGGAATTGGAGCAGCTTCCTCTCTAGGATGACCCACAGGACAAACAACACAAAATCCTTAAACTGCCTCTCAAGATGGCCGACAAGCCAGGCCACAACAACAAAATGGCGCCATTAACGCATGCAATGCAGTTTTTGATTTAGCCAAAATCAGCGCAAACTTCCCTACCAGCCAAAAACTGACAAACATGGGACATCAAATGAACACCTAAATATAAAAACGCAAGACCACATGGGTTCCCACACACAAAGGAAAACAAAAATGGTCTCCACCAGATTCCAACACAGAAAAGTCCGCACTACTCAATTCGCACCAAACATCAAAATCTGCCCCAAAAGCTGAGAAATTCCACCAGCAAAATAGCCGACGAATGCCACAGCACGGTCACATGATATCACACCCAAAGGAAAAGTGGCTGTGCGTTCCCCTATAGGATACCCACAGGCTAAGGAAACACTGTGCCTCAAGATGGCAGACAAACCACATGGCCAACAACAAAAGGCAGTTTTTCCCGCCAAACCAGGATCTCTTCAAAAGAAAATCAAAAATGTTTTTCTCCACAAAGACAGACTACACAATTGAGATTCACACTCAACCATAGACACACACTTTAGGCTACTTCAACTCAGACCCTTTGGCCAACTAAACAGCACATTTAAAAAAATTAGTTAGTTACATGCACAACATTAAAAACAACAACGCTCCTTTTCACAAAGTTGATATACTCTGAAATATTCACCACACACATACAGTACAATGCTGCCTGCATGCCTGCTCAAAACATAAGAGTTCTCTTCTCTCAGGGCATAGCCCCCCTCCCCAACACAAAACACATGGCAGCAATGATTGGCTGCTCAATACATCGCTGCATACAAGCTGCTCAATACATCGCACAAAGGTCATTTTCCCAAACAGCCATCTCTCTTACATCTCTCATACAGCAGACACTCACACAGACACACACACAAACGATCCATGACAAAATCACACACATACGATCGGATTCACAGACATCCACACACAGGCCCACATGATCGGATTCACAGGCATACGATCTCTCTCCCAACAAAATCACACACACACACACACACACACACACATACTGCAAACTTACAGCATTATTTCAAAAAGACAAAAAAATTGTTCTTTTACAAAGCAGAGCCCCCCCACGCATCGTGACATGTCTCCAACCGATGCTAGGGGGGCCCATGTTCATGTCTCCTACCTGGCTCGCCAAGCTGTTAGCGAAATTAGGCTGTACGCAGAGCATACAGCCAAATATCGTGTCTCTAATAGTAACACATTTTCGTCTCAGTCATATAATGCATGTTAATCTAAGTTTCACTCACCATTCATCCGTCCCATTCATTCAAAGAAGAAAGCATCACCAGCCAGGTCTCATTATCAAGACATCCCAGAGCAGAGTCCTCCTAGGATAGCCAGCTCCCTTTATTTATAGTGTCAACATGAATAACAAAAGAAGGTGGTGGCTTCACAAAACAGCCAATCAGACATTTTGTATACTTTCAAAAGAACCAATGACAGACATGTATATATTCAATTAGAATGCTAGCAGTGATGTGTGAAAACGGTTGGGTGCAGGGGCTATGCTTTCTGTGAGACAAAAGAACACTAGAAAGCATGGCTTTGTACAAAGCCGTGTGCAAACCAACTCACTGCTACCAATGACGCCAACCATACTTAATCATGGATCAGATAACCACAATTTTCGTATAGTTATGCTATAGTTCCCATAAACGCAGATCTCTTCACTCTGAGTCATTTAATGCAGTCGACAAGAAGTGGCCAGTCTCTTGGTGAGGCATAAATGAACATCCCTAAAAAGAGCAAGCAAATCTGTTGTGTCCGTGGGAGGGTGTTTGCGCCACCGGTCTTCCACCAACGTCTGCATGTGCGAATACACTCACATGAGCGCATTACAGCAAAACGGACACTGGGGGACATCTGACAACATACATTAATAACATTTTCCACAACAGGCCCCCTTCAAACGGGCAGCCTGGGAATCTTCTCTGAAGCGTAGGCCCTAGTCAGCGGAGCTGGGCCTACAATGCAGCATCAGGGCTTCGGGCAAAAGGTGCCCAAGGCCTAAGCACTCTAGCGCACCTCGTGCCATGCGGGCCACGAGGCACACTCACTGGACCAGAGGTCCCCCTGTCAGCCCTGGGGTCCCCCTGGAATTGCCTCACGCCAAAAGGCGTCTGCCCCTTTTGTACCCTCTTTCAGCATGCACAGCGGGTAGACCACACCCACTGCATGGCTGCCGAGAGAGGACACCCAAGGTGCTGTGATACCCCCATAATCCAGCCCGTGCCGGCGCCACCTGCAGGCAAATGAGAATAACACGGACAGTATCACACCCCGAGCAGAACAACAACTTGAACACAATTGGTCTGAACCCAATTAATGGCTCAGACTGCCCTTAAATTTCACATAGCACCCCCAAACATTGGGGGGGGCGCTACACACACACCCTCCTAGAAAAGCCACTGTGCCCAGTGGCTAAGTGAATCAAAATCCTTCAAACCTGAAGGCTATTGATTCAATCTACAAACTAAAAAATGTGAACAGTTGCCTGAACCAATATTGTAGGGAAGGGAGAAGAAAAGAAAAGAAGCACACAGATAACATTACATCCAAATACTGACATTTCTTCAAAATAGAAAAATAATACACATTCCACCCATCACTAGCTGTCTATCCCAACCCGTTCTCCAGTGGTGTTGATAGCCGTTCTCATACCTAAAAAAAAAACATGCAAACAGGAAAAAATATACAAACATCCTATCCCTAATATTCTATACAGTTTAGAAGTAAACTGCCTCCCCTAAAGGAAGCAATTCCCTTCTCTAAAGTTACTTTACGCTAAGCCTAGCATAAAATAGCATAAATAAAAAAATAAAAAAAACATCTAAGCCTAAATGTCTCTTTTTTTTTCTCTGCGAACCACTGCCACCTAGTGCTGGCATAACCTCAACACTCCATAATAGCTGCGCATGGGACTGTAACGCAGCACACATGAATATTTCACATCTCGATCATGGCGTCCCTTCACTATGACCTACTGACTAATCTACCCCAGAGTTCAATTCAGAGGAACTGTCCCTTTGTTCGGAGCAGGAGAGAGAGAAAAAAAAAACCACAACAGCTCTCCACTTTTCTTCCTCTTTGGGAGTAGACATTCCCCTTTTCAGCGGGACAAAGTCACTTAGATCAAGGGCATGGTTTGTCCGTGCAAAGACAGGATAAATGAAAAAAAAACCACAACACAAGTTCCTGTCTAGAAGTTTCAAAGGTAGAAGCTAGGATCTGGCAGGGTAATGGGCTTCCATTGTTTGTCCAGGGTCTCAATAAAATAAACAGCATCCTCTTTTCCTGGAAAACAGATCACCACACGATCAGCGTGAATATGCCGACCATAGCTCCACTCCTTACGACAACCCCTGAAATGGTCGGTCATGGCGGCCGAGCAAGCAAAGTACCTGTATGGCTTAGGCACTTTGAGATAGTCCCATATGGCCTCCGCATACCACCGCCTCTATCTCAAACAGCAGTTCTTTGGGTACATAGGGGTACTCCCAGCCATACTCACTAGCCACTCTTTTGTTGATAATCCGCTGCAAGCGAGCAATATGGGGCAGAGTTTTGCAATCCCCATTTCCATCGTGCACAATGGCATCCGGCGATCTCCGGACTGTAGCCGTATCAGGCCCTCGTAGGGGTTTTCCACTTGGGTCAGATACAGTCTTCTCCTCTATGGCCGGGACCTCCACACGGGGTGTAGTGCTCCCCAAACTCATAGGCGATCCCACTCTAAGGCTGCGGGCCGGGGCAACAGTCTTTATATTGTTCCATCCCTTTGTAGCACTACCCCCAATTAAGAGAGCTGCTGGTTTGTTTTGGGTCTGTACCCTAGCTATCAACCCCAAGAATCTGTCTCGAACCCTCCCTTGGCACAACTGGTCTGCAAGAGATTGTGGAACCCACTGGCAATGAGGTACACAATAATACTACACAGCAGTAAAATGGTACAAAAATTGTTACCTTGTATAGTCACTGGTCCGACAGGGTAATATAGAGAACTTCACACGGTATTCTGCTTAACCAAGAATCACGTTTACTTGGTGGTAAAAATATCAGAGTAAAACAGCTGTACATTTGACTTGTGCAGGGCCCTGCAGAGTCAATGATATATGACAATATTATAACACAATCTAAATACGCACTTTCTAAATACCGTATATACTCGAGTATAAGCCGACCCGAGTATAAGCCGAGGTACATACTTTTACCACAAAAAACTGGGAAAACTTATTGACTTGAGTATAAGCCGAGGGGAGGAAAAGTGCCCATTGCCACCTCACTGTGCCAATTGCCCAACCATACTGTGCCCATTGCCATCTCACTCTGCCACCTCACTGTGCACATTGCCACCTCACTGCCCAACTGCCCATTGCCACCTCACTGTGCCCCCTTACTGTGCCCATTGCCATCTCACTGTGCCACCTCACTGCCCATTTTCACCTCACTGTGCCCCCTTACTGTGTCCATTGCAGCCTCCCTGTGCCCGAGTCAGTGTACCTCAAAATCTTGTAATTCCGCGGCCGGCGTCCATTGTTCAAATCTCGCACTGTTCTCCCTGTCCCTTCCGTGATAGGTGTTTCCAGCAAACACTGTGTTGAGTGTTGCGCCTATCACGGAGGTCCTCTCATTCTCCGACTCAGTTTCCCAGCAGGCACTTTGTTCAGTGCTCCGCCAATCACGGACGTCGGACAAGAGGACCTCCGTGATAGGCGCAAAACTCAACACAAGTGTTTGCTGGAAACGCCTATCGCGGAAGGGACAGGGAGAAAGGCGCTAGATTTAAACAATGGACGCCGGCCGCGGAATTCCACGATTTTCAGGTACTGACTCGAGTATAAGCCGAGGGATATACTTTCAGCCCTAAAAAAAGGTCTGAGAAACTCGGCTTATACTCGAGTATATACGGTAAGTAAAAGGCCTATGCTCGCGAGCTCCCCCTAATGGGCAATACTGTGCCCGTGTCCCATCATTATAAATTGTAGTCAGGCCTGACTAGGTTTCAGTGTCCAGTTCCTTCAGTGGTAGGAGTCTTCGCTAGAAAACGTTGGTGCACATAGCATTTGTAATCCACAGGGGTATTAAAGGAAAGCAAACTAAACTTCCACAATGTTTGTGAGTGAAACTCTATGGCGGTGCAAACACCAACTTTAAACCATGCGGCCTTCGTGAGATGTGCTATGTCCAGGCGTGTGGGGCACTACTAATAATAGTGGGCCTTAACAAAGTCACAGGCCTAACAAAAAGTCAGAGCAGGTGCCCTCTCACCAAAGTAGGCCTCGTCCCTCCGGTACGTCCCGCTGTCGGTACCTCGAACCGCGGCCTCTCCGCAACTTGCAGTCACCGGTTCCTCTCACAGCCGCAGTGGATGTCGGTTGATGAATGACTCCAGTCTCTGAGAAGCGCGAGCTGGTCACACAGAAAAGGATCCCTCCTTTAGCTGAGTGATCCTCCGCAAAAGCTGTAGGCCCAGGCTTTTGGCCTAGACGCTCCGGCAACAGTCCTCACACAGACTTCCTGCTTGATTGAGGGCGAAGTCCAGAGAGAGCGAGCGTAGCCCCTCCCTTCCTTTAAGTAACCTCCCCCAGAAAGCTGTGCGAAAATGCAATGCACTTTGGGAGTACAGCTGCACTGTGGGTACCATAGTTTATTAGATACCCATGGCAATGGAGTCCATTTCTCCCTGTACCAGAAGTTCAACAATGCATTGTTTGATAAAGTTAGACAACAGTTGGATATTCTCAAGATAACCATAGTCCTTTACAACACACTACAAATCGGCACCCCGCTACACACTCCCCCCACTTTAACTCCTTGGTCCCAAAAGATATTCAAAATCTTGGTTCTATGACAGAATTTTGCCTCTAAACGGCTGCATAAGACTGACAGAGGAGCCTCCCACCAATTGTCATATGATGGGGAGCTGTCCTGCCTACAGGCTACCTCAACAGAAATGGCCTGACCAGCTGTGCCAGGGGGTGAGCTAGGGTTGCCCTCCACCAAATTTACAGTGGAAGGACCAGGCATATCAACTGTCCTTCTTGCAGTGAAACCAGCTTCTTCAGAGCATTTGCCCATTTGATGGTAAGTCAGTCTCTTTGGAGGGTGAATGACTCTCCTCTCTCTCTGCTCCCGAGGTGTTGGCATATCAAGGGCAAAAGATTCTACTGGTTCGTCAGTTGCCCTTCCTTCTGGTTCGGGCATGCTGAGCTCCATTGCTTCGGAAGCGTCTGGTTCATTTTCAAGAAGCAAGTCTCATCAGGGTCTTCTATTAGCAAGGAACCCGGATCGCCATACAAGTCTTCGGCGAGCATACTGTGCGGCAAAAACTCAGGAGTAGTGATGAGCCGAACACCCCCGGGTTCGGTTCGCACCAGAACCCGCGAACGGACCGAAAGTTTGCACGAACTTTCGAACCCTATTAAATACAATGGATGCGAACGTTCGAAATCTAAAGTGCTAATTATAACGACTATTATGCATGTTATTGTCCTAAAAAGGGTTTGGGAACCCGAGTTCTGCACCAGGGGACATGTATCAATCCAAAAAAAAAAAGTTTTAAAAACTGCCGTTTTTCGGGAGCAGTCATTTTAATGATGTATAAAGTGAAAAAAAAAAGTCAAATATTCCTTTAAATATCGTACCTGGGGGGTGTCTAAAGTATGCCTGTGAAGTGCCACGTGTTTCCCGTGTTTAGAACTGTCCCTGCACAAAATTACATTTCTAAAGGAAAAAAAGCCATTTAAAACTGCTTGCGGCTTTAATGTAATGTCTGGTCCCGGTAACATGGATGAAAATCTTTAAGAAAAATGGCATAGCTACCCCATCACCCCCCCCCTACCCCAGCCCATTACCAGCCCCTTTGGGTCTTGTATGGATATTAAGGGGAACCCCGCACACAAAATAAAAAAGGCCCTATATACTCTGAACAGCCGTATACAGGCGGTGCATACAAGACAGGGACTGTAGGTTTGTTCTTATGTAGAATCTGTTTGTAATTTTGAACAGGTACATTGTTTAAGTGTAGCTCCAGCCAAGAAATCTATTTTTAAGCTTTTTGGAAAACATAGGGAAGGGTTATCACCCTTGTAACATTTGTTTTGCTGTCTGTGCAGTGTGCACCTGTTCAGAACAGTTCACCTCACTTTCCGTCCTAATGACAAATGTTTTTTGAAAATTTGGGGTTTTTATTGAAACAAGAATTGGTGATAAAGCATCAGTGGAGAGGAGACACTTTTTTTCCCATATTAACTCTTACAGGAGAGAATTTGCCTTCCTAGGGGTAGATTTCCTCTCACTTCCTGTTGTATCCTTCCGTTTGCAAGGAGGAGTCGTTTGTAAGTTGGATGTTTGAAAGTAGGGGCCTGCCGTATATACTCAGCTGAAATTTGCCCCTTACATGTTGGTGTTGCCACAACACTGTGAGCCCTCACAGTTACTCTTGGTGGGCGCATGAATGGGCCCTGCTGTGAATTATTAGATCAAGAATTGTAATTGCATGCCCCTGTTGAACAGGGGCTGAAAAATTGGGCCTTTGGTGGTGGTGGTGGTGGTGTTGACACAACACTTTAAGGCCTTACAGTTACTCTTGGTGGGCGCAGGAATGGGCCCTGCTGTGAATTATAAAATCAAGAAATGTAATTACATGCCCCTGTTAAACAGGGGCAGAAAAATTGGGCCTTAGGCACTGGTGCCACAACACTGCAACCCCTCACAGATACTGTACTTGGAGCACAGCAATGAGCCCCGTTGCAAAGTATTGCATCAAAAATTGTAATTACACGCCCCTGTTAAACAGGGGCTGAAAAATTGGGCCTTAGCCACTGGTGCTGGTGCCACGACACTGCAACCTCTCCCAGATACTCTAGTTGGAGTGCAGGAATGAGCCATGCTGCAAAGCATTGCATAAAAAATTGTAATTACATGCCCCTGTTAAACAGGGGCTGAAAAATTGGGCCTTAGCCACTGGTGGCGGCACCCAGAAACAAAAATGTTCTTCCAAGCTATCATCATCAATCGGATCATTGAGGAGGAGGAGGATAGTCAGTCAACATAACAGGACAGTCTCTCAGCATCAGCATCAGTCTTAAAGGGATGTGAAATTTGAAAATAAATTAGTCTGTTATATCAGCTTCAGGTGTTTGGTAGCTGGTGGTGATCCAAGACTGGTTCATCTTTATGAAGGTCAGTCGATCAACAGAGTCGGTGGACAGGCGCACCCTGTGATCCGTGACAAATCCTCCAGCAGCACTGAATGTGCGTTCTGAAAGAACGCTGGATGCAGGACAGGCCAGTAGCTCAATTGCATACTGTGCAAGCTCTGGCCAGTGATCCATCCTCAAGACCCAGTAAGCCAGAGGATTTTCGGTGGGGAAGGTGTCCAAGTCTGACCTTGCCCCTAGGTATTCCTGCACCATGTATATCAGACGCTGGCGATGGTTGCTGGAACCGATCATACCTTGGGGCTGCGGACTAAAGAATTGTCTGAACGCATCGGTCAGACGGCCACCTTTCCCACCGCTCCTTCTTTGACTGACCGAAGCCTCAGCAACTCGTTGTCCAGGACCAGGAGTTTGTAACCTCCCAGTCTCTGGGAACGCGTTGCACAGACCTTTCTGCAAGGCCTCCCGGAGTTGTCTCATCCTCTGCTCCCTCTGCGACAGTAAGATAAGGTCCGCAACCTTACCCTTGTACCGTGGATCAAGGAGAGTGGCCAGCCAGTAATGGTCCCTCTCCTTGATCCGAAGAATACGAGGATCCTTCCGCAGACTTTGCAGGATCAGGGAGGCCATGCAGCGTAGGTTAGCTAAGGCATTTGGTCCGGAGTCCTCTGGGTCACTAAGGACGACATGATCCGCAGCCACCTCCTCCCAGCCACGTACAAGTCCACTGGTTTCTTGGGACTGTAAATCATCCCTAAAAGACTGCTGCTGATGATGCTGAGTGCCAGGCTCCACCTCCATACTGACACAATCCTCCTCCTCCTCTTCTTCCTGTGCGATGGGTGGGACAGAAGGAACACTGTCTGGGTAAAGGGGGCCTTGAGAGGCAAGGAAGTCCTCCTCTTCCTGCCTCTGTTCTGCCTCACGTGCCCTGTCCATTATTCCACGCAGCGTATGTTCCAACAGGTGGACAAGAGGTACAGTGTCACTGATGCATGGCCAACGTTGAGTTCCACCTGGTGGGCATGTCACATATAAGGCGGTTCTTTGGCAGGTTCAACTCCTTTTGCAGCTCAGCCAGGCGAGCACTGGCATTATAAGATCTGCGGAAATGCACACAGACTTTCCTGGCCTGCCTCAGGACATCCTGTAAGCCCGGGTACCTGCCCAAGAACCGCTGCACCACCAGGTTAAGGACGTGAGCCACACAGGGCACATGGGTCAGTTGTCCCTGTCGGAGAGCGGAGAGGAGGTTGGTGCCATTGTCGCAAACTACCATTCCTGGCTTAAGCTGGCGTGGCGTCAACCACCTCTCGGCCTGCCCCTGCAGAGCAGACAGAACCTCTGCCCCAGTGTGGCTCCTGTCCCCCAAACACACCAGCGCAAGCACGGCATGGCATCTTTTTGCCTGCGTACTTGCGTAGCCCCTTGAACGCCTACGGAGCACCGCTGGTTCCAAGGACAAAGCACAGGAAGAGGCCATGGAGGAAGAAGAAGAGGAGGGGGTGGAGGACAGAGGTGTGTCACAACCAGTAGTAGCATTTTGGAGGCGTGGCGGTGGAACAACCTCCAACACTACTGCACCTTGTCCTGCATCCTTCCCAGCTGCCAAAAGAGTGACCCAATGGGCCGTGAAAGAAAGGTAACGTCCCTGTCCATGCCTGCTGGACCATGAGTCAGCGGTAATATGCACCTTACCGCTGACCGCCCTGTCCAGCGAGGCCAAGACATTGCCTTCCACATGCAGGTAGAGAGCCGGAATCGCCTTCCGTGAGAAAAAGTGGCGTTTGGGAACCTGCCACTGAGGAACCGCACATTGCACAAACTCACGGAAGGGGGCCGAGTCTACCAACTGAAAAGGCAGCAGTTGAAGCGCTAGCAATTTAGCCAAGCTAGCATTCAACCGCTGGGCATGTGGATGGCTGGGAGTGAACTTCTTTCGACGGTCCAGCAGCTGGGGCAGGGAAATTTGCCTGCTAGAATCGGACGTCGGTGTACTGCTAGCAGAGTGCCCGCAAGTACTTGGCTGTGACACACCTAATTCTACACCTTCATTCCTCTCAGTGCAGGTTTCAGAGAGGACTGAAGGTATAGTGGGGTTGGAGATCCCAGCTGATGAGGAGCAAGGAGAGGTCCGCTTTGTTCTTTGGTGTGGGTCTTTAAGGTAGGCTTGCCAACGAGCTGCATGGCAGGTCAACATATGTCTGGTCAAGCATGTGGTGCCCAAGCGGGTGATGTTTTTGCCACGCGATATACGCTTGAGACATATGTTGCAAACAGCAGCTGTGCGATCTGATGCACTCGACTCAAAAAAGGCCCACACCAAAGAACTTTTTGAATAACGGGCAGAGGCAGCGCCCTGCACAGGCGGAGCTCTGCGGTGTGATTCCGTCGGTGTGCTGCCCTTACGCTGGCATCCTGCCTCGTTGGAGATGTGCCTCCTCCTCATCCTCCTCCTCCTCCTCCTCCTCTCTCCTATTAGGCACCCACGTGGAGTCAGTGACTTCATCATCCCCTCCCTCCTCATCACTGGAGCCAATCTGGCAGTATGCTGCAGCTGCTGGAACATGACTGCCAGATTGGTGTCCTTCTTAAGCATCCCCTCTCTCTGCTCTCACGCTACTGCCTTCCTCTAGCTGGGTATCATCATCAGACCCTTCGAAACGCTGGTCATCCTCCTGGAGCATGTACCCAACACTGTGCTCAAACAGTTCGGGGGACTCCTCAGGAGGACATGGTTGGTCTAGGGAAGGAGTGACTGATGATGACATTGATACCAGGGAAGAGGACGCTTTGGCAGCTGCTTTGCCAGTACCGTGAGCCTGGGTGAGAGAGGATGAGGAGGATGAGGAGGGCTTGGTCATCCACTCTACCAAGTCTTCGGCATGATGCGGCTCAACATGTCCAGCTGCCGAAAAGAAGGACAAGCGTGTCCCATGGCCACGTGCTGATGGCAATGCACCGCGTCCACGACCAGCACTGTTGTCTCTAGACACAGAGCCTGCTTGCCCTCTTTTATTGGCTCCTGACTGTCTGCCTCTCCTTGTTTGCCTTCCAGACATTCTAATGGCCTGCAGGGAAATGGGAAAACCAGCAATAAGGCCTAGCTTCAGGAGTATATTTTGCAGGAATCACACTACGCCTGCTGTAGGTGTTGCAAATGCCTGTTGGTGTAACACACCAGGAAAAATCAGCAATACAGGCTAACTTCAGGTGTAATATGATCAGGAGGCACACTCCACCCGCTGTAAGTGCCGCAAATGCCTGTTGGTGTAACACACCAGGAAAAAGCAGCAATACAGGCTAACTTCAGGTGTAATATGATCAGGAGGCACACTCCACCCGCTGTAAGTGCCGCAAATGCCTGTTGGTGTAACACACCAGGAAAAAGCAGCAATACAGGCTAACTTCAGGTGTAATATGATCAGGAGGCACACTCCGCCCGCTGTAAGTGCCGCAAATGCCTGTTAGTGTAACACACCAGGAAAAAGCAGCAATACAGGCTAACTTCAGGTGTAATATGATCAGGAGGCACACTCCGCCCACTGTAAGTGCCGCAAATGCCTGTTGGTGTAACACACCAGGAAAAAGCAGCAATACGGGCTAACTTCAGGTGTATAATGTGCAGGAGGCTTAGCAACAATGACACTGACACTGTCCCCTGCCTATCCTTCTCTCTCCCTGCACACAAGGTTTATCAAAGTATATGACACTGACACTCTTTCTGTCTATCCTTCTCTCTCCCTGCACACAAGGTTTAGCAAAGAATATGACACTGACACTGTCCCCTGCCTATCCTTCTCTCTCCCTGCACACAAGGTTTATCAAAGTATGACACTGACACTCTCCCTGCCTATCCTTCTCTCTCCCTGCACACAAGGTTTAGCAAAGAATATGACACTGACACTGTCCCCTGTCTATCCTTCTCTCTCCCTGCAAACAAGGTTTAGCAAAGAATATGACACTGACACTGTTCCCTGCCTATCCTTCTCTCTCCCTGCACACAAGGTTTATCAAAGTATGTGACACTGACACTCTCCCTGCCTATCCTTCTCTCTCCCTGCACACAAGGTTTAGCAAAGAATGTGACACTGACACTGTCCCCTGCCTATCCTTCTCTCTCCCTGCACACAAGGTTTAGCAAAGAATATGACACTGACACTCTCCCTGCCTATCCTTCTCTCTCCCTACACACAAGTTTGAGGTACAAATAGCACTGACACTGTCCCTGCCTATGTAACTCTTTCCCTGCGCCGGAACACACTACACAAGGCCGCCGCGCTGGCGGCCTTTTATAGTGTGGGGCGTGCGCTAAACCCCCTGAGCTATAATTGGCCACAGGCAACCTGCCTGTGGCCAATTATGGCTCTCCTAGCTGCCGGCGCTGTGATTGGCCAAGCATGCGGGGTCACAGTGCATGCTTGGCCAATCACAGCGCCGGGATTGCACTGCAATGGCGCAGTGTATTGTGGGCCGTTCGCGTCACTCGAATTTGGCGCGAACGGCCCAAATCGTTCGATGTTCGCCGAACGGTCGAACAGCCGATGTTCGAGTCGAACTTATGTTCGACTCGAACACCGAGCTCATCCCTACTCAGGAGCCTCTAGGCGAAGAACTCCACTGTCAGCTACTTCAGAAGGTGACAGGGAAGTGGTCATGGGTTCTGGCACTTGAGACGATCACAACCAATCAAGTTCCATCTCCTCATCCTCAGAATCCCTCTCCTCCAAGTCTTCATTTTCCACATCTGGATGTGTTGACTGAGATCTGGTAACTGGTCTGGATCCTTGAGAGGTTGAAGGGAGCTCTTGTGAGTCTGAAGAGGAGGGTAGGCGAACTGCTTCAGAAAGCGGCAACAGATGCTTCCTGTGCCAAGTCTTTAATGGGCCTACACTCCCCTCTGGCCTTATTTGATATACTGGAAGGCCTGGCAGCTGCTTGCAGATGATGTACGGCTGGGATCTCCATCGGTCAGCCAACTTGTGTTTCCCAGGGATACATAGATTCCTCAATAGTACCCTATCCCCTGGCTGCAAGTCCTGTATTCTGACTTTGAGATCGAAGTTTCTTTTGTTCTTCAATCCTCTTTGGTCAGATGTAGCTTGAGCTTTTCCATAGGCCATTTCCAGACTCTTCCGTAGTCGATCCACATACCCCTTGTGGGATGTTGCTAAGGTGTTGTCCAGTGATGTGCCAAAGGCCAGGTCCACTGGTAGCCGAGCCTCTCGCCCAAACATCAATAGCTACGGAGTATCCAGTTACATCATTGTTGGTGCTGTTGTGGGCATGTACAATGGCATCCACATGCTTGCTCCAGTGTTTCTTTTCTGAGCTCAGGGTCCCCAGCATGTCTAAGAGAGTCCGGTTAAACCGTTCAGGCTGAGCATCCCCTTGTGGATGGTATGGGGTTGTCCTAGTTTTTTTAATGCCTAACAGATCCAACAGTTTCCTTATCAGCCTGCTTTCAAAGTCTCTCCCTTGATCTGAATGAAGGCGTTGGGGCAGGCCATAATGCACAAAGTTATATAAAAAGAAAATTGCCCTAATAAGTCCATAGAAATAAATCAAAGTTAAATATAGTCCAATATGGCAGGCTGGTATATAAATTCACAAAGACTTGAATAAAGCTGGGTAAATCTTATGAATTGCGTGCTTACCAGAAGAGTAAGCCAAATTAGCAGATGGCTACAAACCCAGCCAGGGCCTTTGGTTAGCACTATGGTACTAACTTCTCCAGAGGGGACAGATACCAAACGATGAAAAAGGTGACTCCACGATGTATGTAAACAATCAACCCAAAAGAGAAAGAAAATACATAGCGTAATCCTGCCACAAATTATGACCCTAAGATCGGATCAAATATTAAGGACAACACCCAGTGAGGGAAGAAATATATGTGAACCACCACCGCACAGTTAGTCTCCTTACCAGACAGCACTAAAATTAAGCCTTAGATAAGAGATGAACAGAGACACCCCAAGCGACCTTGATGTGATCCACCACCTTACAAGTAGTCTCCTAACCAGATCAACATAACATTAGGCTTGATGTATAGCAGGTATACCAGGATCTTCAAAGGGACTGCAAGCTCAGAATGGAGGGATGGATATAGGCTCTCTCAGCTGAGACCGTACCTCCGTATGAGTGGTAAATAGGTGGGGTACCCAAGGAAGAAATGAGGGACTAGATAATGTGATAACTTCCAGGCATTTAATAAAAAATTGGTAATATTGCACTTACATAAAAGACGTTTAAAATAGGTAGAAATAAAGCCGGCCGGCTGCACTGCAAAACTCCCATCCTGCGAACGCAGTGACGTCAGCACGTACCCCCTCAGACGCGTTTCGTCATACAAGACATTCTCAATAAAGGGACGGGTAGCGTGCTGACCCACCACAATTTATAAAACCAAGCCTCGTTTCAGATCGCGGACATGGATATGGTCGGCCATCTTGGTTAATGGCAAACCTAATTAAAACTAATGAGACTAAGGTCCTGGGCTTGCCCATTTACATTGTAGTCAATGGGAATATACAAGCGGAAGTGTACAATGACGATCAACCTCGGCCTGAGTCCCGGACATGAAACAGAAAGCGCCATTAGAATATCTGGCGAAGACAACTTAAACTAATATGAATAAGACCAAAAAGTGGTCAAATAAAAGCTAGTTAAATATTATAAAGAGGACAAAAAGGACAATAACACATAGCCCTTGATTAGATTGCTTATGCATTAGAAAAATATATATATGACTCCAATAGAATTAAAGTGTAAATTACATTAAGTGATTATGCAAATTAAACCGTGATGGCAGTATAGTCACAAGTTACGTGTGATTACTATATTCAATCACACAGTCAATGTGAAGATATCAATCCATCTATAATTACGTGTGATCAGTGTACTGAACATATAATAAATAATTAATACATATGTGTCCTAAAAAAGTGACATTAAGGTCACATAATATTAATCCCAAATTAATTGTGGATAAACCAATAACAATGGCCAATAATGGCGGCTGATGAGGCTCATATCGTGAATAAGAGAAAAAAAGTGTGTACATTATATTTATTTAAATTGCAATACTAATGACAGCATGAAATTAATTATAAATAAAAATAGATGATGATAAATCATTAAAAAATAAAAATAATTATGTAAAAATTTATATAAAAAAAATATATATATAAGTTATGAACATGTACGTGACTCAGACCAGGTTCACAATAAATAAAAGAACAACTAAAAACTACCTGAGGTCTCTCGGGCAAAATATCTCTCAAAATTCGATCATTGTTGACAATATGCCAATGGCGAGACAGCATTTTTTTTATATTTTTATGTTGTAGAGAGTAGGTGGTTATAAACGGAACCCCCTGCGAGAACATGCCCGCTTGTTGGCGAGGTCTTTCAACCAAAAGATCATCTCTATTTAACTGCTTAACTGTATCAAGGGTGGTCTCCAAACAGGATGCCGTATAGCCTTTCTCCAGGAACCTCTTAGTAAGTAGCTGTGCTTGTTGTAAAAATTCATCCTAATTAGTGCAGTTCCTTTTAAGTCTTATATATTGACTTTTTGGAACTGACCCAAGCCAGGGCCTATGATGGCAGCTATTTACTGGTATGAATGAGTCCATGAAGGCTTGAAGAGATGTCAAGTCGCCATTCCACAGGAGGAGGATGTCATCAATATACCTAGCCCATAAGACTAACTGGGGTATATCACGGGCATAGATGACATCCTCCTCCCACCTGGCCATAAATAAATTAGCCAGGCTGGGGGCATATTTAGCCCCCATGGCAACACCCCTATCTTGTCTGTAATATTGATTAGAGAACCAGAAGTAGTTGTGAGTTCCAATAATTCAATTAAAAATTAATGAAGACCAGAGTCTCTGTCTAAAAAACATCGGACTGCCTCCAAACCCAAAGTGTGGGGAATGATCTTGTAAAGTGACGTGACGTCAGCTGTTACCAAAAAAAATACCGGGATTAACCTGTATTCCAGATAGAATGTTTATAACATGACGAGAATCCTTAATAAAGGATGGCATCTGGCGTACAAGAGGCTAAAGGTAGAAATCTATGTATCTGCCCACCTGGGACGTCAGTGAGTCAATTCCACTAACTATGGGGCGAGCCGGGGGGCAGATAGGATCCTTATGAACCTTCGGTAAATAATAAATTGTTGGCGTCCTAGGGGCCCGAAGAACCAAATACAAACTTTCTTTATTATTTAAAATGCCCACAGATACTCTACTCTACTATACTCTAGATACTATTCTAGTCAGATTTCGTAAATAACCTGTTTTAGGGTCTGAGGGCAAGGGGGTATAGGTATCAGAATCGCCCAATATTCTGAACATCTCGGTCATGTAGTCCTTTTTGTCAAGGACCACAATCCCACCCCCCTTGTCCGCAGGCCTAATTACTAAATCTTTGTTTTTACACAAAGTATCAAGTCCCTGTTGCATAATTTTACTATTCCTAGCTTTTTTTAAATCGAGAGACTCAAGATCTCTCAACAACACATCCCTAAAAACCTTAAGGGATGGTGCTAAAACACCCGGAGGGTTGAATAAGGAGGTGTTGGCCAGACCAGAATGGAGATAGTCGCCGGCACCCTGGTTACTAATGCTAGTGATAGGGTTAATGGTCATGTATCTTTTAATGTTCAATTTCCTTACAAAACGGTGTATATCCATATATGTTTGGAACTTTACCAAACTCCTTGGAGGTGCAAATTTAAGCCCCTTGTCAAGAACCAATTTCTCTGGGTCGGTCAGAACCTGAGTGCTAAGATTGAAAATACCCTGGCCTATCACAGCCTGGGCCTTTTCAGCGGTTCGTGGGCGCCTCCCCCCTCTGACTCCTCATTTCTTTCTACTGGCCTTTTTGTGCCTTGATTTGGCCGGGAAAAACCCCAATTGGCCGGACCATTGGTGGCCGGGCTTCTAGATGTATCAAAGCGTGGTGGAGCATGGGCATAGGGTGTGTTTGAAGGCCCCTCTCTGGGTTGAAATTAATGTGACTCATAGTAATCAAACTCATCATCACAGGTTTCTCTATCCCTGAGGGGAAAGAAACTATTCCTATGTACAGGGATATTGGGTCCCCAGTTGGAGTTATTATGGGGTCCATATGGTGAATATTGCTTATTTTCATCACTTATCCACCAGTCTGAATTCCCCTTCTTATTGCCACGTCCACGATTGGGAAAATTACGCCCACGTTGGGGTAATGGCATCCTATACCAAGGTGGCTGGTTGGGGTTTTGAGTACCATACTCATGCGTGTAACTAGATCTATTATTGGGTCCCAATTGGTGAAATGATGCCAGATGCATAGGTGCCCCTCTCTGGTTACCTTGGAACCTATGGGGGGGATTGATAGGTATTCTGTCCTCCTCCTTTCTGTGTTTTAACAGTCGCTCCACCCTTTTTTAGGGGGGTTGGATGTATGAGGTTTGGTTTGTTGTGGCAAAGTGCTTACATTGATATCTGCTACCTGGGTAACTTCCATCTCGGAATTGATAGTATTAGCCTGTTCATTCAGCAGTTTTTTTTTTGCCATTCAAATAGAATATTATTTTGATAATCCGATAAATCGCGATTATACTTCTTTTTTTAAAAAAATTTGTCTTTGTCCTCTTTTTCAATAACTTTTAATAGGCCCTGTGATTTATCTCTATACTCATCACTATCTTTCATAGGGTTAAGTTTTTCTTTAATAATTTTAATCTCCTTATCTAATTTGGCCAATTTAATGGTCTTCCTATCAATTAGAAATCTGAGAAATGAGACACCCGCTTTGTTGAAATAGCTAAACCATTCTTCCAAATCAGTATGTCCTTTTTGGGGGGTAATTTCTCATCTGAGGCTCCTAGGGACCATTGAATTCTTTATATAGGTCTCTAGGTAGGCTATATCCCATTGGGTATGGGTCTCAGAAATCAGGAGATTTTTTAATCTTGTAAATAAACCCCCCAAGTCACCTTCCTCTTCTCTATAGAGTTCGAAGCCATTAACCACTTTAGTGGCTCTAAAGTCAAAAATGTCCATTGTAAGGACACTCCAAAAAACAGATAGCAGCAGTAATGATATCAGAAGAAATTAGTAAAAAATAAGAAAAAACTGCGCTTACTGTACCACAAACTTAAATTATAACTAAAAGGGACTTGGTGAAGCAGCAATAAAAGTGGGATAAACACAAGTAAGAATATAAAAAGAAAATTTCGCTAATAAGTCCATAGAAATAAATCAAAGTCCAATATGGCAGGCTGGTATATAAATTCACAAAGACTTGAATAAAGCTGGGTAAATCTTATGAATTGCGTGCTTACCAGAAGAGTAAGCCAAATTAGCAGATGGCTACAAACCCAGCCAGAGCCTTTGGTTAGCACCACGGTACTAACTTCTCCAGAGGGGACAGATACCAAACAATGAAAAAGGTGACTCCACGATGTATGTAAACAATCAACCCAAAAGAGAAAGAAAATACATAGCGTAATCCTCCCATGTTGCGCTGTGATCGAAGGATCGGTCGGAGGAAGTAGGAGAGGAGCGGTGGCAGCGGTGATGTGAGCGGGATTGGCCGGCTGACCCCCCCTCCCCCCTGGAAACTGGGTGCCTGGAATATCGGAGACCGGAGAGCTGTATGGAGCTGCACGGAGCTGCATGAAGGATAGGCAGCAGTGAGCGCGAGGAGGAGTTGGGAACACATCCCGGGAGTCGTGCGCCTGCTAACCGCTGCCTGAAGCATCAGCGTTCCGGGCTGCCTGCGTTCAGACCCCACCACCCTGCTGCGAGCTTGCTATAGCCGCCCTGTTATTCATTCAAACAGCTATCCATCCACAAGGAGGCATTATTAAGGTACACTGCTTTGCAATTCCGGAGCCTGAGGTGTGCGGACTCTTTTTTTTTCTCTCCCTCCTATGTTTTGAAACTTAAACCCCTGGTTAAACGGAATATACGGGGTATAATTGTATCAACTGTATCAACAGTGACTCCTTACTTTTTAGTGTGGAGGAACCTGAAGGAAGGTGGATGATTTCATAGGGGTTTGTTTGGGCATCGGAGGTTGCAGAGCGATAGTGTGCGGGGGGCACTGTGAGTTGCTGTAAGGGGAAAGTCACATTACAGTACCCTCACAGTTTTCTCCTTTTTATATACAACATAAAAGCATAGTTACTGGGGGAAAGATAAAAGTATGCCGGGCACGCTATCAGTGATGACCAGGAACACCTCTAAGGACGGGTCAAGTGCGGGCATACAGCAACACCCTCAGTCTCAACCCCAGGCTCAGTCAACTAGGGGGGCGAAAGCAAGCCAGGCAGCAGCCGCGGCTGCGGCTAAACTGGAAAAATTTGGGCATGTCCCGGCAGGCACAGCAGGCTCCACACCTACAAAGGGACAAGGGTCTCAGCAACTGAACCCCCAGCGGATGGGCCTAGGCCAGATGGCAACTATAGCGACACCTGGGAAGGAGGCAAGGGGTACAGGGCCCAAGGGGAAAGTATTGGGCAATCTGGCAGAGCCAATTATAGGAACAATATCGGAGGGTGAACCCTCTATGAGAGAGATCCTTTCTGCAATTAATAGCTGTAAATCCTCACTGTCTGAAATATTTGGTCAGCTCCGGGAGATAAAGGAAGATATGTCAGTATTAAAGCAAGATGTGCAGGGGATTGGCGTGAGGACCTCCGCCCTAGAGGAGAGGCTTAGCCAGGTTGAGGACGATGTTAGTCCTATGGTAACCGAGATGGAAACAATGAGAGAACAATTGAACATATGTATTAATAAAATCGATGACATGGAAAACAGGTTACGAAGGAAAAATATAAGAGTACTAGGCCTCCCCGAGAAGAGTGAAGGTAATTGCCCTACTGAATTTATGGAAGACTGGTTAAGAGGAGTGGTTGGTAAGGACTGCCTTTCAAAATACTTTTCAATTGAGCGGGCCCATAGAGTCCCTTTTAGGGCGCCGGTCGAGGGAGGTCGACCGAGACCTATGCTCATTAAACTTTTACACTTTACGGATAAAATTACCATTCTCCAAAAGGCAAGAGAAATGAAAAATATACAAGTAAACGGTGCAAGAATATCAATATATGCAGATTTTTCCCCTGAATTGCAGAGACAGAGAGCCAAATTTACCGTGTGCAAACACAGACTTCAGCAAAAAGGAATTAGATATGCAATGTTCTACCCAGCACGTTTAAGGATAACTGCGAATGGGGAAAATACGTTTTTTAACTCACCCGCCGAGTTGACATCTTGGATGAACACAAGAGAAGGAGAACCACAGCAGAGTGGAACTGCTTAGTAACTACATAGAGGAACTTTAGTAACATTTTCCTCAGTCTGCCTCTCTTTTCTTTTTTTTTCTTTTTTTTGGGAGAGGGGGAAGGAGGGACGGAGGGAGAGAGGAGGAAGTGGAAACATGTATAGAAACTTAAGAGAATTTGCTTCCCCCCTACCGCTCCTTTTTTTTTTTCCTTCCCTCCCTTGGGCGGTGTTTTTTTTTTTGCACAACATATATTCTATTTATTCATGTATTCATTTACTTTTGTGATTGGCTTTTTTTTTTTTTATGCAACATGGGAGTGGGAGTGGGGGCGGGTAGGAGGGAAGGGTTGTGAAAGTGTACTCTCAGTATTTTTTGTGGGGAGTGGCACAAGGGTGGAGGGAAAAGAAGATAAAAGATAATGCATGTAAAAAGTGCGTAAGAAAGATTGTTACACTCAAATCACTTAAAATATTAAAGCACATATTAAGAGGAGTAGTAGGGAGAGGTCTCACCTCAAAGGTAGGATGCGGTCACATTAGAAGCCCTCTATTTGGGTCCCAAGAAGGGCGGGGGGAGGGGGTGGGATAGGGGAGGGGTGGCCGGGAAAGTATGTTTGATTTGGGCACTAGGAGAGGGGGGAGTCGCACTAAAAACACAAATTTTTGAGCAAATAGTATTCACGGCACATTTTTGTAAGACGGGAGGTACAAAGATAAGCGCAGTCCTCAAAGGGGTAGATGTCGGATAGTAGAGAGGTTGGGAAGAGAACCCCAAAACCTGGTAAATGTATGAAAGTGTGCTCATGGAATGTTCGGGGGGTAAAAGACCCAATTAAAAGACAAGTGATTTTCTCAACAGCAGAAAGGAGGGACGTTAAAATGCTGTGCCTGCAGGAGACGCATCTGGACGGGGATACTGTTAAGATACTAAAACATAGGAAATACAAAACACAGTACCATTCTATACACACTTCCTATTCAAGGGGTGTGAGTGTTTTGATAGATTCGGGGGCGGTGTTCTCCTGCAGACAGAGCAAGATAGATCCTAAGGGACGTTATGTGTTCCTCCACTGCTGGATAGAAACAAAAGAATATGTGGTGGCAAATGTATATATCCCCCCCTTTTGAAACCGTAGTCCTTTGGGCGTTAATAGAGTTCCTTATGGATAAGGTGGGGGTCCCCGTTATAGTGGCAGGGGATTTCAATATGACCATGGATAAAGGAATAGATAGATTCCCGGCAGGTACCGCCGTAGGACACCCGTCTTGCCAGCCCTCTCCTTCATTTTTGTGAGGAGGTGGGTTTGACAGACGTGTGGCGGAGGAGACACCCGGGGGAAAAACAATTCTCCTGTCACTCAAGGACGCACGGTACCCTGTCCAGAATAGACCTCGTACTCTGTAACGAGGAGGCACTAGAAGTGGTGGGGGAGGTGGTATATGAAACAAGAAGCATCTCAGATCACTCTCCAGTAATATTTGAAATAGAGCTGGATAAGGGGCATGGTAATGGGGACTGGAAGATAAACCCATTCTGGTTGGAAGTAATTGGGGATCCGGGGGGAATATGTGACAGCCTGAAAGAATTCCTTGTAATAAATACAGGGTCAGCCTCAATAGGAGTGATCTGGGACACTTTGAAAGCATTCTTACGGGGAATATTAATCCAAAAGGTATCAATAGCTAAAAAACAGTCACGCGCTAAGGAAACTGCAGGGAGAGAAAAAGTGTTTAGCTCATAGCTCAATTATATAAGAAACCCAACCCCAGAAAACCAGGCAAAATGGCTAGTGTCACAGGGAGAGTATCAAAAAATAGTAAAAAGTAAGGCGGAAAATAAAAAATTATTCCAGAAGCAGAATTTTTACGGGGAGGGTGAGAGAGTGGGGCGTATCCTGGCCCTAATAGCTAGGGCGGGGGCCCCCCCATCAGTTATCCCAGCGATAAGAGATGAGGAGGGGGAAGTCAGGAGAGGCACATCTGAAATAAAAGAGACATTTAAAAAATATTATCAACGTCTGTATAGTAGTATAACAAATGACAATATAGAAAGGGAGATGGTAGACCTTTTTAAGGACTTACAGATCCCTCGGCTATCAGAGGAAGATAGGGAGAGCCTGGAGGCACCGCTTACTCTGGAGGAGTTACAAATAGTAATAAAGGAGATGGCAGGTCAAAAGGCCCCGGGGCCGGATGGCCTACCAATAGAAATATATAAAACCTTTGGTGAGGTGTTGCTCCCAAAACTCCTGGAGGTTTTCAATTGGGCAGCAAAAGAAGGACAGTTACCCCGGTCTATGACTGAAGCGACAATTATTACACTATTAAAGGAAGGAAAAGATCAGATGGAGACAGACTCATACAGACCAATATCTCTTTTGTGTGCGGATGTGAAAATCCTGGCTAAAACCCTGGCAAGAAGGCTAAATAAGATAATCCCAAGTTTGGTACACATGGACCAGACGGGTTTTATCCCAGGTAGATCTACCTGCTCTAATATAAGAAGAGCATTCTTAAACACCCAGCTGCAGACGGAAACAGAGGGGTCCAGAGTGATACTGTCCTTGGATGCAGCCAAGGCGTTTGACAGCCTTGAGTGGCATTTTCTATGGAAAACGCTGGCAGCGTTCCATTTTGGGCCTAACTTTATCCATTGGATTAAAATATTATATAAAGACCCTAGAGCGAGGGTAAGGATAAATGGAGAATGTTCAGACTGGTTCCAATTGGCGAGGGGGACAAGACAGGGATGCCCTTTGTCGCCCCTTCTTTTCGCCCTCGCCTTGGAACCATTGGCCAGTGCTATAAGGACAGATACAGGAATAAAGGGTTTCAAGAGGAGACTGGGGGAAGAAAAAATAGCTTTGTATGCGGATGATATATTGCTCTTCCTAGGGGATTCGCAAACATCACTGGTAGGGGCAATAAACATAATAGGGGAATTTGGAAAGTTCTCCGGGATAAGAATCAATTGGGAAAAATCGGTTCTTCTACCGATCGATCCATTGAGGGAAGAGATAGAACAAGTGAAGGTAGCGTCCCAAATAAGATACCTAGGAATTAATATAACTAAGGACCTGAGGCAATATATATCTGGTAACTTAGTTCCCTTACTGGCAAAGCTCAGACAAAAATGCCGGGTGTGGAATAAGCTACCACTTTCAGTAGCTGGTAGGTCCAATTTGATAAAAATGGTTTGGATGCCACAAGTATTATATATCCTCCATAACTCTCCAGTATGGATCCCCAAACAGTGGTTCAAAAAAATAGACAGCGTATTCAGGGAATTGATTTGGAGGAATGGAACAGTAAGGATATGTCTCCGCGCCCTACAACAACCAAAAGAGAAGGGGGGACTGGATATCCCGAACCCTAGACTCTACTTTTTAGCTGCTCAGATGCAGCATATGTGTGGTAGTAACCAAAGGGTTGAAAGTGAAGTAAAGGGGTTAATTTTGAATGACACATGCCATGATACAGTAGTAGAGGCAGTGGAGGTGGACTCTTTCTGCTCTAAAGGTCCTACGGCCCAATTAATGGTAAAGTGCTGGAAAGAGGTCAAGAAGATCATGGGATATAAGGGATTTTCCGAATTTTCACCAATATGGGATAACAGCAATCTGCAAGAATTGAGTGTCATGGGTAGGGTTGAGGAGTGGGATAGAGCGGGAATACATTTGCTGGTGCAACTCTATAAGGAAGAAAGAATAAAATCATTTCAAGAAATAAAGGAGGAGTATGCAGTCCCAAATAGTTCCTTTTATAGATACTTGCAAATCAGACACGCGCTGCACGCACATATTGGACAGAGTCCACCAGAATGGAACGACATGCCCATCTTACGGAAAATAGTAGACATAGAGACCTCTAGAGGGGTAATCTCTGACATATACAGATCCCTAGCAAGGATCGATCAGGGAGAGATGTTGGTTAATAAAAATAAGGCTAAATGGGAGAGAGATGTGGGCCCACTTTCGCAGAAACAATGGGAGCAAATAGTAGCGATAGGACCCAAAGTGTCACTTTCACCCTCTCAAGCAATATCCCAACTCTACCTGTTATATAGAGTATATTATACTCCCCAAAGATTGTTTCAATTTGGTAGGAGGGTGGATCCGAGTTGTCAGAGATGTGGGGACAATAGGGGCGACTTAATACACATGGTCTGGAGCTGTCCCAAGTTATACCAATACTGGAAGCAAATAGTAGAAGGGATAAACATGGTGTTTGCGACATCTCTTCGCCCAGAAGCCAGACTATGTGTAATGGGTCTCCTGGAAGAAGAGGGATTGCCAGTAGATGAACGGATAGCAATAACAAGATGTCTGTTCCAGGGCAGGAAAATAATTGCTCAGAAATGGCAAGCCGAAAGTCCCCCTACAATAAGTGAGTGGAGGATAGTGATGGAGGATACAATAGCAAAAGAAGAATTTATACACAAAAAGGAAGGAAATAATCATAAATTTAATAAAATGTGGAAAAAGTGGATAGAGAGGTGCCCACGTCAAGTATGGGTGTGATAAGGTATGGATGGGCACGAGGCAATACAGTAGCGTAGAGGGGATAAGATGGGTTTATATGGTATAATGTCATACATGCTCAATGTGCTGTATTGTAAGAGTGTGTGTATGTTTTGTTAAGTGGAAAAAAAGGAAAATAAAGAATATTCAGGAAAAAATAAATAAAAAATATTAAGCCTTAGATAAGAGATGAACAGAGACACCCCAAGCGACCTTGATGTGATCCACCACCTTACAAGTAGTCTCCTTACCAGATCAACATAACATTAGGCTTGATGTATAGCAGGTATACCAGGATCTTCAAAGGGACTGCAAGCTCAGAATGGAGGGATGGATCTAGGCTCTTTCAGCTGAGACCGTACCTCCGTATGAGTGGTAAATAGGATGGGTACCCAAGGAAGAAATGAGGGACTAGATAGTGTGATAACTTCCAGGCATTTAATAAATAATGCACAAAGAAATTCTCCACAAGTACTTTTGCTACTGTCGAGGCCTTCCGGTCCTTTGTTGGGAATGCTAGAGCATATCTGGTGAAATGGTCTGTTACCACTAAGACATTCCCTTGTCCACTCAGATCAGGCTCTAGGCAGAGGAAATAAATGCACACCAGTTCCATAGGTCCCTGACTTTGTAGATGGCCAATTGGGGCGGCTTGATGGGGCAGGGTCTTCTTCTGGACGCATCGGGCACAAGAATGACAGTACCCTTCAACTTCGGCCCGCATACAGGTCCAAAAGAATCTGTCTCTTACAAGGTGGAAAGTCCTTTCAGATCCCAGATGACCATGATCATCATGGAGAGCAGTTAGGACCCCCTTCCTGTGTTTAGTGGGCAGGAATAATTGCCACTTTTCCTCCAGATCATCAGAGGGGCCCCTTCGGTAGACCACCCCTTGATGTATCTGCAGCCGGTCCCACTCTCTGTGTAACAGTCGGGCTTCTTTAGTAGAGTCTTTTAGAAGCATCTCAGGGCACCGGTTCTCCAAGGCCTTCAATACCAGCTTCCCCAGGGGGTCTTCCAATTGATCCCTTCTTAGATCTCTTTTGGACAGTTTGGGTAGCCCCTCTTCTCCGACTTGAGTCACATTACAATAACATCCAGGTACTCCTACAGCCGAAACTCCAATCTCTTCTGCCCTTGATCCTCCCCTGGCCTGAAGTTCAGCTCCCTGGTATAGGGCTCTCACTCCTTCTGAGGTCAACTGAGACCATTCTTCAGTAGGGTCACTGAGGGCATAGGACCTTCTGGAAAGGGCATCTGCATCCCTATTTCCAACTCCAGGTCTGTACTTCAAGCTGAATGTGAAACCCAAAAGGGCTGCCAACCATCTGTGTCCTGTGGCATCCAATTTGGCGGTGGTCAAAAGGTAGGTGAGAGGATTGTTATCCGTCTTGACCACTAATTCAGCCCCGTACAAATAGTCTTTCAACTTGTCCACTACTGCCCACTTTAAGGCCAGGAATTCAAGCTTGTGTGTGGGGTAATTCTTCTCAGCGGGGGCCACACTTCTACTCACATAGGCAACAGGCCGCAAGTGACCACCATGTTCTTGGTAGAGTACTCCGCCTAGCCCATCTCTACTGGCATCAACATGCAACTCATAGGGTTTTGTGGTATCTGCATAGGCCAATACGGGGGCAGTGGTTAGGCTTTCCTTCAACTGGATGAAGGTCTCTTCACACTGAGTGGTCCACTGGTCCTGGATAGACTCTTTAGGTTTCCTGGGTCCTGTGGTGGGTTTCACTGGGTTGACCAGTTCTTGGGCTTCATCTTCCCCTTCACTCTTCAATAGTTCATTTAGGGGCCTGGCAATCTTGGCAAACCCCTCCACGGATCTTCTATAATAGGAGCAGAACCCCAGGAATGACCTAAGCTCAGTCACGTTGGTGGGCCTTGGCCAAGAGGTGACAGCATCCAGTTTCTCGGGGGCTGTAGCTACCCCTTCAGCAGACACAATATGGCCCAGTTAATGGACTGAGGACTCGTAGAATTGGCACTTCTCTAAGGAGAGCTTCAGGCCTTCTTCATGGAGCCTCTTCAAGGCCTTTTCCAACCGCTCTTCGTGTTCTTCCAGAGTTTTACTGAACACAATATTGTCGTCCAGGTTTAACAGCACTTCAATGAGGTTCATGTCTCCCACTGTTTTCTCCATCAGTCTTTGGAAAGTGGCTGGGGCTCCCGACAAGCCCTGGGGCATGCGGTTGAACTCAAAGAAACCTACTGGGGTGATGAAAGCTGTTTTCTCCTGATCTTCAGCATGCATGGGGATCTGATAGTACCCACTCTTCAAGTCCATCACAGTGAACCACTTAGCCCCTGACAAACTCTGTAAAGCATCTTCTATTCGGGGGGTGGTATACTGATCAGGTATAGTCCTCCTGTTCAGTGTTCGGTAGTCAATACATAGCCTCAAGGACCCATTTTTCTTCCGGACTACCACTAATGGAGAGGCGTCAGGGGCTCCGAGACTCCCGGATAATGCCCGTCCTCTTAAGCTCTGCTAGTTTCTCACGCAGATCTTCTAGGTCAGCCAAGGGAACCCGTCAGACTCTTTCCCTAAACGGCTTATCTTCCTGTAGGTGAATCTTGTGGGTGGCACTTTTGGCACATCCCACATCAAATTCATTCTTGGAGAAGATCTTCTGCCATCGAGCAAGTTGGGCCTTAGCCCTTTCTTTCCATACTGGTGGGAGGATCGTATCTCCGCAGCATAGCTTCTACACAGTAACTTCACCCCTTTCTTCTTTCTCCAAGTCAGATAGGGCAACTGGGGTGGCTGGGTTCACTTGGCCCAATAGCATTCTGGCTGGTACCCTCAATGGTGTGGTAGCAGTATTCCTAATGCTCACTGAGATTTTCCCATGACTTTTCCTAAGGGCCTTCAATGGGACCACTTCAGGAATTACTTCTAGTCCCCTCTGACTCTCCTGCGGATCTGGTTCAAGAATAACAAAGGGGCCGGGCTGCTCCCAGGTAAGCTTCACGGAGGCCCTCCCTCAAACAAGTCATCTCTCCCGGCTGTAATACCTTCTCTGTCTTATCCAGCTTCCAGATCTTCCCAACCCCTTCTGCCGGGGCATTTTGCTCCAACACCAGCCGCTGGTATACTCGCTGTAGCATAGAATGGACCCTTGTTGTTGAGGTCTCCTGCTCATGGGGCCACAGGTGTCAACAGCCTCCTAACCAGGTCAGTGTTGGTTCCTATGATGAGGGAACTCTTGATGGCTCCTGGCGGTCGGGGACAAACTACAGCCAGGGTGTCGAAGGTCTCGGCTTCTCCTGCCACTGAGGGGTCAAAGGTCAACTTGATTGGAAGGTATCCATCATAAGGGAAACTCTGGGTCCCTATGCCCCATATCTCCAGGTCTTCAAGCTTTTGTAGCGGTAGATGTCGGAGGTGCTTGTTGTAAAAGTCTCTATATAACAGGGTTACTTGAGCTCCAGTATCCAAGTGGGCCTTGGTATAGATTCCTTCTACCTGAACGGAGACTACTGTGGAGGGCCCCACTAATTTGGCAGGGAGCTTCCTCTGAGAAACCTTCTTGCTTGATTCAGTAATCTGGACCTTCTTACTTATTTTCTTGAGTCTTTCCCTGGATCTCAACCCTGATTGGGACTGGTATGCACTGATCCCCCGCCCTTTAGCATCTCCGGGCATGGAGCAGGAAATATCAGGTCACTCAGAGGCAACAACGGGGGTGCTTGATAAAGAACTATTTCCCCTCTTTTGTCTCCTTGAGTGGTTGATCTTTTTGGAGTTGGCTGGGACTGATGGGCACCCGGTTGACTCCTTCACCGGGGCCCTCTGAAGTTTTCCGCCGGCTTGCGGTGTGGTGCTGCAGCTTTCTTCGGGCTGGGACACACTTGTCTGTAGTGTCCAGTCCCTCCACAGTTGAAGCAAACTTCCTCATCCCTTAAGCGTTGAGATGGAGAAGTGGATGCAGTCTGCACTACTTCCGTGGTGTTTCCTCCTTCCTTGCTCATTCCTGAAGCTTTTGTCATCAAAGTAGTCAGCATCTCCATCATTTGTGTCATCTGAGACTTTAGGATAGCTACTTCAGAGTCCCACTCGATAGTCATTGAAGACCTTACTCCGACTGAAGGGGTAGACTGAAGGGGTAGAAATGGGTTGAACGGTTGCTTGTTGATCATTCAGCAGGGCTTCTTCATCTCTCACCACTCTGATAAGGTCAGGGTAACTTAGTGACATGACACCCACCAAGGTTTTCAAGTGGAGCCAAACTGGATCAGAACGTATAGCTCCTGGTGCCGATGGTGCTGTTCCTTTCTTCGAAACTATTTGGCATAACATTTTGTTCAGTCTTCTAATGTACTCAGAAAGACGCTCTCCTGGTTGTTAGAGAGTGTGTTCAAATTTGTAGATGAGGTCAACTGCCTTCTTTTGGTCATGCCTTTTCTAGCATGACCAAATAGTCGTAGGCTGTACAAGCAGCGTTACTAAACCTTAAGTTCCTGACAGCTTCTGCAGCGGCTCCTTTCAAGCTCTTGTTTATGCGCTGCTTCTTATGGGCCTCCGGCAGTTCCCATCCTTCTAGAGCTTGCATGGCTTGCTCTATCCAGGTGTCAAATACTTCTTCTCCAGCCGGCACCGGCTGTCTCCCTGAAAAGATCCTCAGTTTCCTGTATCCAGCCTCCACACATACTGTGTTGCTCTTCTGGCACTTTGACACGAGGTCCCCCAGAGCATTAAGGAGTTCTGGACCAATCATGGTCAGGGGTGCGGGGGAGGTTGTAATTCCTCCTCCTTGCCTTTCCAGACTAGTACTTGGGGACTCTTTACTCTGAGCTCTCGGGTGGACTAGACACAACTTGGTTTTGCCTCCCAAGTGCACACTCTTTCCCTTGAAGCTCTCTGGTATTCCTTCTTTCCACTCTAACAGTGCATGGGTGCTAGAAGTTCCTTCATCTGGCCTGATATCAAGTGCCCATGCTCTCCTATGTGGGGATAATGTCTCTATAATTCGGACAACTTCATCCTTTCTCCAATCCTCACCAGGGAGTTCAATCGCCATACTCACGTCCGAGCGGGCGCCTACCGATTCGCACCACTGGTCCACAATGGAGGGATCCATACTGACACCAATGGGGTGGGGTTTGATTGTAGAGTACTTTAAATCCCGGACGAGCCTCCACGTGTAGCACTACCCCCAATTAAGAGAGCTGCTGGTTTGTTTTGGGTCTGTACCCTAGCTATCAACCCCAAGGGATCTGGCTCGAACCCTCCCTTGGCACAACTGGTCTGCAAGAGATTGTGGAACCCACTGGCAATGAGGTTCGCAATAATACTACACAACAGTAAAATGGTACATAAAATTGTTACCTTGTATAGTCACTGGTCCGACAGGGTAATATAGAGAATTCCACACAGTATTCTGCTTAACCAAGAATCACGTTTACTTAGTGGTAAAAATATCAGAGTAAATCAGCTGTACAGTTGACTTGTGCAGGGCCCTGCAGAGTCAATGATATATGACAATATTATAACACAAGCACTTTCTAAATAAGTAAAAGGCCTATGCTCGCAAGCTCCCCCTAATGGGCAATACTGTGCCCGTGTCCCGTCACTATAGATGATAGTCAGGCTTGACTAGGTTCAGTGTCCAGTTCCTTCAGTGGTAGGAGTCTTCGCTAGCAAATGTTGGTGCACATAGCATTTGTAATCCACAGGGGTATTGTAGGAACGCAAATTAAACTTCCACAATGTTTGTGAGTGAAACTCTATGGCGGTGCAAACACCAACTTTAAACCATGCGGTCTTCGTGAGATGCGCTATGTCCTGGCGTGTGGCGCACTACTAATAATGGTGGGCCTTAACCTCCCTAGCGGTAATCCCGAGCGTGACTCGGGGTTGTTTTTTCATGCTAGGATCGGTAACCCCGAGTCACGCTCGGGGTAGACATTGCAGAGCTCGCAGCGGAGTTTCCCTACCTTCTCCTGGCGATCCAGCGATGATGTCCTCTGCTGTGATCGCCAGCGAGATCTCCGGCGAGTGTCGGCACTTTCGACCCCATCTGACTTCCTAGTTCCGTTCCCTGCGAGCCGCAGCGGCGCATGGGAGCGGAACTGGGCGGCAAATTCAAAAAGGTAAACACATAGTATACATACAGTATACTGTAATCTTACTGATTACAGTACTGTATGTAATAATTACACACCCCCTTTGTCCCTAGTGGTCTGCCCAGTGCCCTGCATGCAGTTTTATATAATAAAAATCGTTCTTTCTGCCTGTAAACTGGGGATTGTCCATAGCAACTAAAAAGTGTCCCTTTATGTCAAAAGTGGTTTTAGACCAACTAGAAAGCAGCGATAATAAATTAGAATCACTCGCAGAATTGAGCGATAGCGATTTGTGGGGAAATTCGCCATCAAACACTAAATCTAATGACAGCGACAATTCTGAAACTGAGCAAATTTCAGTGTTTTTGATTTGATTACATTATTGAATAATTTTTATTATAATTAGATTACTATTTTTTATAATTATTTATAGTTATTTATTATATTATAATTTATAATTTTGGGTTTCATATTTATCATACCCGGGATGTTTACTAGACTCTGGTTTGCTCAGGTTTAAGTAAGTAATTACTAAGAATCGCAGGCCTATAATACATAACACCAAATTTTCATGCAAAATAATTGTACCGCTTTTGGTACATAATTCCAGAAAGAATCATACCGCCAGGGAGGTTAACAAAGTCACAGGCCTAACAAACAGTTAATGAAGTCCGGGCAGGTGCCCTCTCACCAAAGTAGGCCTCGTCCCTCTGGTACGTCCCGCTGTCGGTACCTCGATCCGCGGCCTCTCCGCAACTTGCAGTCTCCGGTTCCTCTCACAGCCGCAGTGGATGTCGGTTGATGGATGACTCCAGTCTCTGAGAAGCGCATGCTGGTCACACGGAAAAAGATCCCTCCTTTAGCTGAGTGATCCTCCGCAAAAGCTGTAGACCCAGGCTTTTGGCCTAGACGCTCCGGCAGCAGGCCTCACACAGACTTCCTGCTTGATTGAGGGCGAAGTCCAGAGAGAGCGAGCGTAGCCCCTTCCTTCCTTTAGGTACCCTCCCCCAGAAAGCTGTGCGAAAATGCAGTGCACTTTGGGAGTACAGCTGCACTGTGGGTACCGTAGTCTATTAGATACCCATGGCAATGGAGTCCCTTTCTCCCTGTACCATAAGTTCCACAATGCAATTCGATAAGGTTAAACAACAGTTACCGCAATATCTTAAAGAGACTCTGGAGGGAGCTGAGGATATTCTCTAGATAACCATAGTCCTTTACAACACACTACAAATCGGCACCCCGCTACACCTTTTTAATAAAGATGTCGTCTATATCGGCATCATCCCCCACATCGGACGAAGAGTCCAGGTCTGAGGTGTCATATTCCTCAGCAGGCAAGTAATTTCGGGGGGATGTGGACACATTTCTCCCAGCCTCCTTACCGTCACCTGTTGGGGACTTCTCGGGCTTCCTTCCACTCTTGAGGTCCGGTTCTGGCAGGAGCTGGGGCAGGCTACGACCGCAGCCACGGGGGGCCTTAACATATTCCACTTTTCGCTTTGCTGGCGGGACATGAATTTCCATTGTCGCAGAGGCAGCGTCCCCTGCGGTGTCCGCCAAAAGTTCCATAGGCTCCGGGGCATCCTTCCCCAAGGCACTGGTAGTAGGGGAGGTGATGCGCGTGGGCTCGGCTGTGGGAGCATAGGCGCCTTCCTCTGAAGTTACGACGCCCGTGATGCAATTCACCCGGTAGGCTCGGGGTAATTCAGTGGGCTGATCTACCTCAAAAAGGAACTCTCCACAAGCCAAGCATCTCCCGAAAGGGTGCAGTTGCATGGCCAGTCCGTGACATTTGGGACAGAGCATGCCCAGGGCCTCTGCATCTCTGCAGGTGTACAGGGCGAAGCGGCCCCGGGGCTTGAGCCAGATCCCTGTATCCATAAGTGGGGCGGTGAGCGGAGCAATGTCCATTGAGGAAGACATCGGGAACAGGGTCCGACAGGGCTGAAGTACCTGGATAAGCAGACATGTTGCTCATTCTCACTCGATCCAACTCTCTTTGTCTATTGGCGCCAATTCACCCACGTGTAGCTCGCGGGTGGTGGGAACTCCTCCCCTTTTTCCTTTTTTGCACGTAGCTCGTGGGCTTTTCTTTTTTCCCTTAGACACGCCCACAAACTACGCAGTTAGAAACAGTTCTGTGCCCCTTAACCCCCTTTTTCTTCACTCAAAGTTTGTAACACAGTCGAATGGCAGACTTTCCAATCCCATAAGTTTCACTCCACTCATACAAGAGGCAGCCACAAATCCCGGACTCGAGCCCCCACATGTAGCTCCCTTATCCCCGGTATGCCACACACCCGCAGACCCCGATTTGTTAATGGGATCTGCTGGTTTCGTTACTTTGGGTCTCCAGCAAAATACCTCCCACGAGTGGATCCTTTAGCTCCGTTGTCTAAGCACACCGACGACTACTTGGAATAAGGCCAATGTCCACACTTGAGTAAAACCTAATCAGCAAGGCTTTATTTTTTTTCTGCACTTTGAGTTAAACTTGAAGAAAAGCAAGAGTAGAAGAGTTGAAAGATATGGGGAAAGTTCAGGCACGCAACACTTAAGTCCAATATCTACACTCGTCGCCACTCAAGCCTGAGTGGATATTGCTCACCCAGATAGTCCCTATGAGAACAGTCCTAGCAGCCGGGATGGAGCACGGACATCAGAGATGATGAATTCCCCTTTAGGTAGGCCTCCAGACCTCTAACCGAGACAGCAGTACCATTGCTATCTTCGCTGGGACTGTTCTTCCCCTGGAACTCCTTTCCTAAAGATGGGCCCCCTTCAAACGGGCAGCCTGGGAATCTTCTCTGAAGCGTAGGCCCTAGTCAGCGGAGCTGGGCCTACAATGCAGCAACAGGGCTTCGGGCTGAAGGTGCCCAAGGCCTAAGCACTCTAGCACACCTCGTGCCATGTGGGCCACGAGGCACACTCACTGGACCAGAGGTCCCCCTGTCAGCCCTGGGGTCCCCCTGGAATCGCCTCACGCCAAAAGGCGTCTGCCCCTTTTGTACCCTCTCCCAGCATGCACATCAGGTAAACCACGCCCACTGCACGGCTGCCGAGAGAGGACACCCAAGGTGCTGTGATACCCCTGTAATCCAGCCTGTGGCGGCGGTGACAGCGCCACCTGCAGGCAAAGGAGAATAATACTGCCGGGCAGTATCACCCCCCGAGCAGAACAACAACTTGAACACAATTGGTCTGAGCCCAATTACTGGCTCAGACTGCCCTTAAATTTCACATAGCGCCCCCAAACATTGGGGGGGCGCTACATAAAGTTATGCACTTGGTGCCTAAGAATATGCATGGTTTTAAAGAGAGTGCCAGGTTCAATTCATATATTAAAGTTGGTACCTTCATCCCAGAAATATGGAAAAGAATGGAGAAAGGAGGCTGGAACAATATTTTTTACATTTTGCTGTAATAAATATCACCAAAAATGTTTTTAAAAATCTAATTTTTTCATCGAGTTTTGGCCAAAAATCGCAATAACCGTATATTCATTGGAGCCAGCCAGACAACAGCCCATGGTCATCTCATGCGCAGGAGTGTTTGTTGTTTTTCTTGCTACCTTAAATTCTTTGTTCGGGGTCTCCAGCAGCAGAGTTTGTTCCGTCCCAAGAGCTTTTCCTTGGATCATCACCATTACAAGCAAGAATGGTTAAATCAATTGAGGAAAGACAGCTAAGAAGGTCTTCCTTGGCTAGAGGATTCACCACTAGTATAGATACTTTCGAATCTGAGAATACTAGTAATGAAGTTGTTTCCGCTGCAACAGTCGAAAACGAACTAACTCCATCAAGAGAGGACAGAATGGTTTTATTGTTTCATAGACTTAAGGATGCATTAGAGAAAGAAATGTTACAGTGGTGGGATATTTTGTTGCTACAGAAGAATTTGGAATTCAAAAGGATTCCTAGAGGTTTGAGGATCACTAAACTGTGCACTGTTCTTGATGAGGATCTTAACGATAAATGGATCTCATGCCTGCACGATTGCAATCGATTATGGTTGCAATGTATAATTGCCCAAAGGGAGCGTAATCTCGTCAAAATTCGTGCTGACATCTGCTCCTTGCAGGATGAATTGTCCCAACTCTCTGATGTGACTTCATTCGAGGGTTGGGACACTAAGATCAATGAGCAAATGATGGGGTACGAAACAGATCTCATCAGCAAAAAGTCAGGAAAGTTTGAACGGGACAGGTTGGATTACCTAAACAATCAGGAATTCAACTGGAAAAAAACGAAAATTAACCCGTAAAGACGGTACAGTCCCTAAATCTAACATTGATCCCAATAGTCAATCTGATACTAATGTATCCTCACGCCTCATAGCCATATCCCAAACCACCTGCCCTTCCCAGAACTTTCCCAACCCTCGGAGAGACGGTCCAGGCCACCGCCATCCGAATCATCAAACCAGTAGATTTCATTACAATCAGTCCAGATCCAAAGGGAAACATAAGGGTAGACAGAATAAATCCAAACACCAGCATCAGTCACCTGCTAGAGGTCGACCAGCTACCCATCCATCCCAACCGGTTCACTCTAGTATTGTGCATACTCCTATCCCTAAATCTATAGATACCAAACTCAGTCTTGAGTCTGCTGGTAGATTTCACACCCAGAATCCCTTTACTATTCTCGAGGACCATGGTACTGATCTTGTTAGTGATAATATAGCAAACATCACCCCTCCCACTATTTTTTTTAGACATGGAGGTTGCACCGACAGGGGGTGTAGCAACGACGAGCCCAAAGACAATCCCTCTGTTGATCACTCCTTCACTGAAAAAGGCGAGGAAAAGAGGAGGAGAACTAGACGAGGAAAGAGAGGAGGAAAGAGATACCAAAAGGGGCAGGGTGTAGTTAACACCCATTCTACAATCAAGATCTATAACCTTTCCAGCTCTGTGTTTACTGACACCGAGCTCAATCTTTTGAGAAAAGACCTCAACTATGCTCCACCTAGTGTGCCCAATCTATTTGAGCTTTTTATAGACTTGAATAAATATATTAGGAAGCTCACTATCCAGTGGTACTACATTCTAAAAGATAATGGTAAAGATAACTTAACTACTAGTAATACTGAGCCCACCTTTCCAATCTCTCTAGAGACAAGTGTGGATGAAGATTCAGCCCTCAACATTCTAGAGGAACTCTATCTAGAGGCCAATCAAGGGTTAACATCTCCGTTAGTACTAGAGATTCCTGCTTTGTCAGACTCTGGCCATATACTGGAGGTGTTATCACACTATGCTTGGCAGCCTAACTATAGATGGCTTTCACTTGACGTGGCATCGCTGTATACATCAATTGACCATGAACAGCTTAAGAGCACTAAATCACTATCTGTCAGAAGCCAGCAATTTGAATTCTGTACAGGCAAAGTTCTTGCTAGATTGTGTCGAGTTTGCCCTTACGCATAATCACTTCTCCTTCCTGGGGGAACATTTTTTGCAAATTGGGGGCACGGCGATGGGAGCCAGGTTCGCCCCGAGCTACGCTAACCTATTTATGGGTTTTTGGGAGAATGTCTCGATCTGGAACAACAATCCGTTCGGGGCCAACCTGATTCTCTTCGCTCGTTACAATGATGATATTTTGATCATTTGGGACGGAACAGACCTTGAATTGGATAATTTTCTCAAGTACTGTAGAGCCAACCCATTTGGCATTGGTTTTACTCATGTCAGTAGCAATGATACTCTTGTTTTTCTCGATCTAGAACTTGGGAGTGACACTGATGGAAATATTGTCTCTAGGACTCATTTTAAGCCTAGCGGGGGCAATTCTTTCCTACATGTTAAAAGCAATCACCATCCTAGATGGATTAGAAATATTCCCTATGGACAGTTCTGCCGCTTAAAACGGACGTGCACTAAGAAAGAAGACTATTTAGTACAAAGTCAGCTGCTTATTAAGAAATTCCAGGAGAAGGACTATGACCCAGCACTTATTGAAACAGCTTGCAAAAAATATGCACATTTATATGATAATCCATCTGAGAGTACCGTACGATCGACTGCCTTCGACAATCCCGTCCTTGCCCAAGCCCGGTTTTCCACCCAATATACCAACAAGGCCTTTGAGATACAAAACATCCTGAAGAAGAATTGGAGTATCCTTAAACATGATCCAGTGCTGAAAGAGCACCTTCCGGATATACCCAATATAGTCTTCAGAAGGCCCCATGACCTGAGAAGTATGGTTGCCCCTAGCAGGGTCAAAAAGCCCACTAACAAAACTACTAATGTTTGGTCAACCATCTTCGATCAGAAGGGGAGCTACAAATGTAGTGTTAAAAACTGCAGCACCTGTAGATTCATGTGGCATAGAAAGAAGTCAGTGATAGGCAGAGATGGTAAGGTTCACCAGTTGAAGCAGTTCATTAACTGTGGGACCGAATTTGTGGTCTATGGTATCATTTGCCCATGTGGACGCCTCTATGTAGGTCACACCTCTCGTCCCATGAGAGTGCGCATAGGCGAACACAAGTGCGATATCACCAATACCAGGGTTAAATACCCAGTCCCTAGACACTTCCAGGAAATGCATCTGGGCGACCCATCTGGGATGAGAGTGTTTGGAATTGAGTCCATCGGAAGTGATCTAGATAGAGGTAGGAGACACCAGAGGTTATGCAAACCCGAGGCCTACTGGATCTTTACCCTTGGCAGCCTTACCTCTGGTGGGCTAAATGAAGACCCTGAAATTCTGAAAATTTGTTAAAACCAGCTTATATCCATTTACCAATATTTCAGCATGATCTATTATTATTACTATCCTTTTTTAATTTACCATCCCCTCACCTTTTTCCCTCCCTTCCTTGATAGGGCCATCACGTAGTTTCATTCCATGTCCAAGTTAGGGGCTCTCCAGGCCTATTTCTCCTGATCCCCCCTTCACCTAGTCCATCCAAGACCTCCCCCCTCCTCCCCCCCTCCCATCTTCCTCCCCCTTTCCCTCTATTCCTGTGGCAAGTAAATCTCCTTTATCCCTTCCATTTCCCTATTGGCATTTTGAGGCCTTGTTTCAAGATTATCGTTCAATGGGGGGTTCTACGACATTATATGTCTTATTATTATAAATACCTTGGTCTACATATATCTTATACCCATGAGTATGTGTGGCGGTCTGGTTTATACATACCCATGAGGGTCTAAATGTGGTTTATTTATTTACAACACGCTCTGTATTGGTACGTTTAGTAATTTTTTATACCATAGTTTTATCGTACTGTATTGTGTTTTTATATTACCACACTCTATTGGATTATCTATTCATATAAGTGTGGCATATACATGGTTAACTCTTTATATGAGTATATATGGTTTAGCCGTCCAGGATTTTTCCTGTACACATGTGTTCTAGCTGTGGATGCTTATTTAGGTTTTATACACCTTTTTTACTTTACTATATCATTCCAGTATATTTTTGTTGTATTTTATATTCTTCCTTTATGTGTAATCCATTAGCGCCATCTCAGTTATATAGTACCCTTACCTCTATTCTTTCCCTTGGGTACAGGTTTTTTCACAGTGGCTTTGAAATGCACAAGTCTTTTTCATTTTTATATTATATATTTTAATTTTATTACTACTGTGGTATTGTGAGCAATTGTGGCAGCGCTGCACTTTAATTTAGTTGGCAGCTTTGCCACTTTGCTCTTCTGTGCCCCTGTGGTGACATGTGCATATGTGTACACTTTCTGGGATGCGGGGTGGACTCTCCTGGCCTAGCGACCCACTCCATTTGGGGGGTGTTCCGTATGGCTTGCAGGTTTGTTGCTTAGCCTGCAGGGCGATTCGGCTTTTATTGGTATGTCCCGTCTGTGCCTCTTGTGATAGTGGCCTACTCCAATATGGCGGCCGCACTCTCCTCCTGGAGCGTCATCATCGGGTGAGGATGGACGCCCTGGCAGTGACGCCTCACAAGTACTTCTGGTCTTGTGGAGCGCGGATGTGACTATCTGCGCTCCACGTACGTCCCATTTGTGTGTCGCTATGGGGCGACTGCTGACGTCCTGGCGAAGACGCTGGTGTTCCACTTCCGGTTGCATGGAGCGCAGATGAATCTGTTTGCGCTCCACGCATAGCCAGTCTATTCTACCTCTTCCTTCACCGCTGCGAGTTCTAGCAGCCAGCGACGAGCCCCGCCGGCCATGGACAGTTTCCCCTCCACTGCCAACCCACAAGTAAGTGCATTCCTCTCACCACGGGTTGTGTCATTTCACAACCAACTGTGTCACGACTCACTTCTAGCCGCCAACTTCCCCGCTGAGATCTTGAGAGATATATATGTGTATATATCGATATGTTTATTCATATGCTTATGCGTTTTTTACATATATTTATATATTTTTACTTCCCTTTTTGTATATCTATTTTTATATTTTTATCTATGGGAAGATTCGGCCCGCTATAATTCTGTTTACCACAAACCATACTACGTGTGTCGCTTGTGTCTAGTTCACGGTACGACTCCACCTAATTGGTGTCTATGTCTTCGCTGGGTGGGAGGCACCCCCGGTGGCTCCTCCTCCCCTCCATCTGGTTGGTGTACCGCATGCACATGGCCCTATATAAAGGGCAGAGTGGAGGTCTGTACACTGCTTGGCTCTGATGAAGAAGCTGTGCGCTTTGAAACGCGTCAGCCGGCAGTGTGTCCCATTACGTCCTCTATGATGTGTTGGAGTGCGTTGTGGATTCTACCTGTTGCAGCCTCCATGGCATTATTTGTACAATGCGAACAACTCCTGTACCTCTGCGAGTACCTTTTCATTGATTTTATCCAATAAATGACCCCAACGATATTACACTAGGCTGGTGCGCCCTTTTCTTTCTTTTTTTGTTTTCTATCAGGATACCCCTATCCATGAAGGGCAGCAAGGCCTGTGTTATCGTTGTAAACCACTGAATGTTTGACGGTCATCTCATGCGCAGGAGTGTTTGTTGTTTTTCTTGCTACCTTAAAGCACAAGGATACCCCCTGAGATGCTCAATACCCCTGCAGGGGTGCATCTATCTGGTGAGTGCAACCACACTCAGGGGGGAGCACCACTGTCACCTGCTTACCCTGTGCGTGATGAACAGAAGTTCCACCAAGTCACTTATGATTAAGCTTTGAACTGCTTGCCGCACTTTATATCTTTGAGTCAGGAGGGATTGAGTGGTGACTACATTGTGGTACCACACAGGCCCCTAGGGGGGATATATGCGGACTCTGGTCCTCACCACTGCCGCATTGGTGTCCTATTTCACAGTGAATTACACCACTGATCGCAGCTGTGAACTTTTTGTTTCTTTTTGTTTCTTCTAGGACTGTCGACTGGATTATTATGTTATATTATCTGCATATGCCACTTAAGTCTTTGTACTATTGATGTAATTTAGGCTTAACATTTATGCATATGCTATGTCCACATCTTTAATAATTTTTTTCATTATTACCTAACTGCTTGTTTGCACTATCTAGTAATTAGACTAGCACTTCATTGCATTGGCATCTTTATAGCCACCCTTACCTTCACACACCATAGTGAGGTTCTCTCCTTTATTTTCTTCTTTTATTTCAATTTTATTTCTAATTTATTTATACACTTGAATTTACCACTTTCCACTAAGAACACATCAGTGTAGGACATCCAGGTTTGTGGAGCATTACTGGGAGTCTTACATCTATTTGTACACCAGGTATATCTGTTCACCCATTTTTAGGGATTTCATATGTTCGGGTACACCCATGATACACACCTCTATTAGTTTATAGAGTTCCTCTCGCTGGGGCTATTGTCACTAGCCCACACTAGGCAGCGCCACCACCCCTATCATTATTATCATTTATTGTTCAGTTTCCTATTTTGGTCACATGTCAAGGGGGGCAGCAGCCTATTGTTCCATTTAGCGCGGATATCTCTGTACTCGCAATTCATTGGTTTGCGCAAAAGTTATAGCGTCTACAAACTATGGGATAGAGTTAGGGCATTTTTATTATTTTTGATTTTTTTACTAATAATGGCTGTGATCAGCGATTTTTAGCGGTGCTGCGATAGATCGGACACTTTTGACACATTTTTGGGACCAGTGACATTTATACAGTGATCAGTGCTATAAAAATGCACTGATTACTTTATAAATGTCACTGGCAGGGAAGGGGTTAATACTAGGGGTCGATCAAGGGGTTAAATGTGTTCCCTCGTTTGTGTTTCTAACTGTGGGGGAACGGAACTGAATAGAGGAGGAGAAATATCGTTGTTCCTAGCTAGTAGCTCTCCTCTCCTCACAGAACAGGGATTTGTGTGTTTACACACACACATCTCTGTTTTGGCTCTCGTGCCCGCGATCGTGTGTGGCCATCAGTCATTGCGACCGCCAGCCACGCGCATCGATTCCCCCGCCGCGCAGCGGGCGCGCGCCCCAACTATAGACATTTAGAGGCCGGGACGTACAGCTACGACCGTTCGATGGATCGTGCCGACCTGCCGCAGTATAATGACGGTCTCGCACTTCTCAGTGTCTGCAGGACCCAGCGCATCACGGATCGGGGTAAAGGGCCAATGACAGTGGCCCTTTACCACTTGATCACTCCGTCCAATGAAGGAGCGATCACTTGTAATCAAACCAGCGTCATTGCTGGTTCAACTCGTGCTGCTGCGGTGAGAGGAGAGAGAAACACTGCAGCAGCGTGAGCTGGCACGATCCTGTGTACCATCAGTGCCCCATCAGTGCAATCACAGTGTCCCATCATATAGATGAGGTTGCATGTAAATCTGTCTTCCTGATAATTTTAATTATCACATTATAAAATAATGGGTGTGGGGGCCTTTTGGTGGGCACAATTTTTTTTTTTGCGGGGGGGGGGGGGGGCAGCATTTCATTCTTGGACCCAGGCAGCACAATGTCTTGGGCCAGCCCAGATTTATTACAAGCCAGTCATGGTTCAGTCATGCATGAGGGCAGGGTGAAGTTATATACTGGCATATCATAATACATTTGGTATGTTAAACATGTGCCTCTGCCAGTCTGATTGGAGCTCATATGATCTAATAGGAGGCGATAACTCTTTATATCAGTCTGGAGGGAAGCAGGAAGATGACTGAGCTGCACAGTTGTTATTTCACTCAGCCGTCTCTCTATAGGCCTGTTTATAGAACTCTGGACTGCGCTCTACTTCAATTTTCTTTTATAGTTGTAGCACCACCCTCTCCTCTTAGGGGAGAGGCACCCATGCCACAAGCCCGTGTCCTCTAGTTTAGAGGCCAGGCGGTGTATATGTACCTGGGTCCCACAGCGAGTTACCTCCTTCCACTGGTTCCCATCTCCAGAGTGTAGAGACAAGTCTGTACTTTTCCCTGTTCAATAAAGTCAATGTCCAAACACTTAAACTCCAACATTGAGTTTATTTTGTATCTTTGCTTGATAGGTAGAGAGAGTAGATGAGAGAGATAATAGTTGAACAAAAAGCAGATTCAGGCACAGAACTCCCAGATTTATCACCACTCGGTCCCGAGTCTAGCTCGGATAGTCCCGGATAGTCCCTCAATGGTCCTAGAAGCCGATGTGGAGCTTGAACAAGCAATTTACATCCTCCAAGGACAAGTTCAGTATGTCCTCGAATAGCAGCAGCACTCCGCAGGGTCAGTTCTGCAAAGCATAGGATCCTTCGCTTCGACAGGTCACCAGGCCTTTCCCGAGACAGCAATCTGACTATCACTCATCTGCTGTTATGGGACCGATCCACCCCTGGCTTCCTCTTGGTCGGAGCGGATACCTTCACCCGGGCATCCTAGGACTCCAAAGTTCTGCCTGTAGACCCAGTTAAAGGTACTGGGCCTACCCGGAACGTTGCAGTCTTGGGCCGAAGGTGTCCGAGACTCTTCAGTTTGTGTACGCACCCCCTCCTTAGGGGGCGCACTCCTCCGGGTACTTGTCCCCGGGTCTCTCCTTGAACAAATGGCGTCTGCCTCTTTTTATATCCTCTCCCGGCATGCACAGCAGGCAGAACCAGCCCACTGCATGGTAGCCGAGAGAGGACATCCAATTGCGCCAATGCAACCTATGGTTCAACCTTGACCCAACATGGCAGCGCCACCTGCCGGCCACAGGGAACTCCACATAGGCACACAGCAACAAAGCAGAGTCCAGCACAATTAGAAGGCCAGAGCCATACTAGTGCTTGGGTCATCCCCCTAAATTTGGACCTAGAGACCCCACTAAATTTGGAGTACCTGCTACATAGTATTTATAAGTATTTCTGTTCAGGCATTTATAAAGAAATCTGAATAGCTGTGAAAGTTCCAAAACCTTGAAAATAAATACACCACTGTAAAGCTGCCCCCCAATTAATAAACCCATGACATAAATGTAAAGCATGTGAAGCAAAAATAATAAAGTCAGCAGTACTTACCTGCCTCCCTCTTGCTCTGTTTCAACAGTCTCTTCGCTTTGCCTCCACTGATTGTAAACCCACGCTGCCATTACATTTTTTTATAAAAATGTCTTCTTTGCTGGCCCTTAATGACCCTTGTGCCTTAATTTTGTGCATGCGCTGTAATGCTACTGTAGCGGGGTATTGCCCTTTAATCCCCAAGAGACTACAGTACCCAGTACACCTTAGGGCACCCAGGGTGCATTGCCCCGTGCAAGAATTGCTGGGGTGGACTTTATAAGGGGAGGCGGAGCCCCAGCAAGTTGAACTGCTGCTTGAGCTCCTGTGACTGTAGGCCAGAAGCCTGGGCCTTTTCTCCAAAGAGCACCGAGGAACCAGAGGGACGTCTCTCCTTTGACGCTGCACCTTTGCCAGGAGGACCGAAGACCCGGATGTCGATGGATCGGTGTACTTAGACACCGCAGCGCAAGAAACGGACACGGACTGGTCCGGTTGGGTGAGAGAGCACCTGCTCATAGACAGACACAGTATCTCTGTTACTTTGGTGGATTACAAATTCTATTCTTCAAGTGCACCACCGTTGCTAGCGAAGATTTCCCTACAGAACTTCCACTTAGTTCAGTCAGGCCTGACTGGGTAGCATAGACATTCCTATTGTCCACGAGGGGAAATAGCTGCAAAGGGGACTATTAGAGTTGCATAGCATTGTATACTTGTCTGCTTGTTTAACACTGTTTATTGCAGGGCTCTGCACATGATATGTACCCACCTGTTTTATTGCTTACCCACTAATCTAAGTAAACATACAAGGGTTAAGTATATTGATGTCTGTGTTCTTTACTTTACGGAAGGGATAGGTAAAGGAATTTTTAAAATATCACTGTGTGTTCTTGTCATAGGATTGTGCCGCTGTGAGTTACAGGCCTCACAATCCTATCATCCCTTACTAACTGTGCACAGGGAGGTTAGAGCCGATTGCCAGGGGGTTGACAGCGGTGCACTACAGGGCCCAAAATCACACAGGCAGCCCGCTTAACTGGGGGTATCGCTACACATGGGGGCTCGGGTCCAGGATTCCTGTTACTGCACGCTGCAATCAAGCCGGTCAAAAGCACCAGCATGGACCCGCTAGCAATGACACAGTGGTGCGCAGCGGTTGGCGCAGATTTAACCGAGGCAGTAGTTATTGAACTCCCGGGGGGGGGTCTGGCAAGAAGAAGAGATAAAGCAGCTCATAATGTCACTGTCTCCGAGCCAGAAAGCATGGGTGATGGATATAAAGCCAGATGTCTCGTGTACATACGCACTAGTGGAATGGAAATATGAAGTCCTGGAAGATTTCAGAGGTCAGAGCATACGGGCCATAGATGACCAGCTATATCGCTTAGTGCATACGAAGGGCGTGAAGAGGAAATATTCACAAACCCCCCTGCCATCACCTCCGCCATTATCTCCACCATCATCCCCTAAAATAGAAAAGTCTCGGGATACGATAGCCCCGGGAACACCACTGGCAGCCATAGGGCCGGAACTATTGAATGCTCTGGGAGACTTTGTCACTAAGTGCCAGAAGAGAAACACAGTACATGTGGAAGCCGGGTACCGGTAGCTCCGGATCTTTTCAGGAAAGCTAACTGTGCCTCCCGGAGGAGAAGACTTCGATACCTGGATTGAACAGGCAATGCAGGCAGTAGAAGGATGGGAAGTACCAGAAGCACAGAAGAAGCAACGTATATGTGAAAGTCTGAAGGGAGCTGCTGCTGAGGCTGTGAAGAACCTTAGGTTCAGCAATGCTGCTTGTACTGCATATGACTATCTGGCTATGTTGCAGGAGGAATTTGGCCAGCTGGAAAAGGTGACTGAACTAATGTACCAATTCGAACATACCCTCCAACAGCCGGGAGAGAAATTATCTGAATATGTCCAGAGGTTAAACAGAATGCTGTGCCAAATTGTACTCAAAAAGGGAATGCTGCCCCAAGTCATAGATGCAACTAGGATGAAGCAGATCCTGGGGGGAGCTTTACGTTCGGATCCAGTTTGGCCCCACTTGAAGACCTCTGAAGGAGTCATGGATTTGAGTTACCCAGACCTTGTGCGGATCATAAGGGACGAAGAAGCCCTGTTGAAGGACCAACAGGCGGTTGAGAAGATCGCTTCCCCCCCTCAGTGGGAGTCAGAGCAGCAGTAACCACTGAACGGGACTTAGAAGTGGAGACCTTAAAGTCCCAGATGACTCAAGTGCTGGACTTATTGACCTCCCTACTGGCCAAGAACTCTGAAGCCAAAGAGCAAGAGGAGATCAGGAAAGAACCACGCCAGAGTGTTTCCACTCCAACATCCCCACAGGGAAGAAGAGAAATAGTGATGAGCCGAACACCCCCGGGTTCGGTTCGCACCAGAACCCGCGAACGGACCGAAAGTTCGCACGAACATTAGAACCCTATTAAATACAATGGATGCGAACATTCGGATTCTAAAGTGCTAATTATAACGACTATTATCCATGTTATTGTCCGAAACAGAGTTTGGGAACCCGGGTTCTGCACCAGGGGACATGTATCAATGCAAAAAGAAGTTTTAAAAACGGACGTTTTCCGGGAGCAGTCATTTTAATGATGCATAAAGTGAAAAAAAAAAGTCAAATATTCCTTTAAATATTGTACCTGGGGGGTGTCTAAAGTATGCCTGTGAAGTGCCACGTGTTTCCCGTGCTTAGAACTGTCCCTGCACAAAATAACATTTCTAAAGGAAAAAAAGCCATTTAAAACTGCTTGCGGCTTTAATGCAATGTCTGGTCCCGGTAATATGGATGAAAATCTTTAGGAAAAATGGCATAGCTAACCCATCAACCCCCCCCCCCCCCCCCACCCCAGCCCATTACCAGCCCCTTTGGGTCTTGTATGGATATTAAGGGGAACCCCGCACACAAAATAAAAAAGGCCCTATATACTCTGAACAGCCGTATACAGGCGGTGCATACAAGACAGGGACTGTAGGTTTGTTCTTATGTAGAATCTGTTTGTAATTTTGAACAGCTGCATTGTTTAAGTGTAGCTCCATGCCAAATTCCTTTTTTTTAGCTTTTTGGAAAACATAGGGAACGGTTATCACCCCTGTCACATTTTTTTTGCTGTCTGTGCCCCTGTTCAGAACATTTCACCTCACTTTGCGTCCCAATGACAACTGTTTTTGAAATGTGGTGTTTTTATTGAAACAAGGATTGGTGATAAAGCATCAGTAGAGAGGAGACACCTTTCTCCCATATTAATTCTTACAGGAGAGAATTTTCCTTCCAAGGGGTAGATTTCCTCTCACTTCCTGTTGTCTTCTTCCGTTTGCAAGTAGTAGTAGTTTGTAAGTTGGATGTTTGAAAGTAGGGACCTGCCGTATATACTCTGCAGAAATTGTCCCCTTAGGTGTTGGTGTTGGCACAACACTGAAAGCACTCACAGTTATTCTTGGTGGGTGCTGGAACGCCCTGCTGTCAACTATTATATCAGGAATTGTAATAACATATAATTGTTGATCAGTGGTACTAAAAATTGGGCCTTTGATGGTGGTGCTGGTGCCACAACACTGTAAGGCCTGACAGTTACTCTTGGTGGGCGCAGCAATGGGCCCTGCTGTGAATTATTAGATCAATAATTATAATTGCATGCCCCTGTTGAATAGGGGCTGAAAAATTGGGCCTTTGGTGGTGGTGGTGGTGGTGGTGATGATGGTGGTGCTGGTGCCACAACACTGTAAGGCCTGACAGTTACTCTTGGTGGGCGCAGCAATGGGCCGTGCTGTGAATTATTAGATCAATAATTATAATTGCATGCCCCTGTTGAACAGGGGCTGAAAAATTGGGCCTTTGGTGGTGGTGGTGGTGGTGATGGTGGTGCTGGTGCCACAACACTGTAAGGCCTGACAGTTACTCTTGGTGGGCGCAGCAATGGGCCCTGCTGTGAATTATTAGATCAATAATTATAATTGCATGCCCCTGTTGAATAGGGGCTGAAAAATTGGGCCTTTGGTGGTGGTGGTGGTGGTGGTGGTGATGGTGGTGCTGGTGCCACAACACTGTAAGGCCTGACAGTTACTCTTGGTGGGTGCAGCAATGGGCCCTGCTGTGAATTATTAGATCAATAATTATAATTGCATGCCCCTGTTGAACAGGGGCTGAAAAATTGGGCCTTAGGCACTGGTGGCACAACACTGCAACCCCTCACAGATACTGTGCTTGGAGCACAGCAATGAGGCCTGTTGCAAAGTATTGCATCAAAAATTTTAATTACACGCCCCTGTTAAACAGGGGCTGAAAAATTGGACCTTAGCCACTGGTGGCGTCACCCATAAACCAAAATGATCTTCCAAGCTATCATCATTAATCGTATCATTGAGGAGGAGGAGGAGGATAGCCAGTCAACATAACAGCACAGGCACTCAGCATCAGCATCAGTCTTGAAGGGATGTGACATTTTAAAATCAATTAGTCTGTTATATCAGCATCTGGTGTGTGGTAGCTGGTGGTGATCCAAGACTGGTTCATCTTGATGAAAGTCAGTCGATCAACCGAGTCGGTGGACAGGCGCACCCTGTGATCCGTGACAAATCCTCCAGCAGCACTGAATGTGCGTTCTGAAACAACGCTGGATGCAGGACAGGCCAGTAGCTCAATTGCATACTGTGCAAGCTCTGGCCAGTGATCCATCCTCAAGACCCAGTAAGCCAGAGGATTTTCGGTGGGGAAGGTGTCCAAGTCTGACCTTGCCCCTAGGTATTCCTGCACCATGTATATCAGACGCTGGCGATGGTTGCTGGAACCGATCATACTTTGGGGCTGCGGACTAAAGAATTGTCTGAACGCATCGGTCAGACGGCCACCTTCCCCACCGCTCCTTCTTTGACTGCCCGAAGCCTCAGCAACTCGTTGTCCAGGACCAGGAGTTTGTAACCTCCCAGTCTCTGGGAACGCGTTGCACAGACCTTTCTGCAAGGCCTCCCGGAGTTGTCTCATCCTCTGCTCCCTCTGTGACGGTACGATAAGGTCCGCAACCTTACCCTTGTACCGTGGATCAAGGAGAGTGGCCAGCCAGTAATGGTCCCTCTCCTTGATCCGAAGAATACGAGGATCCTTCCGCAGACTTTGCAGGATCAGGGAGGCCATGCAGCGTAGGTTAGCTGAGGCATTCAGTCCGGAGTCCTCTGGGTCACTAAGGACGACATGATCCGCAGCCACCTCCTCCCAGCCACGTACAAGTCCACTGGTTTCTTGGGACTGTAAATCATCCCTAAAAGACTGCTGCTGATGATGCTGAGTGCCAGCCTCCACCTCCATGCTGACACAATCCTCCTCCTCCTCCTCCTCTTCCTGTGCGATGGGTGGGACAGAAGGAACACTGTCTGGGTAAAGGGGGCCTTGAGAGGCAAGGAAGTCCTCCTCTTCCTGCCTCTGTTCTGCCTCAAGTGCCCTGTCCATTATTCCACGCAGCGTGTGCTCCAACAGGTGGACAAGAGGTACAGTGTCACTGATGCATGCACTGTCACTGCTCACCATCCTCGTGGCCTCCTCAAATGGTGCCAGGACAGTGCATGCATCCCTGATCATGCCCCACTGGCGTGGTGAAAAAAACCCGAGCTCCCCTGACCCTGTCCTGGTGCCGTAGTCGCACAGGTACTCATTGATGGCCCTCTGCTGCGTGTGCAGCCGCTGCAGCATGGCCAACGTTGAGTTCCACCTGGTGGGCATGTCACATATAAGGCGGTTCTTGGGCAGGTTCAACTCCTTTTGCAGCTCAGCCAGGCCAGCACTGGCATTATAAGATCTGCGGAAATGCACACAGACTTTCCTGGCCTGCCTCAGGACATCCAGAGAGTCCTGGAGCAATGACAAAGAGAGAAATGAGCGGAGGGACGGCATGACATGTGGGACAGGCAGTAGCCTAGCAGGGGCTGTGGTTCCCTTTAAGAAAAGGGGGGTGGCCATGGGGGAAAAAGGGGAGGGGGAGCGCAGTCAGTTAGGGAGGAAGTGACGTTTTCTCACTTCCTCCATTTCACTCACGAGGTAGAAAGCTTCACAGCCGGTGCTATGGCTGATGTGGCTGAGCTATTGGCGCAATTGCGGGCCGCGGTGGCCGCGCAGGGGGCAGAGTGGCTGCAGGAACAGGTGGATGCAGTGTTAGATGAGCGGGCGGCGGCGCCCGCCGGGGGGGGGTCGCTCCGGGGCGCGCTAGGCGGTCCAGGCCGCCTGAGCGGTACAGTCCGGAGGCATCCCCGAGTGGATCGACTTCCGTCCGGAGACCCGTTGGGGGCCCTCCGGCCGCATCCCCTGACCGCACGCAGCCGGTGTCGGCAGGGGGGGCCGGGAGGAATCCGCGCCGTGGACGGAGTTCGGCGGTGGGGGAGACGAGTGGCCCTCTTGCCCCTCCCCCTGCCACGCGTCGGAGATGCGGTGACATCGCGGTCGAGGCTGCGGGTGATGCCCGGAACAGCCGTGCGGCCCAGCGTGGATGATCCAGTTCGCGGGCCAGTGGCCGGGAGGCGGTGGCGGTCAGGGGTCCGGCGGAGCCAGCAGGACGAGCGGTGAGGGGTTTGGCGCCAAGACTGACGGATGGGAGTAGAGCGGATGACACCCGTGCCAGGGGGCGGACCCGGAGTCCGTCGGTGGAGGTGGCGAGTGGGTCGGGTGTGCCAGGATCGAGAGGGCGTGATGCTCAGCCACGACAGCCCTTGCCACGTGGGTCGCGTCCGCACGGTGTGCAGCCAGCGCTTGTGTCGGCGGAAGCGGATGACAACAGGTCTGAGGGGGAGCTGTCCGGGTCAGACGGTGGCGAGGACTCGGGACAACTGGCTTCGATGGAGAACAGTTCGGCGGCTGGTGGACCCAGTCTCAGGCAGCCCGGTAAGTCCCACTCTTCTGTGGTTATTTGTTCCTTATTACAAGATTTATTGGGTCAAGGGGTTGTTGGGGGGGGCTTAGGCGCGACACCTGGGTCGCGTTCTTCCCCACCGGGGAAGAAGGTGGCAGGGGAGACGCAGGACTTGTGGTCTGGGTTGGAGGATTTGGTCAGGCGTTTTTAAGCCGGGCGGGGGCGACATAGTGTCGCCCGCGGTGGCTTGGGGGAAAACAGGGGGTTCCTTGCAGGTGGCGGGGCCTTCGGATGCACCCGTGGCCCCAAGCCTGCAAGCGGTAGAGGTGTCAGAGGAGGGGCTGGCACCATTGGAAGGGGGGGCGGCCACGGCAGGTGGGCAAGTTGCTGCGGGAGAGAAAAACACGGAGATGATCAGGCTGGCGGATGCCGCTAAGAATGAGATGTACATTTGTTTTGAGGCACCGTTAGGAACTCACCTCAAGCCGGAGGTCAGAGAAAAACTGTGGAAAGGTGAGTATGTGGAGATCTTCACGTTGCTCCCCTTGGACAAATTCAACCTGGATAGGGTGAAGCCGGAAGAGGGCAAGAAGGAGGATGAGGAAAAGAGGCGTTATCGTCTTATACCTCGTACTTTCACAAATTGGTTGCAAGCGTTTGCGATCATGGCTTGCGTGATAGGGGAGAAAGCCCCGGAACATTGTTCTGGGCTGTTCATTTATTTGGAGGCGGTTAGCGAAGCGTACAGGACGTATGGTGGCGTAGCCTGGTTGAGGTATGACGAACAGTTCCGGCAGAGGATGGCCATGAGACCAGGACTGCGATGGGATCACAAGGACATCAACTTGTGGATGCGGCTGATGACAGCGTCGCGGGCCTCCAATCAGTTTTTTCAGGGGGGGGTCGGAGGTGCTGCGGCCTCAGGACAACCGACCGAGAAAAGGTGGGGCTACTGCTGGCAGTTCAACGAGGGCACGTGCAAGTACGGAGCAAGCTGTCGCTTCAAGCATGTGTGTTCCGGATGTGGGGGCAGTCATGCCTTTTCCAAATGCTTTAAGCGAGGCAGGGGTCGCCCCGGGGATTTTGGGGGAAAAGGGAACTACGCCAATCCGGGTGGAAAGGATGCTTCCCTTTCTCAATAGGTATCCCGACAGGCGTGCAGCCAAGTTGTTAGAGGAGGGTTTCGCCGGTGGTTTCAGAATTCCTTGCGCGCCTTTTGCAGTCCCCCCGGCAGCCAAGAACCTCCGGTCTGCCTTGCTCCATCCCTTGGTGGTTTCAGAGAAGCTAGATAAGGAGGTACAGTTGGGGCATATGGCCGGACCGTTCACGGATGCGCCCATACCTGAGTTAGTGGTTTCTCCCCTTGGGGTGGTCCCCAAGAGGGAACCTCAAAAATTTCGATTGATTCATCACCTGTCCTTTCCCAGGGGTGGGTCGGTGAATGATGCTCTTGCGCCGGAGGACTGCACGGTATCATACACCTCCTTCGATGCGGCTGTGGCATGGGTGCGCAGGTGTGGACGGGGAGCGTTGTTGGCAAAAGCTGATGTTCAATCGGCTTTTCGGTTGCTACCAGTACACCCGGACAGCTTTCGTTTCTTGGGCTGCATGTGGGGGGGGGGGGGGGGCTTACTACGTGGACCGTTGTTTGCCCATGGGTTGCTCCATCTCTTGCGCGCTCTTTGAGACTTTTAGTTCGTTCCTAGAATGGGTGGTCCGGGACGTGTCGGGGATCAGTTCGATCATCCATTATCTGGATGACTTTCTGTGCGTGGGCCCTCCGGGGTCTAACGTTTGCAGGGTCCTGCTGGGGACGCTGCAATACGTGGCCGATCGTTTTGGGGTCCCTTTGGCCCCCGAGAAGACGGAGGGCCCCGCGTCGTCCTTAGTTTTTCTGGGCATAGAGCTGGATTCTGAGCAGATGGAATGCCGACTGCCAGAGGATAAGCTGGAAGCGTTGAAGGAGGAAGTGCGCGGTGTTATCGGCCGTCGTAAGATTCAGCTGCGGCAATTGCAGTCACTATTGGGTAAGTTGTGTTTCGCTTGCAGGATAATGCCCATGGGCAGGGTATTTAGCCGCAGGTTGTCGGCTGCGACAGCCGGGGTGCGGGTTCCTACTCATTTTGTAAGCCTAACCAGAGAGCTTTGTGAGGATTTGGAAGTGTGGCACGGATTTCTGGAATCTTTCAACGGGCGGGCGTTGTGGATGGCCGGGCCCGTTAGCAATTTCGATCTGGACTTGCTTACGGATGCGGCTGGCTCCACGGGGTATGGAGCGTTCTGTCGGAGAAAATGGAGTGCGGCTCCATGGCCAAAGGAGTGGGAGGAAGCGGGGTTCTTGAAGAACCTGGTACTATTGGAACTTTTCCCAATTGTGGTGGCGTTTGAACTATGGGGGGATTCATTCCGGAATAGCAAGGTGCGCCTAAACTGTGATAACATGGGAGTGGTTCAGGTAGTGAATAGGTTGTCAGCCACGTCACAGCCAGTGGTGCGTTTGTTGAGACATTTGGTTTTGCGCTGTTTGCAGTTCAATGTATTTGTGTACGCAGTACATCTTCCTGGGGTGGATAACACCCTGGCTGACGCTTTGTCTCGTTTTCAGTGGGACAGGTTCCGGGAGTTGGCACCTGCAGCGGAGCAACGCGGGGTTACCTGTCCCGACTGGATGTGGGACATTGCCTTGACAGCGCAGCACAGTGGATAAAACGGTCGGTGAGTGGGGCCACGTGGACTGCCTATGCCAAGGTGTGGCAGGAGTGGGGGTCGTTTGTTCGGGGGCTGGGAGTTTCCCCGGTGGGTGGAGAAGAGGGAGTGGCTCTGATTTATTTTCTCACATTGAAAATGGAGCAAGGCGTTTCTGTGTCCGCGGTGGACCGTACACTAGCGGGTTTGGCTTTTCTGTTCAAATGGCAGGGTTGCAAGGACCATACAAAAGAATTTTGGGTGAAGCAGGCAGTGAAGGGGTACAGAAAAGGCCGGAAGGCGGCTGATAGCTGCAGGCCGGTCTCGTTCGGAATGTTGCAGAAATTGTTTCTGCATTTACATTCCGTGTGCAGTTCGGAATATGAGTGTCAGTTATTCCGGGCAGCATTTGCGCTTGCCTTTTTTGGGGCCCTGAGGGTAGGAGAGCTGGTCAGTTCTTCCAGAAGGGCTCCGGGGGGTTTGTTGGCGCAGGATGTGGAGTGTTCGGGAGATTCGGTGGGCATATGGGTAAGCAGGTCCAAAACGGATCAAGTTGGAAAAGGTATGCGGCTTCAGTTGTTTCGCATCCCAGAGGCGTCAATCTGTCCTGTACGGGCGGTGGAATCCTTTTGTTCCATGCGTCCGGGACTTGAAGGTTCTTTTCTTATGCATCGGGATGGGGCAGCGTTGTCGAGGTTTCAATTCATAGCGGTGTTCAAAAAATGTTTAGTGGCGGCGGGGTATGACCCGAAGGGTTATGCCTCTCACTCCTTCCGCATTGGGGCAGCTACAGAGGCGGCTAGGGCAGGACTGAAGGCGGACGCGGTGAGGAAGATTGGGAGGTGGGAGTCTGATAGGTTTCGCCTTTATGTTCGCCCTCAGCTGTTACAGGAGTAAGGTGCTTGGGGTAGGGTTGTCTGGGGTCGGTGTGATGGCAGGTCAGAACGGGCCAATAATTCGTTGTTTTATTTTGTTTCCATGTTTTTCAGGTGGTGAACCCAGACTAGTTTGGATTTTGGGTCACTCGTACGTGTTCTGGGGGGCAAGACGGGCCGATGTTCGGCCCAATGGAAGGCAGTTAGGAATTCCCTTACAAGAAGCCCGGGTCCGTTGGATCGGGGTGCCGGGTATGACGTGGAGTGGGGTTATGCCGGAGATACAGAGGTTCGCAGGTCGGGAGAGGGCACCGGATGTATTGGTGCTGCATGCGGGAGGTAACGACATGGGGGCCAGATCAATGCACCAACTGATACGGGACATTAAATATGATTTTTTAAGGTTGCGCACTACATTCCCGGGTATGGTGGTTATTTGGTCGGACATGGTAGGCAGGACATCCTGGCGGTGGGCATGGTCGGTGGAAAAAGTTAATAAGGCCCGGATAAAAGTCAATAAGGAAGTGGGGAGATTTTTTGTGAGGAATGGTGGCCTGGTGGTGCGCCACCGTGAGTTGGAAGTCGAGACGTGGAGGTACCTAAGGGGAGATGGGGTCCACCTGAATGCAGTGGGCATTGACCTGTGGACCCTGGGTTTGCAGGAGGGAATTCAGCAGGCCCTGAGGGTGTGGGGTTGCTCGCAAGGGTAAGGCTTTACCCCTTGCGAGCTGTGGCGGGGTTTGGTTCCTGGAAGAGGAGGTAAAAGGGGAAGTCTGGAGAAAAGGTGGTACCCATAGGTGGTATGGGGTTATTGAGTACCTTCTGGTCAACAAGGGTTAACCAGGAAGGGGGGTAAATGGTAGGGCACTGCGGCCAGGTGTACCGCCTCCGAGTCGGTGTCTTGCGACTGGAGGCCTAAGGGATATGTTAGTCCCAGTGCCCAAGTTGGGAGTTGGTGGTCTATAAGACCACCAGGGGTATTTTAAGTGTTAAGAAAAATGTTATTTAAACGGTTATTTAAGTGGTTATTTATTTCATATAAAAGTTGTTAAAATAAATAGGCCGGAAGGCCAATTTTACTCCACAACCTTGTCAGTCGTTATTTATTAGAATTGTACAAGGGGGTGGGTAAGTTGGATAGAGGGTAAGTAAAAGCGAAGGATCGGTCCTTAACATGTCAAGAGAGTCCTGGAGCAATGACAAAGAGAGAAATGAGCGGAGGGACGGCATGACATGTGGGACAGGCAGTAGCCTAGCAGGGGCTGTGGTTCCCTTTAAGAAAAGGGGGGTGGCCGTGGGGGAAAAAGGGGAGGGGGAGCGCAGTCAGTTAGGGAGGAAGTGACGTTTTCTCACTTCCTCCATTTCACTCACGAGGTAGAAAGCTTCCCACCCACCCTCCCTGTGTGAGGGGTAAGACAAGGGCGAGGGTTATGGGCGGTGTTTAGTTGGAAGTGGCGGGGTTTGGTTCCTGGAAGAGGAGGTAAAAGGGGAAGTCTGGAGAAAAAGGTGGTACCCATAGGTGGTATGGGGTTATTGAGTACCTTCTGGTCAACAAAGGTTAACCAGGAAGGGGGTAAATGGTAGGGCACTGCGGCCAGATGTACCGCCTCCGAGTCGGTGTCTTGCGACTGGAGGCCTAAGGGATATGTTAGTCCCAGTACCCAAGTTGGGAGTTGGTGGTCTATAAGATCACCAGGGGTATTTTAAGTGTTAAGAAAAATGTTATTTAAACGGTTATTTAAGTGGTTATTTATTTCATATAAATGTTGTTAAAAGGCGGGGTTTGGTTCCTGGAAGAGGAGGTAAAAGGGGAAGTCTGGAGAAAAGGTGGTACCCATAGGTGGTATGGGGTTATTGAGTACCTTCTGGTCAACAAGGGTTAACCAGGAAGGGGGGTAAATGGTAGGGCACTGCGGCCAGGTGTACCGCCTCCGAGTCGGTGTCTTGCGACTGGAGGCCTAAGGGATATGTTAGTCCCAGTGCCCAAGTTGGGAGTTGGTGGTCTATAAGACCACCAGGGGTATTTTAAGTGTTAAGAAAAATGTTATTTAAACGGTTATTTAAGTGGTTATTTATTTCATATAAAAGTTGTTAAAATAAATAGGCCGGAAGGCCAATTTTACTCCACAACCTTGTCAGTCGTTATTTATTAGAATTGTACAAGGGGGTGGGTAAGTTGGATAGAGGGTAAGTAAAAGCGAAGGATCGGTCCTTAACATGTCATGTAAGCCCGGGTACCTGCCCAAGAACCGCTGCACCACCAGGTTAAGGACGTGAGCCATACAGGGCACATGGGTCAGTTGTCCCTGTCGGAGGGCGGAGAGGAGGTTGGTGCCATTGTCGCAAACCACCATTCCTGGCTTAAGCTGGAGTGGCGTCAACCACCTCTCGGCCTGCCCCTGCAGAGCAGACAGGACCTCTGCCCCAGTGTGGCTCCTGTCCCCCAAACACACCAGCGCAAGCACGGCATGGCATCTTTTTGCCTGCGTACTTGCGTAGCCCCTTGAACGCCTACGGAGCACCGCTGGTTCCGAGGACAAACCACAGGAAGAGGCCATGGAGGAAGAAGAAGAGGAGGGGGTGGAGGAGAGAGGTGTGTCACAACCAGTAGTAGCATTTTGGAGGCGTGGCGGTGGAACAACCTCCAACACTACTGCACCTTGTCCTGCATCCTTCCCAGCTGCCAAAAGAGTGACCCAATGGGCCGTGAAAGAAAGGTAACGTCCCTGTCCATGCCTGCTGGACCATGAGTCAGCGGTAATATGCACCTTACCGCTGACCGCCCTGTCCAGGGAGGCCAAGACATTGCCTTCCACATGCCTGTAGAGAGCCGGAATCGCCTTCCGTGCAAAAAAGTGGCGTTTGGGAACCTGCCACTGAGGAACCGCACATTGCACAAACTCACGGAAGGGGGCCGAGTCTACCAACTGAAAAGGCAGCAGTTGAAGCGCTAGCAATTTAGCCAAGCTAGCATTCAACCGCTGGGCATGTGGATGGCTGGGAGTGAACTTCTTTCGACGGTCCAGCAGCTGGGGCAGGGAAATTTGCCTGCTAGAATCGGACGTTGGTGTACTGCTAGCAGAGTGCCCGCAAGTACTTGCCTGTGACACACCTAATTCTACACCTTCATTCCTCTCAGAGCAGGTTTCAGAGAGGAGTGAAGGTATAGTGGGGTTGGAGATCCCAGCTGATGCGGTGCAAGAAGAGGTCAGCTTTGTTCTTTGGTGTGGGTCTTTAAGGTAGGCTTGCCAACGAGCTGCATGGCAGGTCAACATATGTCTGATCAAGCATGTGGTGCCCAAGCGGCTGATGTTTTGGCCACGCGATATACGCTTGAGACATATGTTGCAAACAGCAGCTGTGCGATCTGATGCACTCGCCTCAAAAAAGGCCCACACCAAAGAACTTTTTGAATGACGGGCAGAGGCAGCGCCCTGCAAAGGCGGAGCTCTGCGGTGTGATTCCGTCGGTGTGCTGCCCATACGCTGGCCATTAAAGGGTATCCTGCCTCGTTGGAGATGTGCCTCCTCCTCATCCTCCTCCTCCTCCTCCTCTCTCCTATTAGGCACCCACGTGGAGTCAGTGACCTCATCATCCCCTCCCTCCTCATCACTGGAGCCAATCTGGCAGTATGCTGCAGCTGCTGGAGCATGACTGCCAGATTGGTGTCCTTCTTGAGCATCCCCTCTCTCTGCTCTCACGCTGCTGCCTTCCTGTAGCTGGGTATCATCATCAGATCCTTCGAAACGCTGGGCATCCTCCTGGAGCATGTACCCAACACTGTGCTCAAACAGTTCGGGGGACTCCTCAGGAGGAGGACATGGTGGGTCTAGGGAAGGATTGACTAATGAAGATAATGATACCAGAGAAGAGGACGCTTTGGCAGCTGCTTTGCCAGTACCCTGAGCCTGGGTGAGAGAGGATGAGGAGGATGAGGTGGGCTTGGTCATCCACTCTACCAAGTCTTCGGCATGATGTGGCTCAACATGTCCAGCTGCCGAAAAGAAGGACAAGCGTGTCCCATGGCCATGTGCTGATGACAATGCACCGCGTCCACGACCAGCACTGTTGCCCCCAGACACAGAGCCTGCTTGCCCTCTTTTTTTGCCTCCTGACTGTCTGCCTCTCCTTGTTTGCCTTCCAGACATTTTAATGGATGGCCTGCAGGGAGATGGGAAAAATAGCAATAAGGGCTACCTTCAGGTGTATACTGTGCAGGAGGCTTAGCAACAATGACACTGACACTGTCCCCTGCCTATCCTTCTCTGTCCCTAAACTCAAGGATTTGAAATATGGAACAGCAAAATTGGTTTAGAACAGAATAGCACACTGTCAGTTTCACTCACTGTACCTCTCTGTCCCTAAACTCAAGGATTGAAAATATGGAACAGCAAAATTGGTTTAGAACAGAATAGCACACTGTCAGTTTCACTCACTGTACCTCTCTGTCCCTAAACTCAAGGATTGAAAATATGGTTCAGCAAAATTGGTTTAGAACAGAATAGGACACTTTCCCTCACTGTCCTACTCTGTCCCTCCCTACAAACAAGATTTAGCACAGAATAGCACACTGATAATTTCCAAGAGTGTCCTTCTCTGTCCCTAAACTCAAGGATTGAAAATATGGAACAGCAAAATTGGTTTTGAACAGAATAGCACACTGACACTTTCCCTCACTGTCCTACTCTGTCCCTCCCTACAAACAAGATTTAGCACAGAATAGCACACTGAAAATTGTCACGAGTGTCCTTCTCTGTCCCTAAACTCAAGGATTGAAAATATGGAACAGCAAAATTGGTTTAGAACAGATTAGCACACTGACACTTTCCCTCACTGTCCTACTCTGTCCCTCCCTACAAACAAGATTTAGCACAGAATAGCACACTGAAAATTGCCACGAGTGTCCTTCTGTGTCCCTAAACTCAAGGATTGAAAATATGGAACAGCAAAATTGGTTTAGAACAGAATAGCACACTGTCAGTTTCACTCACTGTACCTCTCTGTCCCTAAACTCAAGGATTGAAAATATGGTTCAGCAAAATTGGTTTAGAACAGAATAGGACACTTTCCCTCACTGTCCTACTCTGTCCCTCCCTACAAACAAGATTTAGCACAGAATAGCACACTGAAAATTGCCACGAGTGTCCTTCTGTGTCCCTAAACTCAAGGATTGAAAATATGGAACAGCAAAATTGGTTTAGAACAGAATAGCACACTGTCAGTTTCACTCACTGTACCTCTCTGTCCCTAAACTCAAGGATTGAAAATATGGTTCAGCAAAATTGGTTTAGAACAGAATAGGACACTTTCCCTCACTGTCCTACTCTGTCCCTCCCTACAAACAAGATTTAGCACAGAATAGCACACTGAAAATTGCCACGAGTGTCCTTCTCTGTCCCTAAACTCAAGGATTGAAAATATGGAACAGCAAAATTGGTTTAGAACAGAATAGCACACTGTCAGTTTCACTCACTGTACCTCTCTGTCCCTAAACTCAAGGATTGAAAATATGGTTCAGCAAAATTGGTTTAGAACAGAATAGGACACTTTCCCTCACTGTCCTACTCTGTCCCTCCCTACAAACAAGATTTAGCACAGAATAGCACACTGAAAATTGCCACGAGTGTCCTTCTCTGTCCCTAAACTCAAGGATTGAAAATATGGAACAGCAAAATTGGTTTAGAACAGAATAGCACACTGTCAGTTTCACTCACTGTACCTCTCTGTCCCTAAACTCAAGGATTGAAAATATGGTTCAGCAAAATTGGTTTAGAACAGAATAGGACACTTTCCCTCACTGTCCTACTCTGTCCCTCCCTACAAACAAGATTTAGCACAGAATAGCACACTGAAAATTGCCACGAGTGTCCTTCTCTGTCCCTAAACTCAAGGATTGAAAATATGGAACAGCAAAATTGGTTTAGAACAGAATAGCACACTGACACTTTCCCTCACTGTCCTACTCTGTCCCTCCTTTCCACGAGTGTCCTTCTCTGTCCCTAAACTCAAGGATTGAAAATATGGAACAGCAAAATTGGTTTAGAACAGAATAGCACACTGTCAGTTTCACTCACTGTACCTCTCTGTCCCTAAACTCAAGGATTGAAAATATGGTTCAGCAAAATTGGTTTAGAACAGAATAGGACACTTTCCCTCACTGTCCTACTCTGTCCCTCCCTACAAACAAGATTTAGCACAGAATAGCACACTGAAAATTGCCACGAGTGTCCTTCTCTGTCCCTAAACTCAAGGATTGAAAATATGGAACAGCAAAATTGGTTTAGAACAGAATAGCACACTGACACTTTCCCTCACTGTCCTACTCTGTCCCTCCCTACAAACAAGATTTAGCACAGAATAGCACACTGAAAATTGCCACGAGTGTCCTTCTCTGTCCCTAAACTCAAGGATTGAAAATATGGAACAGCAAAATTGGTTTAGAACAGAATAGCACACTGACACTTTCCCTCACTGTCCTACTCTGTCCCTCCCTACAAACAAGATTTAGCACAGAATAGCACACTGAAAATTGCCACGAGTGTCCTTCTCTGTCCCTAAACTCAAGGATTGAAAATATGGAACAGCAAAATTGGTTTAGAACAGAATAGCACACTGTCAGTTTCACTCACTGTACCTCTCTGTCCCTAAACTCAAGGATTGAAAATATGGCTCAGCAAAATTGGTTTAGAACATAATAGGACACTTTCCCTCACTGTCCTACTCTGTCCCTCCCTACAAACAAGATTTAGCACAGAATAGCACACTGAAAATTGCCACGAGTGTTCTTCTCTGTCCCTAAACTCAAGGATTGAAAATATGGAACAGCAAAATTGGTTTAGAACAGAATAGCACACTGTCAGTTTCACTCACTGTACCTCTCTGTCCCTAAACTCAAGGATTGAAAATATGGTTCAGCAAAATTGGTTTAGAACAGAATAGGACACTTTCCCTCACTGTCCTACTCTGTCCCTCCCTACAAACAAGATTTAGCACAGAATAGCACACTGAAAATTGCCACGAGTGTCCTTCTCTGTCCCTAAACTCAAGGATTGAAAATATGGAACAGCAAAATTGGTTTAGAACAGAATAGCACACTGACACTTTCCCTCACTGTCCTACTCTGTCCCTCCCTACAAACAAGATTTAGCACAGAATAGCACACTGATAATTTCCACGAGTGTCCTTCTCTGTCCCTAAACTCAAGGATTGAAAATATGGAACAGCAAAATTGGTTTAGAACAGAATAGCACACTGACACTTTCCCTCACTGTCCTACTCTGTCCCTCCCTACAAACAAGATTTAGCACAGAATAGCACACTGAAAATTGCCACGAGTGTCCTTCTCTGTCCCTAAACTCAAGGATTGAAAATATGGAACAGCAAAATTGGTTTAGAACAGAATAGCACACTGACACTTTCCCTCACTGTCCTACTCTGTCCCTCCTTTCCACGAGTGTCTTTCTCTGTCCCTAAACTCAAGGATTGAAAATATGGTTCAGCAAGATTGGTTTAGAACAGAATAGCACACTGTCAGTTTCCCTCACTGTACCTCTCTGTCCCTACAAACAAGGATTAGCACAGAATAGCACACTGTCACTGACACTCTCCCTACCTATCCTTATTTGTCCCTAAACACAAGGAATCCAGGATTAGTAAAGGAAAAATAATGACACTGTCCCTGCCTATGCTTCTCTTTCCCTGATCCGGAACACACTACACAAGGCCGCCGCGCTGGCGGCCTTTTATAGTGTGGGGCGTGTACTAAACCCCCTCAGCAATAATTGGCCACAGGCATCCTGCCTGTGGCCAATCATTGCTCTCCTCGCTGCCGGCGCTGTGATTGGCCAAGCATGCGGGGTCACAGTGCATGCTTGGCCAATCACAGTGCCTGGATTACACTGCGATGGCGTAGTGCATTGTGGGCCGTTCGTGTCACTCGAATTTGGCGCGAACAGCCCAAATCGTTCGATCTTCGTCGAACGATCGAACAGCCGATGTTCGAGTCGAACTTATGTTCGACTCGAACACGAAGCTCATCCCTAAAGAGAAACTGTCTGTTTCAACTGTGGAGGAGTCGGCCATTTTGGAAGAGTGTGCCCCAGTCCAAGGAAGAACCGAGGCACTTACCACCAGCCTGCGGAAAACTTCAGAGGGCCCCGGTGAAGGAGTCAGCAGGGCGCCCACTATTTACAGAAAGCTCCAAAAAGATCCAAAAGCCAGAAGAGGGAAGGAGAAACAATGCCCCTCCTAAAATACTCAATGCCGCTAGTCAGGAGTTGAAATCTAACAATCTAAGGGAAATCAATGCATACCAAGCCCAACAAGGGTTGAGATCCAGAAAGAAATGGAAGAAAAAGAAAACCTCAAAAGGAAAGTCCAAGAGTCCAAAGAAAGAGACTTCTCAGAAGAGTTTTCCAGCCAAGTTAATAGTTCCCATTCAAGTGGAGGGAGTCTACACCAAGCCATCCTGGATACAGGAGCCCAAGTGACCCTTTTGTATAAAGTCTTTTACCAGAAACACCTGAGTCACGTGCCTCTACAAAAGCTGGAAGACTTCGAGATATGGGGAATTGGTACTCACAGGTTTCCATATGACGGTTATGTTTCAATCAGGCTGGCCTTCGACCCCTCTGTGACAGGAAAGGCAGAAATCTTTGACACCCTGGCAGTAGTTTGCCCTCGCCCACCAGGAGCCAACACGAGTTCTCTGTGTCAGGTCACCTGTGGCCAGATGACAGGTGCACACCGTAGGGGGACAGGAGTGCACCGCAAGATAGTGAGCCCTATGGCTGACTGCTGCGGATAGGAAACTGGGTGGTTGTGGAAAGTGGGACCAGAGGAGCACAACCGGGATCCTATAGGAAGCTAGAGCCAAGATTCCCCAGGGCGCAGAGTCTAAGACCCAGCAGGTCTTCTCCAGAGCCTCTAGTGGTGAGGATGTTACGCTGCAGGCTGGGTCCAGGTCGCGGCCCCTAGAGTCTCCTAGCTCACGCCCCTTAGGATAAGGGGAAAAGAGGGGAAGCAGCAGCACAAGATACAAGAATAACGAATAACAAGCCGAAGGTCAAGGGCCACAAGCAGACAAGGATAACGAAGGACAAGCCGAAGGTCAAGGGTCACGAGCAGACAGGGATAGTCGGGGACAAGCCAATAACGTAACAGAGAGACAGACGTAGCACACGGCAGGCAGGAACCCAAATACACAATGCCTAACAAACACGTTGATCAGCAAAGCAGGCTTGCAGTGCACAGGTTAATATAGTGTTCTGTGATAGGGCCTGGGGTGGAGTCAGGCTGGGAGGAGATTATAAAGGAAGCCAGGTGAAAGGGTTCTGGCCTCTAAGATGAACACATGAGGAGGAAAGGTAAGATGGCAGACAGACATTAATGCATATCCATGACACTCTGATCATAGGGACCAACACTGATCTGGTCAGGAGACTGCTGACTCCTCCCTCTAGCACAGGAGCAGGGTACTTCAGGAGACAGGATCCACCCTATGCTGCAGCAGGTCTACCGGAAGTTGGTACTGGAACAGAAGGCCCCAGAAGAGGGGGTGGGGAAAGTCTGGAGACTGTCAAGGAAGGAGAAGATGTTGCAGCTTTGTGAGATGACCTGCCTGCAGGCTACTGTGAAACTCTCATGGGAGCAGCCTGGCCCCTTTGTGGTCTTGGAACCAGACCCCCAAGACACCCACCCAGGGTTGGAAGTGATCCCCGAAGTGGTCCCATTGAGGGCATTGAAGAAGGCAAAGGGCCAAATCCCAGTGAGCATCAGGAATTTCACTAGTTCTCCTGTGACAGGGGTCACTTTGGGCACAGGGTGAGCCAGGAAATAATGGACATTAAGAATGTCTTGGATTGCTTTAAATTGGGATAGTAATATTAATCCACAAAATGTACTGGTTGTTTGATTATGAACTCAACAGGTTAACTGAAAAGTGACTCCTTCATGATGTTGGGACACATACTGTTAGATGCTAATGTCACCACATCCAGCCCCCACCTGTGTCTGCTAAGATGTCAGATGTGTATTGGGAGACAGTGAGGCTAGCCTAAAGGTCATGTGTCTGAGTCATCACTGTAGTTAATTAGCTCATGTAAATTAGATCTGGTCAGAGGCGTATTGTCTGAGGAGAATATAAGAACCTCCTCTCTGTGTGCATAAAACTGGGAGTTTGTCATTAAAGATGGTCAGTCCAGTTGGAAACTTCATACAGAGTGTTTGTCTTGTATGTTTGGAAGGATTAATCCTATGGGAAGCGGTCGCCTGACTGTGGAGGATCGGCAGTGGATGTGTGTCCAGAGAGGGAATATCCTAAACGGCGTTAACCCCTTTCATACTTGGGGTGCCGTTACATTGGTTGGCAGCAGTGGGATTTTCCCTCCAGTTACTGGGACACTCCAAACCACCACAGTGAATGACCAGCTATGCAGCCTGCAGGAAAGCCACGCTGAAAGACTTACTTGAGAGCCGTGGAGGGACCGGTGGGACAAAGAACAAGGCCACCTTGATCAAGGAGCTAGTCGAGATGGATCAGAGGGATGGTGATGCAGGACCCCGGTCAGTTGAAGACTTGTTTCAGCAACGAGTTCGAGAGCGGTTGACATTATATGGGGCTAACCCATCAGAGACCGCCATACAGAAAGCCATTAGAGACATCCAGCTACAGGATGAGCGACAAGAGAGAGAACTGGAGCGACAAGAGAGAGAACTAGAGCGGCAACATGAGCGGAGAATGGCGGAAATACGGCAATCGGAGACAGCGCCTAAAGTTGCAGCGCCTGTCCGTAAGTTGCCCTTTCGGGCGTTCAAACTATTAAGGAAGGAGAGGAGGAAATTGAAGCGTTCCTGCAGGACTTTGAGAGACTATGCCAGATACATGAAGTACGGCGCCAAGATCGGGTCGCCTTACTGGCGAGTAATTTAACTGGCAGAGCGGCGGATGCGTATCGGGCCCTGGAGGATGAGGACGCTAAAGACTATGACGGGGTAAAAGAAGCTCTGCTAGCCCGATTTGCCATTACACCCAAAGCCAGCCGGATTAAGTTTCGAGAATCCCGGAAACAAACCCACATAACATACGTGGAGTGGGCACATCGTCTGCAGCGAGACCTTAAGGGCTAGTTCCAGGGAAGCCACGCTCATACCATAGAGGACATCACCCAACTAGTACTCTTAGAACAGTTCTTTAACCACACCCCTCCGGTATTACGGCATTGGGTGCGAGATAAGCGACCACAGACTGTACAGCAAGCGGCTACTTTGGCCGATGAATATCTGGACTCTCGAAGGTCAGGCAAAAGCGAGCGCTATCCACATTGGTGTGCGCAGCCTATTGCATTAGGGTGTGCACACCAAAGCTCAAACATACACTATCGATCACTCACTGTGTTCATTCATAAAGGGAAGGGACCGGCAAATACATATTTACCGCCCCCTTCCCCCACTGATCCTAATACCTCCCCTCAGCAACAGCTGGCGGGAGAGGAGGGAAGTCGGCAGCACTGTGGGGGGGAGGGGGGAAGCCAGCGCAGTAGGAGGAATCTGTGCTGCACAGGGTGATTAGGGTGTGCCTGGGCACACCTGGCACACCCTGTGCGCACACCTATGGCTATCCACTATCTCGGCCCAGTATACCAGCCTCTAACCCAACTTCAGCACCACCTCCAGCGGCCACTTATCCTCAGCCGCCCAGGTTCAACTCCCAGGACTACTCACAACCCATCAGGTGTTTTTAGTGTAAACAGCTAGGGCACAAAAAAACAGACTGTCCGTTGAATCCAGCCAGGCAGTCCCAGTCATGGAGACAGCCAGCAAGGGGGAGCCCCCGCACATCCATGCCTGCGGCCCACTGCGTTGAGGAGGAAGAACATTGGGGCGTCCTGCACGAGGCTGATCCAATACAAGCAGCTAACCGGGACAACAGGCAGCAACACAGGCAGACTGTCTGGGTCAATGGAAAGGTAGCCAATGGCCTACATGATACTGGCGCCACCATGACCCTACTACAGAAGAACCTCATCCCAGAAAGCCAACATACCGGAGACACCGTAGTCGTAAGAGTAGCGGGAGGTACTATCTTCCGGCTACCCGTTGCCCGTGTTCACATGGATTGGGGGGTTGGTTCGGGACACGTGAATGTGGGGGTGATGAAGGATTTGCCAGCGGATGTACTACTGGGGAATAATTTGGCCCCCCTCATTTCTGCTTACGCCCCGATGGGCCCTGATGAAGTCAACCCAGTGACTACCCGTGCCCAGACACGTGCTGCTGGAACCGGCCCGCTTGCTGCTGAGACTCAGATCCTTCCATGTTTGGACTGGGGGCTGTGCTGAGCCAAGTTGGGGAGGATGGAGGAGAACACCCTGTCGCATACCTGAGCAGAAAGCTATTACCCCCGGAAGTGAGCTATGCGACAGTGGAGAAGGAGTGTTTGGCCCTGGTCTGGGCCCTTAAAAAAAAGTTGAACCCTTACTTGTACGGACAGGAATTTTCCCTAGTCACTGACCACAACTCATTGGTCTGACTTAACCGGGTCTCAGGAGACAATGGCAGGTTGCTGCGGTGGAGCTTAGCCCTGCAACCTTACAATGTCACCATCAGCTACTGACCCGGTAAGCAAAATGGCAATGCTGATGGGTTGTCCAGGCATTAGACGAATGGAAATATGGACTAACTTCGGAGTCAACCCGTCTGGGGTCTCCTCCTGTGTTAGTCTCCGGCCGAAAGGGGAGATGTGTGACAGGGGTCACTTTGGGCACAAGGTGAGCCAGGAAATAATGGACATTAAGAATGTCTTGAATTGCTTTAAATTGGGATAGTAATATTAATCCACAAAATGTACTGGTTGTTTGATTATGAACTCAACAGGTTAACTGAAAAGTGACTCCTTCATGATGTTGGGACACATACTGTTAGATGCTAATGTCACCACATCCAACCCCCACCTGTGTCTGCTAAGATGTCAGATGTGTATTGGGAGACAGTGAGGCTAGCCTAAAGGTCATGTGTCTGAGTCATCACTGTAGTTAATTAGCTCATGTAAATTAGGTCTGGTCAGAGGCTTATTGTCTGAGGAGAATGTAAGAACCTCCTCTCTGTGTGTATAAAACTGGAAGTCTGTCATTAAAGATGGTCAGTCCAGTTGGAAACTTCATACAGAGTGTTTGTCTCGTATGTTTGGAAGGATTAATCCAATGGGAAGCGGTTGCCTGACTGTGGAGGATCGGCAGTGGATGTGTGTCCAGAGAGGGAATATCCTAAACGGCGTTAACCCCTTTCATGATATATTTTTGTTGGCCCGGGATTCACATGCATTTTTGTCCCGAAACAGACAGGCACACCTGCACACGCTCTCTCATTATCTCTATCTTTATCCTTATATTTATCACTTACATATATGGACATATTCATAATCTTTATAGTTTGTTAGTTCGCCAAATGCATACCTATTATCTAGACTACAGGGGAGGTACATGCATTGAGCACCTTTGTGCAGCTTTTAAGCATACATGCATATATATATATATGTGTGTTTTTACACATGCACACTGTTTACTCATATACATCCATCTACTGAATGCATTTACAGCAGTTTATTGCTATATATTGCATACCCCATGGGACGACCTTCATTCCAACAGACAAAAGGGACATACACTCACATACAATCACAATTTGTTCAGATATCGGTTTATTTAAAACATTTGTTTTTTTCACAGTATTTTTTATGTCACAAACCACCATAAAACATAAAAATATATAAAAAAAATATATTAACAGAATTAACAAAAAATAGAAAATAAAATAGAAATAAAAATAAAAAGTCACATGGACATATCATCACGGACCAGTCAGCATTAATACATACTAAATGGTCTAGATTAATTAAATACATGATACACTTTTATTTACAAGTTCTAATATATATTTTCAATATACTTTTCACTAATATATATATGTTTCATGGGATATCTTCTCATTTCACTATTCTACACCTTATATTTTACACACACACCCTTCTCACACATTTTCTCACAAGATTGTATGCATGGTGAGGCACTTTTCCCTTTTTTTATCATCGTGGTTAGTGGACCACACCTATTTCACTTGAATCACTCCATGTCCATCAATCTCCAATTAATTAATTAATTATCTTCACCTTGGGGTTGGATCCTATGACTTCCCCTATTTTAGGGTATATCTTAGGTAATTTTTGTACAATAACCAGCTATGAGTAAGCACTATAATAGTGTGAAACGCGTCAGCTAGATGTGACCAGTTTGCCGTGTCATGCAGTGTGTTTTTTGTTTCCTGAACCTTTTGGAATAAAGGCTTTTTAATCGGAGTGCTGCTTCCAGAAGTGATTTTGTTTTCCTTTTGATCATAATTGCATTTGCCTGCACCCTTGGCTGCTGGGAGGAGGCATTGTTAGGGATTTCCACACCTGAGTGGCTCTCTCTTTCCCGTCTCTTCAAATCTTCTGGATCATTGCTACCCAGTGTTGACCAGCTCGGAGTGGATTCCCACCTTCTCATTTACTTTCATCTGAATTTAGCTCATTCCAGCAACCAGCCTGTCATGGATATCAACACATCAAACACATCTGCCAACGAACCTGGTCACAGTAGAACTTTCATGGCACCCTCTGACAACCCCCTTAGATCGGGACTACAGGCTCTACAGCTTCAGCCCACGGATGACAAAATTGTTTCCCTAACAAGCATCTTTAGGAAGCTCGAATCGGTAATGGCCAAGGAAATTCGAATTTATTGGGACATTAATTCGCTTTCTGACTATGTGGCATTGTTACGCATCCCCCGAGGTCTCAGAATCAAGAAGTTCCCTACGTCTGACCTCCTGAATGAGGCCTTAAAACAAGAATGGACAGATACACTTAGCTCATGCTCTCTTAAATTAATGGAGATACTCCTTAAATCAAAGAGCCAAGAAATAAGCATCATACAATCAGAAATGGCAGACATTCAGAGCAGTCTCACGGAATTGCAGACACATCCTGAGTTTGCGGAATTAGATAGCCGCTTGAATAAAAGACTGGACAAGTTGGAAAGGCATGTCATCTCTACCAAAACCACCAAAATGACCCGGGACAAAGTCGACTACGAAAGCGGGAATGTATATACCTGGAAGAAGATGCATTTTCAATCTGGTCGATCACGGAAAAACCAACCGAAGAAAGTCAGCTTTTCCGATTTAGAACATGATCCGGGCAATGACACCATGGCTACATCCGCATCGGACTCTTCACTTGAACGTCCATCGAGGTCTTCCATCCTGGATCATTCACAGGACGGCATTCCATCTGGAAACCCTCGGGGGTCCCACACAAAAGCCAAATTGAAGGGCGCAACAAGAAAACCCGGAGAGGAGGGAAAAGACACTCGCACATCAAAGAAAACCCCATACATCTTGCGGGGGACAAAGAAATAGAGGTCACCAATGTCATTAACATCTCGAGCAGAACGTTAAGTGACGAAGAGAAGGGCATTTTATCCAAGGGACTAAACTTTTGCCCTACCAGGCATTTTGACCTTTTCAACACCTTATTGGACGTTAATAAGTTCTCCCGTTCCTTAACACTTAAAAAACACTATTTTGATTTTCCTATGGAAGCAGAGGATACCTCCTGCGGTGATCGGGATATGGGTGAGTGTCCTTCTTCTCCAGTACTGTTTTCCGAAGTATGCGCTCTCCAAGAGCTTGTGGATTTGGCCACTGAGTCCAGTCCTTGCCCCGTTGACCCCACTGATGTCCCTAATAGTATTTCATTTAAACTCAGATCGGACTTTTATCCGGTGGGGTCGCGGGGCAAGGATCTCGACCTCTTTCAACGAATGGTCGAGAGGGATCTCACCCATCTGGCTCGCGATTGCCGTAGGAGGTCTGCTTCCCACAACTTGTCTCCATTAGAACATAAGGCCCTCAGGAATTTAGAAATGGACAAGAACATTGTCATTCGCAATGCGGATAAGGGTGGGCTGGTGGTGGTTCTTGACTCTGACACTTACCAAAGCGAGGCCCTACGTCAGTTGTCTGACAGCAATACCTACACTCCACTCAAAGGTGATCCCACCACTACTTTCTCTGCCAAACTTTCCTCTTTGTTGGACACAGCAGTCCATGCGGGAATTTTCTCAGACAAAGAAAAATTGTTATTTATTCCCACTGATCCCGTGATGCCAGTGTTCCATCACCTGCCAAAAATTCACAAAGGCCTGGACCCACTTATGGGCAGGCCCATAGTGGCAGGTATTGGATCGCTCAATGAGCGCCTGGGAGAATGGATCGATGGCCAACTCCAGCCATTAGTTGTCAATCTCCCAGGCTACCTACGTGATACCAAACAATTGCTTATAAAACTTAGGGATTTTCAGTGGAAAGCAGAGTATAGGTGGATCACTTGCGACGTGACTAGTCTCTATTCGAGTATCCCTCATGACCTGGGTGTTTTGGCGGTGTCCACCTTTCTCAAAGAATCAGGGAGGTATTCATTGGCATTACAGGAGTTCATCCTGTTGTCATTGCATTACTTACTCACACATAATTTTTTCATGTTCGACGGGGGTTATTATCTCCAAAAGTGCGGGGCCTCCATGGGAGCCAAGTTTTCACCTTCCCTGGCCAATCTTTATATGGGATTTTGGGAGAGGTCCCGCATTTTTGGACATGATAGCCCCCGTCGTTCGGATACGGTTTTCTTTTGCAGGTTCATTGATGACCTCCTGTTTGTTTCCTCTAATGAGGAGACAAACTTACAGGACTGGTTGGATCATTTTAATGACAATTCCATGAACCTTCGCTTCACGGGGACATTAGGCATCACTTCCATAGATTTTTTGGATGTCCATTTGTCGGCTGCCAATGATGTGGTAGTCACAGGCATTTACAGAAAACCTACAGCAGGCAATGCTCTCCTTAGAGCAGACTCGGGTCACCCCAGCCACACTATTCGCGGGGTCCCGGTTGGACAATTCCTCAGGCTCCGCCGGTTGTGCAGCAGACCTGAGGATTTTGCCACTGAGGCAGTTAACATGACCCAACGGTTCATTAGTAGGGGTTATCCCCCTAATATTGTAAAAAAAGCTTCCAAAGCTGCGAGTGTCATTCCTAGGGAGACTTTACTTCGGAACTATCCGAATAAACATAAAAACCGAGTGGCACTGCCTTTCAGTGGAATTCCGGTATTCTCTACACCGTACAGTTTTGAATTTAGCAAAATAAAATCTACTATTGAGAAATACCTTCCCATTCTACTGAATGACCCTGCCTATCACACAATACTCTCTAGGGGGGTCAAATCAGTGTCCCGTAGAGCCCCCACTTTGGGCAGCCGTCTCTCCCCCAGTCTTTTCTCAAGTAAATCTTCGGCCACTAATTGGTTGCACTTTCAGGGCACCTTTAGATGTGGAATGCCTCACTGTAACTACTGTAGACACATAAAAACAGGCGATACAGTTTTGTCAAGCACCAATCACAATTCTTTTGAAATCAAGCAATTTATTAATTGCAACACAAAGTTCTTGGTATATGTGATTAAATGCGAACAGTGCGATATCCAATATGTCGGAAGAACTACTAGGAGACTCAAGGATAGACTGTATGATCACCTGTATGACATACAGAAAGACAGAAACACAAATGTCGCGAGGCACTGGGTATCTGTACACCAAAAAAATGTCTCATGCCTGTCCATACAAGGCATGGAAAAAATCAGTTCGCCGCCCAGGGGGGGAGACAAGTTCAGGACACTGTGCAGGCGTGAGGTCTATTGGATTTTCTCATTGGATACTAGGATACCGGCGGGCCTCAACTTTGAATGGGATGTATCCCATTACTATGACTAGTCCTCACGTCCTGCACGGTGTCCTTTTCAATGTCTGTCATCCATGTAGGTTTGCTGAGGTTTGGACTGTGTTTTGTCCCTGACGAGCATTTACACATTCGGAACGCTGTCAGAGGCTTCCATTTCATTTCATTTTATTTATTTTACTTAGTTACCATGACATTGATTGCTCATTGATCGCTTTTTGCATGTTTCAATTTTCGTGGTCTTAGTAGTATTATTTACAATATTTATGGAACATGAAAGTTCTACTATTTTATTGGGACCAATCTCCTCATTTTTTCTTCTTTTATTGCTTTTTTTAGCATTGAATTACAATTCACATGGTCTTGAAGAAATAACATGGACTTGGTCTCTCATTTGTACAAATTATCGTTTAGTGGTAGATTGTAACGATTAGGTTGTGTCATTACATGTTTTACACATCTTTTTCGGTTTTGTTTTGAGTGTTTCATAGTCTTATCTTTTAGTTCATGTTGGTACTGTCATGTCATTTTTGATAGCATGTATTGCTTTGGATGTATACAGACATAATTATGTATATGCAGGCGACATAACTATAATCTTCCACCTTGGAAGTAAAAATATGCTCACACATGTGGGATAACTGCATTTAAAAACTGCATTCTGAATCCTATCATAGATGTAACAGATGCAGTAGATGCAACACTATATTGGTATTTGTTGAGCGTCTACAATCATGTCGGTATCATGTATGCCTATTCTAGTCGGGATCCAACCACAAGGCTATTATTATTGTGGTCATTTTTTTAATAAACATTTTCCACACGGATACTTGCTCCAGCATAAAACCGTTCACACAGAACCATTCTGTGTACCTTTCCACACCTTGATTGGACATATTGACTTCCATCGAGGTGTCTATGGTCGGATGTGCATCCTAAACTGATGCACATAATTTTGGAACGACTACCTACATAGACACACGTCTATAGCGGGCTATCTATGTGTGTATACTTAAATCTGTGGGTTCACAATGATATATTTTTGTTGGCCCGGGATTCACATGCATTTTTGTCCCAAAACAGACAGGCACACCTGCACACGCTCTCTCATTATCTCTATCTTTATCCTTATATTTATCACTTACATATATGGACATATTCATAATCTTTATAGTTTGTTAGTTCGCCAAATGCATACCTATTATCTAGACTACAGGGGAGGTACATGCATTGAGCACCTTTGTGCAGCTTTTAAGCATACATGCATATATATATATATGTGTGTTTTTACACATGCACACTGTTTACTCATATACATCCATCTACTGAATGCATTTACAGCAGTTTATTGCTATATATTGCATACCCCATGGGACGACCTTCATTCCAACAGACAAAAGGGACATACACTCACATACAATCACAATTTGTTCAGATATCGGTTTATTTAAAACATTTGTTTTTTTCACAGTATTTTTTATGTCACAAACCACCATAAAACATAAAAATATATAAAAAAAATATATTAACAGAATTAACAAAAAATAGAAAATAAAATAGAAATAAAAATAAAAAGTCACATGGACATATCATCACGGACCAGTCAGCATTAATACATACTAAATGGTCTAGATTAATTAAATACATGATACACTTTTATTTACAAGTTCTAATATATATTTTCAATATACTTTTCACTAATATATATATGTTTCATGGGATATCTTCTCATTTCACTATTCTACACCTTATATTTTACACACACACCCTTCTCACACATTTTCTCACAAGATTGTATGCATGGTGAGGCACTTTTCCCTTTTTTTATCATCGTGGTTAGTGGACCACACCTATTTCACTTGAATCACTCCATGTCCATCAATCTCCAATTAATTAATTAATTATCTTCACCTTGGGGTTGGATCCTATGACTTCCCCTATTTTAGGGTATATCTTAGGTAATTTTTGTACAATAACCAGCTATGAGTAAGCACTATAATAGTGTGAAACGCGTCAGCTAGATGTGACCAGTTTGCCGTGTCATGCAGTGTGTTTTTTGTTTCCTGAACCTTTTGGAATAAAGGCTTTTTAATCGGAGTGCTGCTTCCAGAAGTGATTTTGTTTTCCTGTTAACCCCTTTCATACTTGGGGTGCCGTTACATCTCCCATGAAGATTACGGCCCGGATGTTGCTGGGAAGAGTAAACCCTGCCACCCCAGTGGCCCTGTCCAACTTGGAGAAGGCTGAAGTAGCAGAACACACTCTAGAGAATCTCTGCCTAGAGACCACCACTCTACCACCAGTGTGGAAGGAGAGAGCCAAGGCCCAGCTGACTAGATGGAGAAAAATATTCTCAAAGGATGAGTTTGACGTAGGGTGTGCGAGGAGTGCCACCCATAAGATCCGTCTGCAGGAAGACAAACCTTTCCGGGAGAGGGTCCGGCGAGTTCCCCTGGCTGACCTAGAAGACTTACGTGAACAGTTGACGGAGCTTAAGAGAACTGGGGTTATTCGGGAGTCCAGAAGCCCGTATGCCTCCCCTATCGTGGTAGTCAGGAAAAAGAATGGGTCGCTGAGACTTTGCATAGACTACAGGACCCTCAATAGAAGGACCATACCCGACCAGTATACCACCCCCAGGATAGAAGATGCCTTACAGAGTCTGTCTGGAGCCAAGTAGTTCAGCGTCATGGACCTGAAGAGTGGGTATTACCAAATCCCAATGCACCCTGATGACAGAGAGAAGACAGCATTCATCACCCCAGTGGGATTCTATGAGTTCAACAGGATGCCTCGGGGCCTGTCAGGGGCCCCTGCCACTTTCCAGAGGTTGAGGGAGAAGACAGTGGGGGACATGAATCTTATTGAAGTCTTGGTGTACCTAGACGACATCATTGTCTTCAGGAAGACTTTGGAGGAGCACGAAGAAAGGCTGGAGAAAGTCCTGAAGAGACTCAGTGAAGAGGGACTTAAACTCTCCAGGGAGAAGTGTCAGTTTTACCGATCCTCAGTCCACTATCTGGGACACATAGTGTCTGAAGAGGGAGTGTCTACAGACCCTGACAAACTGGAAGCAGTTACCTCCTGGCCCCGACCAACTACAGTGACTGAGCTCAGATCCTTCCTGGGGTTCTGCTCCTACTACTGCAGGTTTGTGGAAGGGTTTGCAAAAATTGCCAAACCTCTGAATGAGTTACTGAAGACAGAAGGAGAGGGGGATGATACTGGCCCCAGGAAGCCCGGAGAGTCCGTGGAAGACCAGTGGACAGAGAAGTGTGAAGAGGCCTTCGAAATGCTGAAAAAAAGTCTGACCACTGCCCCGGTCTTGGCCTATGCTGACACAAAGAGACCTAATGAACTACATGTGGATGCCAGCCATGATGGTCTGGGAGGTGTACTGTACCAGGAGTATGAAGGACAACTCAAGCCAGTCGCCTATGTAAGTAGGAGTCTAACACCAGAAGAATTACCCCACCCACAATTGGAGTTCCTGGCCCTGAAGTGGGCAGTTGTGGATAAACTCAAAGACTACCTATATGGAGCAGACTTTACAGTAAAGACAGATAATAACCCACTCACCTACCTTTTCACCACAGCCAAGCTGGATGCCATTGGCCACCGTTGGTTGGCAGCCCTCTCTGGATTCAACTTTAGCCTCAAGTATAGGCCGGGAACTGGAAACAGAGATGCGGATGCATTATCAAGAAGGTCTCATGCTCCCACTTACCATACAGAAGACTGGACCCAGGTAACCCCAGATGGGGTGCGGGCTTTCTGTCAAGGAGCACAACTTCAATCTAGTGGCGGATCCAGGGCAGAAGAAATTGGAGTTTCGGTAGTGGGGGTGCCCAAATGCTATTGTGACGTTACCCAGATTGGCGAAGACGACTTGCCAAAATTATCCAAGAAGGACATAAGAAGGGATCAGTTTGAAGACCCCTGGGGAAGATTGGTTTTGGAAGCTCTAGAAGACCAGGATTCTGACAGGCTCTTGCAAAATCCCTCAAAGGAGGCTCGATTAATCCACAAAGAATGGGACAAGTTACAGGTGCATCAAGGGGTGGTCTACCGAAGGGTCCCCTCTGATGACCTGGAAGAGAAGTGGCAACTGTTTCTGCCAGAAAAACACAGAACTGTCTTGGCTGCCCTACATGATAACCATGGCCACTTAGGGGCCGAACGAACCTTCCAGCTTGTAAGGAATAGATTCTACTGGCCTTGTATGCGAGCTGAAGTGGAGGAGTAATATCACTCATGTGCTCGCTGCATACAGAGGAAGACATTGCCACGTCAAGCTGCCCCAATGGGCCATCTGCAGAGTCAAGGGCCCTTGGACTTGGTATGCATCGACTTTCTCTGTCTGGAACCTGACTTGAGTGGACATGGAAATGTTCTGGTGATAACCGACCATTTCACCCGTTATGCCCAGGCCTTTCCAACTAAAGACCAGAAGGCCTCCACTGTAGCCAAAATCTTGGTGGAGAAGTACTTTGTGCATTACGGGTTACCTCAACGCCTTCACTCAGACCAAGGGATGTTGTGGAGATTTTTATGGAGATGTATTTATTATGTATTGTCATAGTGTCACCCAGTGTTAGTACTTCCGCAACCCGCTCTAAAAGAGCTTATTGGGGTAGTCTGAGGCTGGTTGAATCCCGTCTGATAGGGGAAAACGTCTTGAGGTTGGAGTGTGATGTTTGCAGGGTGCGGATATGTCCACCGACGGGGGGCCCTCTGTGCATTAGCACGGACGATCGTTGAGGGGGGGATGTCCTCGCTCTGCAACAACAACAACAACATCATTGGTTATGAGCAGATGCGTACTCTTGTCTCGGCTGTGTCTGATCAACATTGATTGGGATTCGTAGTGCGCATCTGCAGATAGCCTCCCTCCCCCATTCAATAATAGTATAATCTTAATATGCGTTATTCTATGGAATAGCGCAGAATAAGAATTCCTATCAACGGTAACTTTAGCCATCCTACGTTATTGTATTCATTGTATGTATTATTGTATTGAATCCTTTAAGCCATATTTCTTGAGTGGGATTCATGTATGGCATCTCCTGTTGGAAGGAATGTCCAGGTATTGCCATTTTCCTTGTATGGTAGGGACATCCTGTGATGTCCCCGCCCATGGGGGGGAGGTGATTGCTTGCTGCAGCCAATCACCTCCTGTCTGAGATCTTTTGAGTTTAATAAAAGCCTATGATTAGGCGTCGGCTAGTCAGTCTATGCTGGAATAGCCTGATGATAAGACCTATGTGTGAGGTTTGCTTCTTGGAATGAATGATGGGTGAGTGGAACTTAGGCTAAAGATAGCATTATTGCAAAAAGATGAAATCTGATGTGTGCTTAGATAGCACAGGAATTATAGGCTGTGTGCTCTGTAAACAGCAGCCTAGAATTCCACAACAGTTTATGGCGGGCCAGGACCTTTGGGAATAGATGGAGTCCCTTTGGACATCGGATCGAGATGGGGGAAGAGTGGATCTACGTTCCGATGTGGGGGGCTCTACTCTGTAAAAGAACATTTTTTTTGTCTTTTTGAAATAATGCTTTAAGTTTGCAGTGTGTGTGTATGTCTGCGAATCCGATCGTGCATGTGTGTGTGTGATTTTGTTGGGAGAGAGATCGTAGGCCTGTGAATTTGTTTGTGTATGCCTGTGTGGGTATGCCTGTGTGTGCCTGTGTGTGATTAGATTGTTTGTGTGATATAGGACATGTGTACCCATGGGTGCGATTGAAATTGTGTAAGAGATGGCTGTTTGTGCGATGTACTGAGCAGTTTGTAAAGTGGACGATTGTTTGTGAGCCATGAGGTTTAGTGGGGGTGGGGCAGCCAGCATCTCAGTTACAAGGGTGAAAGTTGGTGACTTTCTGTAAATAGCATGCAGGAGTTTTGTAGTGGGAGGGCCCTGAGAGATGATCTGATGGAAACTGTATATTGTGTATGAAATGAAGGTATAGCTGTGGTATTTAGTGCACTGAGAAGTTTGTAAGTAGATTGTTTGGCTGCCATGTGCTTGAATGGGGGAAGGGCTTGCCCACTGTTTTGTGTTGCTGGGGCTTTGCCCTGAGGGAAAGACACTCTGAGCAGACATGCAGGCAACAATATACTGTATGTGTGTAGTGTTTGTGATTTCTATGAAAAATAGAAATGGTTAGATTGTGATTTTTGTAGGGGACAAAGACACATGTCTCCATAAGTGCAAAAATATTTTAACAAAAGTGTTTGGTTTTTAAGTTGAAAGTTCCCGCCGCATATCCAAGTGGCCAGGCATTGCTAGAAGGCAGACAATAGTATGTCTCTGCAATGGCTTGTTATGGAAGCTGAAGCCACTGTGTGTGAACTTTAGGTAGAGAAAAGTGGTGAATATCTCAGAGTATATTAACTTAGAGAAATGAATATGTTTTTAATATTGTCATGTAACTAACATTTATTGAATGTGCTGTTTAGTTGGCAAAAGGGAGGCTAAGTTTGTAAGTGTACATGTGGTCCTTGTAGAGTGTAGGTGACACCTTTTTCAGTGGATTTTGATGATAATTTAGAAAAATCTCAATGGTGTAGTCTGTCTTTGTGGAGAAAAACATTTTTGATTTTCTTTTAAAGAGATGCTGGTTTTGGCGGGAAAAAGTAATAGCGCCATTCTTGGTTTTTGTTAGCCTTGCAGGTTTGTCTGCCATTTTGAGGCACAGTTTTTCCTTAGCCTGTGGGTATCCTATAATGGAAGGTGCAGCCACCTTTCCTTTGGGTATGATATCATGTGACCATGCTGTGGCATTCGTCAGCTATGTTGCTGGTGGAATTTCTCAGCCTTTGGGGCAGATTTTGATGTTTGGTGCGAATATAGTGCGATCTTTTCTGCGTTGGAACCTGGTGGAGGCCATTTGTGTTTTTCTTTGTGTGGGGGAACCAATGTGGTGTTCATTGTGACGTCCCATGCTGGTTTTGGCGGGAAAAATTGCATGCGTTAATGGCGCCATTGTTGTCCATGAGGTGTGTGGTTTTCATCCACCATTTTGCTGTCCTGGCTTGTCGGCCATTTTGAGAGACGTTTACAGTTTGAGATAGGAAGTTCCAGTTTAGCAAACACGGCTCCTGAATATGCTGTATTGGCATTTGTTGATCGGCACAGTTTTCTTATGTTTTATGCGTTTACAGTTTGACCTGTGCACTGCTGGGAAGAGTAGTGAGACACCAGGGTGACATACTGAGAGACTGGTTTTTGTTTAATGAATTCGCTGGTTTAAATTGGTTTTCTAAGCATCGCCTTTTGAGTTGAGTAGAGTGGTATCTTAAAATAGCGGGGTCTTACCCCGAAGGGCCACGACGCGCTTGCGGACACACGCACATGCTGGGGCCTATTTATGGATGGGATCTGGCTGACCTGCCAGCAGTTGGAGTGTGGGAGGAGGCCAACGCAGACACAGGGAGGACATGCAAACTCCATGCAGGTGGTGTTAGGAGGGGGATTTCTCTGTTTTCATTTAAGTGAATGTAAGCTATTGCAGGGTCAGCTGACTTTGCAGTATAAGAAAAAGTTCACTTTACACTGAATTTTGATAGATTGTAAGACTAACAGAGTTTTTGCACAGTGGTGTGTTTTTATGTTTAAATATTTGGGGGTTTCCCGTAAAGCAAATCATATGTTTTGAAGCTTGTATTGTATAGCCTGTAGAGGAGGAGTGGGGGTTTGGTCGAAACTCCTAGAGCCATCTTTTTGCAGGAGTTTTTTTATTTGAGTCTCAACTTGTGGTTTTGCTTGCAGGGGATGTTTGGGTCAGGACCCTCCCATTTGCAAGGGGGGGGGGTTTATTCCATCATTTTCTTGACAAGGTATTAAATTGTTGAAATATATATGATATGTAGCCATGGATTTTTCTGAAGTCTTGATAGACAAGGCGATTATGGCTAACGACTCCCCTCCCCCTCCCTCTTCCTGAACAATTGATATGTAAATAAACCAGTTTGGTTTTTTTAAGAGCTGAGCATAACCGGAAGTTTCTTTTCAGCATTTATATATCAGCAGAAAGTTAGTGGGAGGAGCTTGGGGTTTTTAAAGGTGAGCAATGAGATTTGTGTTTGGAAGGAAAATAGAAAAACATTTTTGCATTTAAAAGTGTTTTATATTTTGTTCCAGTTTTGTGAAGTTTTGTACTGTAATACAGTTTTGGGTAGAAAGCAAAACAGGGGGGGCATCACCATTGTTTTATCATCTAGATACAGAGAGAAGCCACATTGTTCTGCAGGTGGTAAACTGGCGTAAGTGTTCTGCGAGGTTTAGTCTGACAACGCAGTGTATGGGTGTATAGCGGAAAATGCTTGTGTATGCATGCACTGTGAGGGGTAGAGGCCTAATTCGGGGGTTGATCTGTGGTTGTTGCTGTAGTTCCAAAAGTGTTGGGACAACAAGCCATAGAGTTGACGCCTCGGTTAGGGTTTCTAGTTGGAGGACTTGACCATATAGTCACCGTATAATTCACCGTATAAGAAGACACTGGGCGGTGATCTCCGAAAATGGGTGCAACGGTTTATTCTGGACGCAGGTTTAAGACGATAAGCCGATTCGAATCGCCATGGACACAAGGAGGTCTGTGCAAAGGGAAGGAATGGAGGCTTCCCATAGTCAGACGGTCACACAGTGCACAAAGCCTAGTTTTGGGGCAAAGGCCTTTGAACCCCAAAAAGATTAACATAGGTGGTCCAAGGATACTATTTTGGGTATCCATCTGGAATGGATGTAGTTGAGCTGCGGCTTCAGAAATCTGTAATGATGAGGAACGGTGGCTCATGCCCGTTTGTTTGAACTTTATGGCTGGTCCATGGAAGGTTCTCGAGCTGCTCTCGTGTTTTTCCCATTGTATTTTTTTCTATTGCTGAAAGAGTAAAGGGAGAATTCTGGCTGTTTTTGTTTTTTTCATTTGTGGTTTTGGAAACTGGGAAGTATTTCCCCCACGTTTGTATCGGAATGTTTGTATGTAGTAACGTGAATATGTTCGAACTTACTGCGGCGATCCTTCGATGCGTCGCGGCTGTTGTATTTTTGTAGGAACGGGAAAAGTAAGGGTTACAGAGGGTTTTGTTTGAATCGGTTTTGAAAGAATGTCATTGACAATTTACCATTCTTTGCAGGTTAAATATGAAGGATAGAGTAATGATTTTGCTTATAAGTATTTTTCAGGTCCAAGGAGTTTGTACACAGAGAACAGGTGTATGTAGACAGCGGTACATATGGATAAATACGAGTCTAAGGGAGGTAAAAGTATCATAGGCTATTTCATTGTTTCTTTTTTCCTGCACCACGCATTTCTTCCTTCAGTCTGTAATGAGGAAGAAAAGGGGGGAGAAGTGATAAATGTAAGAGTGACAGTTTTTTTTCAAACTAATAATAACCTCTGTAATTCTAACCAAGTTTGTGCCAAGACTGTCTTTCTTTGATAGAATTTGAAATCGGCAAGTGTAATAGAATGTATAAAATATGTATAAATAATCAACTCCATTTTTAAGTAGAAATGAACTTTGACATACTTAGCTTAACTCATAGTTTGCATAGAGTCACATTCTGCTAGTCATTGTGGTTAAGCATGTAGTAGCCTGATTGTATAAGAAAAGCCCTTTGCTAAACTAAATTCAGCAGTATAATATAAGATAAGAATATACTGAGTTTGTATAATTTTTAGAAACGTATGTGTTAAGACATAGCCCCTCCTATCTTTCTTTTACATATAAGCCACTCTAAAAACCAATAAAGGCCAGAGATCTAATGAACACACTATCCGTTTCCATATGTATAATTTTGATTTCTCACGGATCCGGGGGTCACTGAAAATGATCTTGCATTTACCTGAAGTACACCTGGGTATTACCTGCTTCAGATGGTGGCAGTGGTGGGGATGAAAAAAATCACCTTTGGTAAGAAGAATCTTTTTGTCTTTTAGACAGACTGTTTTCTCTTACCTTAGCTCTGATTGAAATTTCATCTCCAACTAAATTTATGTAGAAGAGGGATACGAACCACGCCTTGGTGTATAGGGGATTTTTGGGGAAAATCCGCCTTTGAAAGTACCTTTGAGAAGGTCCTAATTAATTAGAAGCGTTTTGGGAACGCTGTAAAGTACCTTTGAGAAGGTCCTAATTAATTAGAAGCGTTTTGGGAACGCTGTAGAAAAGTGTACACGACAGTCCTTTTGGCAAGGAGCTGAAATGGTTAATGAGGATTATATTTCGGTGACCCAACCTACTTTCGCTTTTCTTTCTGTCGCATAGAAGTAATAAGTATTATTTGTTGTGTAGATACACTGACTGTAAGGTGAGACAGTCAAAGTGGTCTACAGTCCAAATATCGTGAGAGTAGTAAGTACTTTTGTATGTACAGGGGGTCCCCGGGTTACAAACAAGATAGGGACTGTAGGTTTGTTTTGTTTGTACATCGGAACAGGTACATTTTTTAGGGGTAGCTTCATAGGGAAGGGTTATGTTTTGCTGTCTGTACACCTGTTCAGAAGATTTCCCCTCACTTTCCATCCCAATGACAAATGGATTTTGAAATTTTTGGGTTGTTAGGGAAACATGGACTGGTGATAAATCTCCAGTGGTGGAGGTATCTTTTTCCCATAAAAATGCTTACAGGAGAGAATTTCCCTTCCTAGGGGTAGATTTCCTCTCACTTCCTGTTGTCTCCCTCCGCTTGTAAGTAGGAGTCGTTTGGAAGTCGGATGTTTGTAAGTAGGGGACCGCCTGTATGTTTATAAATGTTGTCACTGTGGTGCAGATGGGACAAAGGGGTTTTAGCTATGCTATACAAGAAAGTTGTTGTTAGTATAGAGAATTCTCTTCCATCTGCTCAGAGAAAAATGCTTACATTTTATGTGTTTGTTTGTTGTTGTCTTGGAATTCCAATTTAAAGTATAAGTTGTTTTTTCTTCTGAATGAAAACGGATTGTTGAGTAATTGATATATGTCCTTTGATCCTGCCAAGTAAAGTGGACAGGTGAGAGGGACAGAGTAGAGTACTCATCTGTGTGTGGTGCTTTATTATTGTTTAGCACAATACACAGAGGTATATGTCCGCTTGCATAAATCTGCTATTTCACTTCAAGTGAAAGAGGGGATCAAACAATCGACCATACCTTCGTCAACGCTTTTGCGCCAAGCATACTGCTATATTAGCATTCCATATTCAGCGAGTCCGAGAGACTTGCTGAATTGGAAAAAATATTAAAGAAGGATTTAATTCAGAAAAGTTATCTATATAGATTAAAAAAAAAATACATGTTTATTGTTAAAATGTTGCAACTATTGTCAGTCTATTCATGAAATGTGTTGGGCACATATTCCCATGTCCAATGCATAGTTAATTGGAAACAGTAAAAGGGGAATGTGACGTCACTGATAAATTACATGTATGCGCTGGTACCAAATGTTTTTTTTTGAGGAATCTGATCAGATACAATTTTTTTTAGTAGCATTTCAACTTATACATGGGGTATTTTGATTATTTCATTTAGGTTAGTTTCCACTATTGCAACCCCCGATTTGCAGTTGCGACTTTGCAATGCGATTTTTGATGCAGTGTCATGCAAAAGTGTGAGAAAAGGTTGCACCGAAGTAGGAACAAAATAGTGCAAGAACCTTTTTGCGTCGCTGCAACTTGAGTCCCACGAATTAAAACAAGGACCATTGAATTACATGGGTTTTTGACTTGTCATGCGACTTTGCATGTGTCAAGTCGCACAGCAACTTACAGTAGTGGAAACAGAGCCTTGGAGTCTGACTTTGGGGACCGTTTTAATTGTGTAATTGCCTATCCTTACGTTATTGAAGTTAAAAGGTGTTGTTTTCTTTTCAGTATCAACAAATGTGATATAATTGCCCTGGGCCCCGCAGTGTTCAGTAAATTGTATTATGGTTTTGTTGATGTGGAGAAGGAAAAAAAAAAAAAAGGAACTTTTGCATTGTATAAGGACATTGCCTGTTATAAGACAAAGGAATGGTTATTTGTGCAAATGGTTTTAATTGTGTTTAGGCTGCATGAACAATGATTGGGGATTTAAAAATGTTTGATTTTCTTTTTTTTGGTTAAATACAAGTTTAAGGATGGGTTCACACACATGCAGTGCGAGTTTGAGCTCTGTTTTCACAGCTAATTGACAAAGTAGTTGTTCAGCGCTTCATGTCAGTTTTGATCAGGATCAGGTCAGGATTGCATATCAGGTCAGGATTTTATACTGTTCACAACTGAATGACATGTGCGATTCAGAAGCATTCCCATAGAAGTCAATGGCCCTGAATTCGCACGTAAGTCGAACCGCACTGCCTAGAAAATGCACACCTTTTTGGGCAGTGCGGAGTGCGAATGCACCGCAGGTGTGTGAGCCAGCCTCATCCAAGGAAGTTATGTATTCCAGGTGCTACGCCAGAGGAATTGTGGTTGGTAAAGAAAAAGGAAGTAACTTAAGGTTTGTGTAATCCTATGCACTAGGAAAAAATATGAGACATATTTAAAAAAAAAAAAAAAAAAAGTAATGGTAAAAGATGTTTAAAACTTGTTCAAAGGGCAAATATGGAAAACATTTCTAAATAAAAGAATGAATGGAGTGGCCAAATGGATGTGAATAAAAGGAGAAAGTGGTTGTATTGTGTTTAATGAATGCACAAGGTATTATTTGATTAGTAAAGTATCTTAAGTGTTGGTTTAAAATGTACACAAAGAGATGGTTGTCTCATATTGTGTTTTCTTGTTCAGGGAGTAGAAGTTATTAGGCCCATGTTCCTGATAATATATATTTCTCTAAAAGTTTGGGTTAAGTAACCAGGATATACAAAATAAATTGCTGCATATATTGAGTCCATGAGGTACTAAAATATGATGGGAAAGTTTGTTTGAATAACAGTCAGAGTGACTATTCTGGATATTTACCTTTTGAATTCCCAGAGTTTCAATCGTGAAGATATGTTAATGATGTAATGAAGTTTATCCATCAATGTTTTGTTGCTGATGATCAGATATATTTGAAAAGTTAGGAGGCTGACTTCTGAGTCAGAATATGTGTTTGGGTAAAATGTTCTGTTCTGAGTTCCTCGGGTCCACTTGGGTCCCGAGGATAGAAAAACTAAAGTTGTTTAAGTTTTATTGAAGTTCTGCTGTAATACTGGATTTGAAAAAATGTTTAGTTAAACATATTGAATCTACATAATGAAGACTGTTGCTGAGAAACAGTTTATATTTCTGCATGCTTTACTTATGTTTGAGTTAATGAGGAATATTATGTTTAATACCTCCAATGGTTAAAGCCTTAATTGATCAGATAGATTCTGTGATTATTCATGTTGGATGAGGAATATCCGACCCAGCCAGCCAGCATTCACCCCTAGCCCCCTGCACATGAAAAAATGCCCATCCAATTCCTACGCTATACCCCATTCATACCCTGCCTTATACCCTATCCGGATGAAGAGATGACTACAGCTTTTAAATGGAAATCTTCGTTGTTCATGTTTGTTGTTCAAATGCCATGGGAGATGCTGAGATGAGTAAAGGCGGACACCTGCTGAAAAATATTCCTGGAATGACACCTTGAGGGTTAGCCATGACGCACGCCCAAGGTCTACGAAATTCCAGTGAGCATCACAAGGGAGTGATCCATATATGCCAGCCCGAAGACCCAAGTCTAGCCCAATGCATCAGTTCCCATCTGTCTGTGGATATCGAGTTCTATCCTTACAAAGAGGCAGGGTTTTGGGGTAGAAGGATCTCTGTAAAATATGTGTAAACACAGAATCGAACCAAAAGTTTTGGGAAAAGTTTAGGAGAATGAGAATTATAATGTGGACATTTCTTTTTCCTTCCCTTTCATGAATTTATTGAACATTCAGAAGCCATACAAGAGATTTTTTTTTGTGCTTTTCTTTGGGACAATTTTTTATTTGGCCTAAAGGCTGTCATGCCCCTCCCACTTGCTTTTAAGGACTGTCACGCCCCTCCCCCCTTTGTATTTCATGGACAATTGCTATGAAGCTGAGATTATCTGTTTATTGTTACATGCTTAGGATAATGATTTATGAGAAAGTAGTCCAGGTGAATGTCGGGGGCTTCAGGGTTTGTTATTATCACGTTCGTGATAAAAGAGGGGATTGTAATAGAATGTATAAAATATGTATAAATAATCAACTCCATTTTTAAGTAGAAATGAACTTTGACATACTTAGCTTAACTCATAGTTTGCATAGAGTCACATTCTGCTAGTCATTGTGGTTAAGCATGTAGTAGCCTGATTGTATAAGAAAAGCCCTTTGCTAAACTAAATTCAGCAGTATAATATAAGATAAGAATATACTGAGTTTGTATAATTTTTAGAAACGTATGTGTTAAGACATAGCCCCTCCTATCTTTCTTTTACATATAAGCCACTCTAAAAACCAATAAAGGCCAGAGATCTAATGAACACACTATCCGTTTACATATGTGTCATTTTGATTTCTCACGGATCCGGGGGTCACTGAAAATGATCTTGCATTTACCTGAAGTACACCTGGGTATTACCTGCTTCAGCAAGCAGCAGTCAGGTGAAGTAGGTTCCCACCCCAGAGGCTAAGAACCTTATCAATGGTTCCAGGTATTGTAAGCCACGCACAGGTTATGCAGTGACCACAGTCCCGATGTCTGGGTTATTGTCAAATGAGGGTTGTTTGGAGGTCAATCAAAACCAGGGTCGTACTTTCCTCATTAGCTGTCACTTATATTCTCGGCTGATGGGGGAGGTGCGATCGTTGTGACATGAACTTCAAAATGTCCACCACAGGGTTCACGAGTCCCTCCTGGACCCTGACTTAATAATCAGTTTACATTCTTTCCAACCAGGTGACTGGGTCGTTGTAAAGAAGCTTGAGGGATGAGACCACGCCAGCCACTGCAAGAAGCGGCTCAACCACACCAAAGAATGAGGAGTATCTTTGTTTATTTATATTTTTGTTGTTTAGTAAATTTTAGCAAGGGTAACGGTGAAAAGCATCCCAAGTTATTATGTAAAGTGTATTTCCTGACTAGCTCAGAAAGCGAACAGGACCGATTGCTAGGTCTGTTCTGAGTCTTCACCGAGTTTTAGTCCCCAGCGATGACAGAGGTACATGACATTTATGATGTTATTATGGGTATGAGGAGTTTTGACAAACTAGTGAAGACTCCAAACAGACACTTGTCAATGGAATCTAACGATGTATTTTTAGAGGATAAAATTGGTTAGTTTTAATGGTTCTGCCTCTTGTCGGTTTAGGTATCTAGGCAGCCCACAAGTGTGTTTGAACTTTAGTTTGGTGTTTATGCGGATCTGCAGCTTATAAGGTAATTCTCCCAAAGCAAGAGGTTCATGCGTGATGGTGAAGCTGTCCCAGCATCTTATGTCGCGGCCGATCGTGAGGATCTGATGGCGCAGGAAATTAAGAATGGCAGGGACAGCTAGAAGGGATTTGTTCACCAACCCCGACCAGGTCTGGGCATGGTGTCCTGCATGTGGGGGGGGGGGGGGCTAGGGCTTGGGATACGATTGAACAATTCTCATCCGTTAAGGATAGGGTTCTTCATGTAATTGTTGAAGCCAGAGCTGTAGCTAAGTGAAGGTTGGGAGTCTATTTTAAGGGTCTGGAAATCTTTGGGGATCTAATTTTTATTTTACAGCGGATCGTGGTTAAAGGAAGTGGGAATATATATACTCATGTCGTTTTTTTATTTCTATTCTTTCTATGTCGTGACGAGGTGCTCCTGTTGCCTGATTTGACTCGTGACCAGAGTTTCCTTGATGAGACGCCCCGAAGCCGGACCCACATACAAGACAGAGGATCACAGACGGATCGGCGATTACTACAGCTCACCATGTCGTGTCCTCCTTTATAAGTCATGCCCCTGAAGAGTAGAGTCTACATGTCAAGCCGTGTTTTCCTTTTTATGGACTAAGGACTGATTCATTTCCAGGTGTAAGAAAGAGATCAAGTTTCATCGATAGACACATGGGGTGCATATGACAAAAAAGGGAGGACTGTTGTGGAGATTTTTATGGAGATGTATTTATTATGTATTGTCATAGTGTCACCCAGTGTTAGTACTTCCGCCACCCGCTCTAAAAGAGCTGATTGGGGTAGTCTGAGGCTGGTTGAATCCTGTCTGATAGGGGAAAACGTCTTGAGGTTGGAGTGTGATGTTTGCAGGGTGCGGATATGTCCACCGACGGGGGGCCCTCTGTGCATTAGCACGGACGATCGTTGAGGGGGGGGATGTCCTCGCTCTGCAACAACAACAACAACATCATTGGTTATGAGCAGATGCGTACTCTTGTCTCGGCTGTGTCTGATCAACATTGATTGGGATTCGTAGTGCGCATCTGCAGATAGCCTCCCTCCCCCATTCAATAATAGTATAATCTTAATATGCGTTATTCTATGGAATAGCGCAGAATAAGAATTCCTATCAACGGTAACTTTAGCCATCCTACGTTATTGTATTCATTGTATGTATTATTGTATTGAATCCTTTAAGCCATATTTCTTGAGTGGGATTCATGTATGGCATCTTCTGTTGGAAGGAATGTCCAGGTATTGCCATTTTCCTTGTATGGTAGGGACATCCTGTGATGTCCCCGCCCATGGGGGGGAGGTGATTGCTTGCTGCAGCCAATCACCTCCTGTCTGAGATCTTTTGAGTTTAATAAAAGCCTATGATTAGGCGTCGGCTAGTCAGTCTATGCTGGAATGGCCTGATGATAAGACCTATGTGTGAGGCTTGCTTCTTGGAATGAATGATGGGTGAGTGGAACTTAGGCTAAAGATAGCATTATTGCAAAAAGATGAAATCTGATGTGTGCTTAGATAGCACAGGAATTATAGGCTGTGTGCTCTGTAGACAGCAGCCTAGAATTCCACAACAGGGAGAGACTTTGAGAGCCGACTGATTCAGAAGTTGCTGGACTCTTTAGGCATAAAAAAACTCCTACTACCCCTCATCACCCTCAAGGTGATGCTCAACCAGAAAGATTCATTAGGACTCTGTTAAATATGTTGGGGACTCTGAACAGTGAGGAGAAGCAACATTGGGGCAAGCACAAAGCTGCCATAGTGCACGCCTATAATAGTACAGCCAGCGATGTCACAGGATATTCCCCTTACAGACTTATGTTTGGGAGAGAGGCCAGACTACCAGTGGACTTGGTGTTTGGCACCTCCATGGACCATACATCTGTTGCCTCACACAAAGGATACGTGGACAGACTGCGGAAGAGCTTAAGGCTGGCCTATGAGAAGGCCCAATCAACTTCTGATCAGAGAGGAGCCCGGAACAAACGGAACTTTGACCTTAGGGTCTGTATTCAAGATTTACAGCCTGGAGACAGATTGTTGCTGAGGAATTTAGGAGTCCCAGGGAAGCACAAGCTGGCAGACAGATGGAAGTCAGAACCTTATGTGGTTTGTAAGAAGCTGCCTGGGTTGCCCGTGTACCAGTTGAAGCCTGAAGGAAGAGTGAGGCCACTGAAGACCTGGCACAGAAACCATCTGCTGCCCCTTTCTGAAGCAGTCAGGATGCCCCCCACTTTGGATTCCTCTGAGTTACCTTCCACTCCTTGTACTCCTAGACCCAACACCAGGTCTCAGACAACTCTATTAAGGGAGGAAGAAACTTCAGACCAAAGTGAAGAAGATGAAATAGAGCTCAGTTGGCTGTGGCCGTCTCAGGCACCTGAACTCCTAACAGTGGATCCTTTGTTACCTGAATCCCCCATAAATGACAATTTGAATGCAGAAGCTGCAGAGTTTATTCCTTCTAATGCACAGAGTGATGAATGGGAAGATGCACTGGAATCAGTCCCCGACGAAGATCCAAGAAACTCTCTATACCTCCCTGCACCTGAATCGGATGTCTTTGAAGAAGAAGGTCTTATTGTACCGGTCTCAGTGGAGACACCCCTAGAGCCAGAACCCATAACTCCCAGGGAGCAAAGAGTAAAAAGGATTATCCGCCCTCCTCGGAAGTTGACATACACACAGATGGGAGAAAACTCTGAGGACACTGTAACTACCGCAAGAAGGACAATACAAAAGCCTGATCCCTCCACTGTGCATTTGGTGGAGGGCAACCCCAGCTCGCTTTCTGGCAAAGTTAGGCAGGCCACCCTCACTGACGTGACCTGTGGGCAGGGCAATCCCTCTTCGGGGGTCTTCTTCCAACTTCGGGGGTCTCCGGTGTCGTCTCCGTGCTCTCCGGTCTTCTCTCAATCTCCGGTTCTTTCTTCCTTCTGCCGGGCCTCCGCTATCTTCTTCCAGCTCTTTTGCTAGCGGGGGCCCGGTCTTCTTCGTCACCTTCTTCCCTCTTCTCTCCTGGAGATGTTGACTCGTCGCTGTCTCCGGCTGTAATACCTTGTGCGCGGAGCGCATTCACTTAGATAGGCATGGGCACCGGGTGATGCCACCCAGTGACCCCGCCCCCATATGACGTGACAGTCCCGGGGAATGATGGGACTGCTAGGAGCACTCCAGACCGGTCAACTTTTTCTTAAGGTGCAGGTTTACAGCCTGGCCATTTACACTGCTGTAGGCTTCCTGTGGTTAGAATCTCTCTGCCCAGCCTACACCATTTATTTATAATGGTGTATACCCAGCCTCTTTCATTCATTTTGGTATTTATAGCCTCAAAGTTCTGGAGGAGACTATCTGTCACTGCTTACCAGCAGTTTCTACCTAGCAGTTCATCTAGCTGTCGATTATTGTGATTTTTACCATTACTGGCTAGTTGCCACAAACAAATAGCCAATTTAATTTTACCCAGGTTTGTGTTACACCTTGCAACACATTCGGCCTACTATTATGCTCCTGAAGAAGCGTTAATTCGCGAAACTGGTAGAGCAATTCAAGACTACATCTGATACATTGGACCCATGGCTAACGCCACCTGCTTCACACGCTTACTGTTCTACTAGCCTTTGTTTGCTGGTTATGTATCTCATTTATGGTGGAGTGCATCTATGTTTCTATACAATTTTGAAGCATTGTTAGAGCATTAGCCTGAGCCTTGTATCAAGAACAAATAGACTGTCATTTTTGAATGTTTATATGTATTTTATTATTATTTGCCTAAAATAAAAACCCCTAGTTTTTTACATTATCTATTCATGTGCCGCCTAAAGTCAATTTTTTAGTCTATTCACATTCTTCCAAGAGGGACAGTGTCACTGATGCATGCACTGTCACTGCTCACCATCCTCGTGACCTCCTCAAATGGTGACAGGACAGTGCATGCATTCCTGATCATGGCCCACTGGCCTGGGAGAAAAAAATCCAAGCTCCCCTGACCCTATCCTGGTGCCATATTGCAACAGATACTCATTGATGGCCCTCTGCTGCGTGTGCAGCCGCTGCAGCATGGCCAACGTAGAGTTCCACCTGGTGGGCATGTCACAGATTAGGCGGTTCTTGGGCAGGTTGTAATCCTTTTGCAGGTCAGCCAGCCGAGCACTGGCATTATATGACTGGCAGACATGCCCACAGAGTTTCCTGGCCTGCTTCAGGACCTCCTGTAAGCCCGGGTACCTGCCCAAGAACCGCTGCACCACCAAGTTAAGGACGTGAGCCAAACAGGGCACATGGGTCAGTTGTCCCTGTCGGAGGGCGGAGAGGAGGTTGGTGCCATTGTCGGAAACCACCTTTCCTGACTTAAGCTGGCGTGGCGTCAACCACCTCTGAGCCTGCCCCTGCAGAGCTGACAGAATCTCTGCCCCAGTGTGGCTCCTGTCCCCCAAGCACACCAGTTCAAGCACAGCATGGCATCTTTTTGCCTGCGTACTTGCGTAGCCCTTTGAACGCCTACGGAGCACCGCTGGTTCCGAGGACAAAGCACAGGTAGAGGCCATGGAGGAAGAAGAAGAGGAGGGGGTGGAGGAGAGAGGTGTGTCACAACCAGTAGTAACATTTTGGAGGCGTGGTGGCGGAACAACCTCCAACACTACTGCACCTTGTCCTGCATCCTTCCCAGCTGCCAGCAGAGTCACCCAATGCGCCCTGAAAGATAGGTAACGTCCCTGTCCATGCCTGCTGGACCACGAGTCCAGCGAGGCCAAGACATTGCCTTCCACATGCCGGTAGAGAGCCGGAATTGCCTTCCGTGAGAAAAAGTGGCGGTTGGGAACCTGCCACTGAGGAACCGCACATTCAACAAACTCACGGAAGGGGGCAGAGTCTACCAACTGAAAAGGCAGCAGTTGAAGTGCTAGCAATTTAGCCAAGCTAGCATTCAACCGCTGGACATGTGGATGGCTGGGAGCGAACTTCTTTCGGTCAGTGCAGCAGCTGGGGCTGCCCTCTGGATAAGCTGCTAACACAACAAGTAGACAAATAGTAAAAAAACGTGGAAACAAAAAGTGTAGCGCTAATCAAAAAAATGAACAAGAATGCATGACGCACTCATGTATATAAAAATGGTGCAATATAAAAAAAATTGCCTGGTACAATCGGACGTCTGTGTACCGAAAGGAGATTGCCCGCGAGTACTTGGCTGTGACTGTGACACACCTAATTCTACACCTTCATTCCTCTCAGTGCAGGTTTCAGAGAGGACTGAAGGTATAGTGGGGTTGGAGATCCCAGCTGATGAGGAGCAAGGAGAGGTCCGCTTTGTTCTTTGGTGTGGGTCTTTTAGGTACGCCTGCCAACGGACTGCATGGCAGGTCGACATATGTCTGGTCAAGCACGTGGTGCCCAAGCGGCTGATGTTTTGGCCACGTGAGATACGCTTCAGACATATGTTGCAAATGGCAATGGTGCGATCTGCTGCACACGTCTGAAAAAAGGCCCACACCAAAGAACTTTTGGAATAACGCGCAGAGACAGCAGCACCCTGCACATGCGGAGCTCTGCGGTGTGATGCAGTCGGTGTGCTGTCCTTAAAGTGGTTGTAAACCCATATATATATATATATATATATATATATATATATATATATTTTTTTTTATTTTTATTTTTTTTTCTAGCCCACCTGCAAGACAAAGCTATAATGAGCTAGTATGACTAGCATACTAGCTCATTATGTACCACTTACTTTAGATCAGGGCCCCCGAAGCCATCCGTGTCCCTCTCTCCAGCCGCAGCCATCGCTGCGGTGATAGCCGGAATGTTACTTCCAGGTATCGCCGCTGCAGCCAATCACAGCGCCGCTCCGGCGCTGTGATTGGCCGGAGCGGCGAAGACGTGACTCCGTGCATGCGCACGGGAGCCGTCAAATTCAGCTAAGCCCAAGCATTGCTGGGACTTAGCCAAATTTGTGAATGGGATTAACCCCATGACTGCGCCGTTGTCTACGGCGCACATGCGCCGTAGACAGCGGCGCCTGTGATTTTAGTAAAGATCTCCTAAACCGTGTAGGTTTAGGAGATATTTCTTGCACCTACAGGTAAGCCTTAATCTAGGCTTACCTGTAGGTGCAAGTTGCAAAAGTGGGTTTACAACCACTTTAAGCTGGCCCCTGGAGGGCATCCTGCCTCATTGGAGATGTGCCTCCTCCTCCTCCTCCTCCTCCTCCTCTCTCCTATCAGGCACCCATGTGGAGTCAGTGACCTCATCATCCCCTCCCTCCTCATCACTGGAGCAAATATGGCAGTATGCTGCAGCTGGAGGAACATGGCTGCCAGATAGCTGTCCTTGTTGGGCACCCCCTCTCTCTGGGCTCACGTTACTACCCCCTCTCTCTGGGCTCACGTTACTGCCTTCCTCTAGCTGGGTTCCATCATCGGACCCTTCAAAACGCTGGGAATCCTCCTGGAGCATGTACCCAACAATGTGGTCAAACAGTTCGGACTCCTCAGGAGGACATGGTGGGGCTAGGGAAGGAGTGACTGATGCCATTGAGCCGAGGGAAGAGGCCGCTTTGGCAGCTGCTTTGCCAGACAAAGTACCCTGAGCCTGGGTGAGAGAGGATGAGGAGGATGAGGACGGCTTGGTCATCCACTCTACCAAATCATGGGCATGTTGCGGCTCAACATGGCCAGCTGCCAAAAAGAAGGACAAGGGTGACCCACGGCCACGTGCTGATGAGGATGCACCGTGTCCATGACCATCACTATTGCCTCTAGTCACAGAGCCTGCTTGCCCTCCTGTATTGCCTTGTGACTAGTGGTGCAACGGATCGGTGACAATCCGTGATCCGAACGGGTCACCCCGTTCGGATCGGCACACACCGCGATCCACGGAGCGATCCACAGCCAAGGCCTTAGGAAAGGCCGCGGCTTCGGCCTAGCTCCGGAGCCGCGGCCATCTTGGTTCCCCCGGGGGCGGCGGCCGCCTTGTGACGTCATCACCCCTCGCTGCTCGTGGATTTAAACTGGCCGGCGGGAGAGACTAAAGTAAGTGGGGGAGATGCCCATTACTGGGGGAGATTGTGGATATTACATACGGGTGGAGATTGTGGATATTACATACAGGGGGAGATTGTGGATATTACATACAGGGGGAGATTGTGGATATTACATACAGGGGGAGATTGTGGATATTACATACAGGGGAAGATTGTGGATATTACATACAGGGGAAGATTGTGGATATTACTGGGGGAAGATTGTGGATATTACTGGGGGGAAGATTGTGGATATTACTGGGGGAGATTGTGGTGGGGAGATTGTGGATATTACAGTGGGGGGGGGTGACGTGGATATTAGTAATTTTTTTTTTTTTTTCCGATCCGAAAATGATCCCAACCGTGGCTCTGATCCGCGGATCGATCCGATCCGTGAGTTTTTTGATCCGTTGCACCCCTACTCGCGACTGTCTGCCTCTCTTTGTTTGCCTTCCAGACATAATAATATATATATATATATATATATATATATATATATATATATATATATATATATTTATTATGTAGCGGCCTCACTCTCTCTCTCTAGCTTTATCAGTTACACGGCTGTTGTCTAGGGGTACCTGGGAGGAGAGAGTGCAGGAACACTATGCCAAGCTCTCACCTCGTATGTGTATGAGGGTTGAGCAAAGTCACTTGAATTACCTTCGGGTCTGTGCTATGCATCAGGAGCCTCTGCTTCTTCCGTGGAGACGTGTCTGCCAGTAATAGAGCCCCACACCATTAAAAGTCCAACACCCTTTTATTTCTCCATTTGCCAGGATGAACATAATCAGTTGATCTCTTGTAACAGACAGACAGGGGTGTGGATGCAAGTAGGCCCAGGCACAAATGAACTCTCCTATTCCTTTTGCGCGCGAATAGGCTTGGCGCACGGTCTCTGCCACCGACCGTGAAGTTGCTAGCTGCCACCTACCGAGTGAACTGTTACATTCAGGCCTGTGGCAGGGGCTGCAACGGTCTCTGCCACCGACCTTAGAACATGGACCACCTTCCATGTGAATACGGCCCCTGTTTGGAAAGGGCATCCATCCCGACGGTCTCCGGAGGCCCTGTCCCGACACTGGCAATATGCTGCACCAGATCTACGGGAAGGTCACCTGCAGGGTCCGTTACGCCTTGATTCAGGTACCCGATACTGTGAGCACCTTAGGACGATTCCTCCCGGGCGGGACCCAGTGGAAGAAGCTGGGCCCCAGGCCTGAAGCGATGCACCTCACCCCAGACTGAGGGTGTCTGGGGTGACTCCCGAACTCCACGTGTCAAGGCCTAGGACGCCTGGACACCGACCGCGGACAGCAGCCCTCAGGCTGAAGGTGCCTGGGGCTCGGACCTCGTGGCGAAGATGTCCGCCCCCTTTATACCCTCTCCCAGCAAGCACAGCGGGTTTCCCGTCCCCGCCATACAATTGCTGTGAGAGGTCACAAAGGGTACGGCACTGCAGTGCTGGTTCAACCCCGGCCCAAAGTGACAGCACCACCTGCTTGGTCGCAGGGAACTAGACATCACTGATGTCTTCACCCAAATTAAACATTCTGAAAAGTACATATATATAATGCAGCTATCAGACTCCACTGCCTGCTGTGGTATTAGTATGAGAAAAGGTCTTCAGTTAGTTTTAGGTGAACACTGTGCAGAGGACACAGTACACTAACTGAAAATGCTAGCAGCTCTCTGCCTGTGGTTTTATTACGAGAACACCACAGGTTCCTTTAAGTGAACGCTCTGCAAAGGACAGAAGTACTGCAGTACACTACTGGAAATTAATGCAGCCTGTGGCTTTTTTATGAGAACACCACTAACTGTATTCAGGTAAGCTTTAGGTGAACGCTATGCAAAGCACACAGTACACTAAGTGAAACTCTGCTGCAGCTAGCACAATCACCTGCCTGCTTGTCACAGTATAGAGAACAGCAGTAGGGATGAGCTTCGAGTTCGAGTCGAACTCATGTTCGACTCGAACATTGCCTGTTTGCCGTTCGTCGAACAACGAACAATTTGGGGTGTTCGCGGCAAATTCGAAGAGTCTATTGGAGAAATCTAAAGTGCTAATTATAAAGGTTTATATGCAAGTTATTGTCCTAAAAAGTGTTTGGGGACCCGGGTCCTGCCCCAGGGGACATGTATCAATGCAAAAAAAAGATTTAAAAACTGCCGTTTTTTTTTTAGGAGCAGTGATTTTAATAATGCTTAAAGTGAAACAATAAAAGTGAAATATTCCTTTAAATTTCGTACCTGGGGGGTGTGTATGATATGCATGTAAAGTCGCGCATGTTTCCCATGCTTAGAACTGTCCCTGCACAAAGTGTCATTTTTTAAAGGAAAAAAAGTAATTTAAAACTCACTCGCGGCTATTAATGAATTGTCGGCTTTTATCAATACATAGAAAAGTCATTGATAAAAAAAAAAAAAAAAGAAGCGTGGGGGTTCCCCCATATTCAATTACCAGGCCCTTCAGGTCTGGAATGGATATTAAGGGGAACTCCACTCCAAATTTTAAAAAAAATATGGCGTGGAGTCCCCCCAAAAATCCATACCAGACCCTTATCCGAGCACGCAACCTGGCCGGCCGCAGGGGAAGAGGGGGGACGAGAGAGCGGCCCCCCCTCCCTTCTGCACCGTACCAGGCCACATGCCCTCAACATGGGGAGGATGTCCCCATGTTGATGGGTACAAGGGCCTCATCCCCAGAACCCTTGCCTGGTGGTGGTGGGGGTCTGCGGGCGGGGGGCTTATCGGAATCTGGAAGACCCCTTTAACAAAGGGGACCCCCAGATCCCGCCCCCTATGTGAATTGGTAAGGGGTACATTGTACCCCTACCATTTCACGAAGAAAGTGTCAAAAAAATGTAAAAAAAAAAAAAAAAAAAAAAAAACACACCTTGAAAAAGTCCTTTATTAAAAAAAAAAAAAAAACATTCCAGCGGTGAAATCCAGTGTCCCGCGGCGATCCGATGTCCAGTGCTGTCCGTCATTGTCTGAGCCTGAGCGGACCTGATGGGGAACTTCCTCCGCAGTCTATTACATGTATAGACCTGCCCCTTCTAAAGTTCCCCATCAGGTCCGCTCAGCCAATGACTAGGTGTAAGGCTGAGGACCTGATGTGGAACATGAGAAGGGGCGGGTCTATACATGTATTACACAGCGAACAAAGTTCCCCATCAGGTCCGCCCCCTCGGTATGTCAGACCCCGCCTACGTCATTGGCCTGAGCGGGAAACTTCCTTCACTGTGTAAATTTAAATTACACAGTGAAGGAAGTTCCCCGCTCAGGCCAATGATGTAGGCGGGGTCGGACATACCGAGGGGTGGCGGACCTGATGGGGAACTTTGTTCGTTGTGTAATACATGGATAGACCCGCCCCTTCTCGCGTTCCGCATCTGGTCCGCTGAGCGGACTTGATGGGGAACTTTAGAAGGGGCGGGTCTATACATTTAAAACACTGCGGAGGAAGTTCCCCATCAGGTCCGCTCAGGCACAACCAATGACGGACAGCGCTGGACATCGGGATCGCCGCGGGACACTGGATTTCATCGCTGGAATGTTTTTTTTTTTTTTAATAAAGGACTTTTTCAAGTTGTTTGTGTGTTTTTATTTACATTTTTTTACACTTTCTTCGTGAAATGGTAGGGGTACAATGTACCCCTTACCAATTCACATGGGGGGGCTGGGATCTGGGGGTCCCCTTTGTTAAAGGGGTCTTCCAGATTCCGATAAGCCCCCTGCCCGCAGACCCCCACAACCACCGGGCAAGGGTTGTGGGGATGAGACCCTTGTCCCCATCAACATGGGGACATCCTCGCCATTCCTTTTTAAATTTGGGGTGCAGTTCCCCTTAAAATCCATGCCAGATCTGAAGGGCCTGGTATGGATATTTAGGGGGAACCGCACGCCATTTTTTTTTAATTTGCGGCGGGGTTCCCCTTAATATCCATTCCAGACCTGAAGGGCCTGGTAATTGAATTTGGGGGAACCCCCACGCTTTTTTTTTTTTATCAATGACTTTTCTATGTATTGATAAAAGCCGACAATTCATTAATAGAGTGAGTTTTAAATGACTTTTTTTCCCCTTCAAAAATGACACTTTGTGCAGGGACAGTTCTAAGCACGGGAAACATGCGCGACTTTACATGCATATCATACACACCCCCAGGTACGAAATTTAAAGGAAAATTTCACTTTTATTTTTTCATTTTAAGCATTATTAAAATCACCGCTCCCATAATAAACGTCTATTTTTTAAACCTTTTTTTGCATTGATACATGTCCCCTGGGGCAGGACCCGGGTCCCCAAACACTTTTTAGGACAATAAATTGCATATTAGCCTTTATAATTAGCACTTTAGATTTTGAATGTTCGAGCCCATTGTATTTAATAGGGTTCTAAAGTTCACACGAACATTCTGTCTGTTCGCAGGTTCTGGTGCGAACCGAAAAAGGGGGGTGTTCGGCTCATTCCTGAACAGCAGTAACAGATCTAGCTAAACTAAATACAGTGTATAAATATATACATGTAGCGGCCTCACTCTCTCTTTCTAGCTTTATCAGTTACACGGCTGTTGTCTAGGGGTACCTGGGAGGAGAGAGCGCAGGAAAACTACACGAAGCACTCACCTCGTATGTGTATGAGGGTTGAGCAAAGTCATTTGAATTACCTTCGGGTCTGTTCTCTGCATACGGAGCTTCTGCTTCTTCCGTGGAGATGTGTCTGCCAGTAATAGAGCCCCACACCATTAAAAGTCCAACACTCTTTTATTTCTCCATTTGCCAGGATGAACATAATCAGTTGAACTCTTGTAAAAGACAGACAGGGGTGTGGATGCGAGTAGGCCCAGGCACAAATGAACTCTCCTATTCCTTTTTCGTGCGAATAGGCTTGGCGCACGGTCTCTGCCACCGACCGTGAAGTTGGTAGCTGCCAACTACCGAGTGAACTGTTGCAGCCCCTGCCACAGGCCTGAATGTAACGGTCTCTGCCACCGACCTTAGAACATGGACCACCTTCCGTGTGAATACGGCCCCTGTTTGGAAAAGACATCCAACCCGACGGTCTCCGGAGCCCCTGTCCCGGCACTGGCAATATGCTGCACCAGATCTACAGGAAGGTCACCTGCACGATCCGTTATGCCTGGATTCAGGTACCCGATACTGTGGGCACCTTAGGATGATTCCTCCCGAGCGGGACCCAGTGGAAGAAGCTGGGCCCCAGGCCTGAAGCGATGCACCTCACCCCAGACTGAGGGTGTCTGGGGTGACTCCCGAACTCCACGTGTCCAGGCCTAGGTCGCCTGGACACCGACCGCGGACAGCAGCCCTCAGGCTGAAGGTGCCTGGGGCTCGGACCTCGTGGCGAAGATGTCCGCCCCCTTTATACCCTCTCCCAGCAAGCACAGCGGGTTCCCCGCCCCGCCGTACAACTGCTGCGAGAGGTCACAAAGGGTACGGCACTGCAGTGATGCTTCAACCCCGGCCCAAAGTGACAGCGCCACCTGCTGGGCCACAGGGAACTTGACATCACTGATGTCTTCACCCGAATTAAACATTCTGAAAAGTACATACCCGCTACATACACAACACATAGGATGCATGTATATCCTCTACACATTGTAACAGCAGCTAACTGACTCGCCTGCCTGCTCTAACTCAATATAAATGACAATGTCTCTCTCTCTGTAACTCGCTCTTTCACAAACGCCAACACACTACACAAGGCCGACTTCCAGGCGGCCTTATATAGTGTGGGGCATGTACCTACTCCTCTGAGCCATGATTGGCACAAGCTACCCTGGCTTTGGCCAATTAGGGGTCTCCGTTATTACCGCGCTGTGATTGGCCAATGCATGCGGGTCATAGTAGATGCTTGGCCAATCATCAGCCAGCAATGCACTGCGATGCCGCAGTGAATTATGGGCCGTGACGCGCCAATCGAATTTGGCGCGAACGGCCCATAACGTTCGAACAGCCGATGTTTGAGTTGAAGATGGGTTCGACTCAAACACGAAGCTCATCCCTAGTTTTGAACTGTCCTGACATTTTATGCACAACATTTAGAAGCTTATGTCACGCATCATCCACTCTTCTAACCACTTGAAGACAAAGCCCTTTCTGACACATTTTGTTTACATTAAAACATATATTTTTTTGCAAGAAAATTACGTTGAACCCCCAAAATTATATATTTTTTAAAGCAAAGGCCCTACAGATTAAAATGGTGGGTATAGCATTTTTTTTCCCACACAGTATTTGCGCAGCGATTTTTCAAACACATTTTTTTTGGGGAAAAAATACACTTTTTTTAAATTTTAATGCACTAAAACACACTATATTGCCCAAATGTTTTGATGCAATAAAAAAGATGATCTTAGGCCGAGTACATGGATACCAAACACGACATGCTTTAAAATTGCGCACAAACATGCAGTGGCGACAAACTACATACATTTTTAAAAGCCTTTTTTTTATCATTTTTATTGTTATCTCAGGGAATGTAAATATCCCCTATGATAGCAATAGGTAGTGACAGGTACTCTTTTTTGAAAAACTTGGGGTCTATTAGACCCTAGATCTCTCCTCTGCCCTCAAAGCATCTGACCCCCACCAAGATCGGTGTGTTAAAATGCTTTCCCAATTTCCCAATGGCGCTGTTTATATCCAGTGAAATCTAAGTCATGAAATGCTCGTAGCTTCCGATTTCTTAGGCCATAGAGATGATTGGAGCCATTCTGGTCTCTTATCAGCTCTATGGTCAGCTGGCGGAACCACCGGCTGCATTCTCAGAGCCAGAGAAAACCATGGAAGACGGTGGGGGGGGGGCATTCCCTCCCACTGCTTATAAAAGCAGTCTATAGGCTAATTAGCCACTAGGATTGCTTTTACATGAAAGCCGACCGCTGGCTGAAAAAAATTGATATGATACCTAAGCCTGTTGGCTGAACGAAAAAAAAAGAGATTGATCGATGGGTATGCCCACCATTAGAATACCTCCCTTCATCCACCCACTTCTAATGATGGGCATACATGCACCATTTATATATGCCGAAGCATGGGGGCATCCTCCCGCAAAAGTTATGCCGTGTACACACGGTCAGACTTTTCCACGGGCAAGCCTCCGTCGGAATTTCGACCGTATGTACGCCGCATTAGGAGCAGATCGCTCCTCCGCCCCAGCTGCCCCCATGCTTCGGCATATATGCTCTTTTTTTAACTGTGGTGGTGAAATCACCTCTTACAGCACTGGAGTCACGGCTTTATGTATCGTGGGAGCAAACGCTGTTGCTGTCAAAATAAATAAATCTGCGCTGCAGCTGAATGGCGTACCTGAAAACAAAAAAAATGGTTAACAATAAAACACAGTAGACAGTAAGGTATAAAAAAAATTACATACCTGAAAAGCAAGCATAAAAAATAACAATAAAACATTGCAGAATAGAATACAGTAAAAAAGAGCAGAATAGAGAGAGAATAGAGAGGGAGAGAACAATAAAACGACAACAATTTTTTTTTTTGTGTTTTTTTTTTTTTACTTTTTTTATTTTTTAAAAACTTTTTTTTGTAACTGTTCAACTGTTCGGTTCCAGGTTTGGGTCTCTCAAAATTCGATGGCATCTTGGGAGACCCTGTGTAAGTGTGTCCTAGTCTGTGAAATGCTGTACCCTACGCTAATACTGCACTAGTGTGTGGAAGCGTTCAAAACATTCACCAATGCAAAGACCAGGATTGTCAGGACAGCGTGGACAATAATAACGGGTGTCACGCCTAAATCCGCGCTTACAGACACAACATTTTCTTTGGGGGGCTCTTTGGGTAGGGGTACTCGGGAGGACATACGAAAAATGTCTCTCATGCAGCCTGCTTAATGCATTTGGTTGGGGATGGTGAGGTGCAGCACCGCCTGGATACAGGAGGGCTCGGACAATATCTGCCTGGAATTTACGGAAAGATCCAGTCCATCCTGAAGTTTTGTATAGCACAAAAGCATTCAGCAAAGCCAATTGAAATAAATATACAGACACTTTTTTGTACCAGCGTCTGGCCTTACGGGCAACTAGATACGTCGCCAACAACTGGTCGTTGAGGTCCACCCCTCCCATATTTCCGTTTTATTCGTGGACACAGAGGGGTTTCTCCACAACACCAGTCGCCGTACGAATTTGGACTGTCGTGTCTGCGTGAAGGGAGGAAAGAACGCAAAACATTCTTATTATCCCTCCACTTCACAGCAAACAAATTATTACACCTTGAGCAGGCTCTCTACCCCAGCCTAAGACAGGAATCTACAAGCCACTGGGGTAAGCCCCGGCGATTAAGTCGCACAGTGCCACATGTGCCAATTTGCTGATCAAACAAGTGACTAAAAAGTGGCACGCTCGTGTAATAATTGTCCACATATAAGTGGTACCCCTTTCCGAATAAGGGTGACACCAATTTCCACACTATCTTGCCAGCTCTCCCTATGTAATCTGGGCAGTTCTTCGGCTCTACGTGACTATCTTTTCCCTCATAAACCATAAAACTACATGTATAGCCTGTGGCCCTGTCACAGAGCTTATACATCTTGACCCAGTATCTGGCACGCTTGCTGGGAAGGTACTGTTTGAAAGACAAGCAGCCAGAAAATTTAATCAGGGACTCATCAACGCAGACAACTTGCTGGGGAGTATACAAGGCTGCAAAACGTTCGTTGAAGTGGTTTATGAGGGGCCGAATTTTGTAGAGCCGATCAAATTCAGGGTCTCCACGAGGACGACAAAGTTCATTGTTGTTGAAGTGCATGAACCGCAAGATCGCCTTGTATCGTGCCCTGGTCATGGAGGCAGAGAACAGGGGCACATGGTAAACTGGGTCAATGGACCAATATAACCGCAGCTCACTCAATTTAAACATGCCCATGTTGAGGGAAAGGCCCAGAAAGGTCTTAAAACCGGAAACCGTAATTGGTTTCCATCCTTTCGTAAGGGAGGACTGGGGACAAGCGGCGATGAATTGACCAGCATACAAATTAGTTTGGTCCACAATAGATCTATAGAGATCTTCCGTGAAAAACAGTGAATAAAAATCAAGTTCCGTAAAATCAACTGTTTCCTCCTGAATTCCGGGTTGGCCAGTGAATGGGGGAAGTACGGGTGCTGCAGAAGTGGTGGGCATCCAATCAGGATTGGCGAATTCTGCAGGAAGGACACTATTGGCACGACAGGCCTGTCTTTGTCTTTTTCTTGGTGGCAGCGGGACACTACTTGTGCTTGCCACCTCGCCAGCTTGAACCGCACTTATGGGACTCGCCACGTCACCAAGTGTTACTGCAGTGCTGGATGTACGAATGGAACCAAAACAGTGTAGCGCTAATCACATGATATAGTGCACATAATAATGAATGAACACAGTGCCAAAAAAATTGTAATAAACAATGCTAATAATATGTATGTGTAGCACTACCCCCGTAGGAGCTGCTGGTTAGTTTTGGGTCTGTACTCTGCCTATCAACCCCAGAAGTTTGGCTCAAACCCTCCCTTAGCACAACTGGTCCACACAGAGATTGTGGAACCCACTGGTGATTGGGAAATACAATAATGTCACACAATAATAAAACTGTAATAAAAAGTTGTTACCTTGTAATGACCACCTGTCCAACAGGGCAACAGACAAACTCCACACAAGTTTCTGCTTAACCAAGATGCAATTCTTTGGTAAGAAAAGGAATAAACAGTGTTAAACAAATGCAGTTGACTGCTTACAGGGCCCTGTAAGAGTCAATAGTATTTTTTTTTTTTTGAAAAGTTTTATTTATAGTTTTGACAAAACAAACAGACCCAATGGGCCAAACACAAACTAAATACAAATCTTCAGCATTGGCTCCCTCTCCCTCCCTCCAGACCCCCACCCATCAACAGGAATAATACAGTTATAAAGTCACTTTAACTCAATCACAGTCATATGATGTTTGGAAATGTCACATAATCACAACCATAATCAACTCTTACTGCAAGTGCATTTATAATGGGTGCCACTCAATCCGCCACCGTAAGTTCACTATTCATCCAACCACCCCATACTTTATCAAATTTCTGAGGTGCGCCCCTACTAGCATACGTAGCTTTGTACAGCGGTACAGCTCTATTCACCACCCCCTTCCATGCTGACACAGTGGGCGGATTGGGCTTTTTCCATGATAACACTATCAGTTTCCTGGCGTAATATATGAGAATCGTCAACAGAGCCCGAGTCGCTCTCCTTGGGGCTAGATTGTCTACCAGACCCAAGAGGCATACCTCAATTGAAGGCTGTACCTAGATGGTGGTCACCCCAGCTATGCAGTCGGCAACCCCTCTCCAGAACCCTTGGATGAATGAGCAATTCCAAAATACATGCATGAAATCGGCCGTGAGGGAACTGCACCACCAGCAACAAGGAGACTGCGTAGGGAATATCTTGGCCAGTCTAGCCGGCGTAAGATAGATGCGATGCAAAAATTTTAATTGGATGAGATGGTCCCTGGCAGAGACCAATCTGGTAAAATTAATGTCCCATACATCATCCCAGTCATCCCTGTCCATCTGCCAGGTAGAGTGAACCACCTGTGGACAAATACCAGCTGACCAGCTAAGAAATACCTGTGGAAGTCCGGGACCGCCAGTCCCCCTTGTTTCCACGGCAGTTGTAACACCCGGAATTTAATTCGAGGGCGTCGTCCCTGCCATAAGAAAGTTGTTATGAGACTATTTTCTTAAAAACATATCTCGGTATCCAAACAGGGGAATTCCGAAATATATACAAAAACAAAGGTAAAAATTTCATTTTCACTAAATTCACCCTACCAATGAGCGTCAAAGGTAAGTTTTGCCATGCCTGTAGCCTGGATTTCAGTTTAGTCAAAAGTGGATCGACATTTAAGGCAATAAAATCAGACACGGAAATAGAAATGTTTAACCCCAGAAATTTGAGCACCTCCACCCGCTGTAAAGGACAATCAACAGGAATCTCGCACCTGGGGGATGGCGTCCTGAGTGATAGAATTTGGGATTTTCCCCAGTTGACTTTCAGACCCGAAAAACGTGCAAAAGAATTCAGGATCTCTAGTGCTGCCGACAAGGAATTTCCGGAGTCCCGCAGAAAAAGAACCATGTCGTCCGCATAAAGTGCCGTCTTTTCGTTCAAGTCACCCACCATGATCAACCGCACCTCCTCAGAGGCCCGCAAGGCCGCAGCCACGGGTTCAATCATGATGGAAAATAGACCCGGGGACAAAGGGCAACCCTGGCGAGTGCCCCTCCGCACTGAAAAAAATTCCGACAACATATTGTTTAACTTAATGGCCGCTGTAGGGGAATGATATAGAATGTCGATCCACTTCCTGAAATGAGGCCCGAAACCGAATACCTCCAGCACCACCCTCATGTAATTCCAGTCAACGGAATCAAAGGCCTTCTCCAAATCCAAAAAGACCAGTATCCCGCCGCTGGAACTGTCCGGGCCCAACTGCGTGTGGGTGAAAACCCTACGCAAATTGATATCCGTGGCTTTCCTGGGCCTGAAACCTGTCTGGTCAGGGGAAATAACATGGTGCAAGACCGACATAAGTCTAGTAGCCAACATCTTAGTAAGTATTTTGAAGTCCATATTCAGTAAAGAAATGGGCCTATACGAAGAACATAGCATTGGATCTTTGTCCGGCTTGGCCAACAGTACAATATGAGCCTCATAGAAGGAGGGGGGAGGCCCCCCTTCTGAAAACAGTCGGCATACAATTGCAGTAGTCTAGGCACCAGGATCTCCGAGTAACGACGGTACCAGTCAATAGGCAGACCATCAGGACCCGGAGCCCTGCCACCAGGAAACGACCCAACTGCGGAGACCACCTCCTCCTCCCCGAACTCGGCATCAAGCAAATTACGAGATTCCTCTGGCAGCTCAGGCAACCGCAGGGCCCCCAATGTGACCCCAAGGTCACCCGTGTCATAGGGATCTATAGGCGAGTACAGAGACTTATAGAACGATACAAACTCCCGTACTACGTCCTCCCTGTCTCTCAACAGGTGTCCAGACTGGGACATTACGCAAGGCACTACCGTTGGGGACGTGTCCCCAACCGTCAAAAAAGCCAATAGTTTGCCGTTTTTATCCCCCTGTTCAGAAACACGCGCCGCACTCCTTTGCAGATGACAAGTAGTCGCCTCTCGGTAATGGAGAGAAACGTTCCTCCTTGCAAACCGCAACTGAGCCAACGAGTCAGGAGAAGGTGAGTCCGCATGAGCCTTAGCGCACTCCCGCTCCCTGTCATGGAGTTGTTTTTCTACACTATTCCGCTCAATTCTCAGGGCTTTTATGGCTGATATGTATTCCCCCCTAGTAGTGGCCTTGAAGGCCTCCCATTCCATATGTAATGTGGCCGATCCCTCGTTAACCTGCCAAAATGTGTCAATGTGTGGTTGCAGCATCTCCTCCACAGAGGGCTCCCCCACCCAACTAGGTGATAAACGCCAGACTCTCCTTGAATTCTGGGGACCCACTTGCAAAGTGATCTGGAGAGGAGTGTGATCCGAGACACCCCTCGGAAGGTAGGACGTCTCAGCCACCAGAGGCAACATTGCTCCATTAGCAAACGCCAGGTCTATTCTGGAGGACGAAGCATGTACCGAGGACAGATATGAATAGCATCTGTCCATAGGATGCTTCCACCGCCAGATTTCAGTAAGACCCGCAGCATCCGCCCACTGCGACAATTCACGGTTTGGAGCCCTATGTGGGTTGGACGTGTCCAACGTATAATTGAGAACATTATTAAAATCACCAGCCATCAACAACTGAAATGGAGCGTGAGGTGCCAATTTCTCCAACACCTCATACAGGATATTGCCTGTAAAAGGAGGGGGAATATATACATTTACCAGGGCCAACTTCCTAGAGTAAACTTCAATTATGACCACTAAATACCTTCCTCCAGGATCAGTGATCACTGTATTTATGGAGCAAGGTAAGGACTTGTTTAACAAAATAGATACACCCCTAGCATATGACGAGTAGGTGGCATGTATGGCTCTGTGCATCCAGGGACGCTTCATGGCCAGAATTTTGTTGCCTAATAAATGCGTTTCCTGTAAAAACATTATGTGAGGATGTTGGGCCTGCAAAAATTTCAACACCAAAGCTCTCTTGTATTTAGAATTCAATCCCCTGACATTCCAAGAGATGATTTTAACTTTTAAAGACATGACTGTAATTCCGAAATTTGCCACAAGATGGGGGCCTAGGAGCACAGGAGAGGTCCAGAAGTACACAGAGCCATACAACAAGCTGAAGAATAACTATAACATCTCTACAGACAGTACTTTGTGCCTGAGCCCGTTTCTGAGTGTCCCCTGGCCCACCAATTGTGGAACACCGAGGATGACACCACAAACAAGCAGCCCCAAATAAAATGGAGCAGAGACACACAGACAAAACATAAAAAAAAACCAAAGACCAAAACATTTACTCATAAACAGTCCCATCTTAGTAATCCCCTGTCTAGCCAGCAACAAAAAAAACACAAAAAAAAAAAAAAAGGGAAACAACTAGCGCCAGCAGACTTAATCCCCCAAACCAAAAACAAAAAATGGAAAAGTGTTCTATAGAGTTATTCCATATGCCCCTTTAGAGGGGACTAAAGTGTCAACCAGGTGAGTGTTGACACCGTACGCCTTTTACGACTACTCAGCGCAGCAGAGAGAGCATCCGGCTCCATTGGTCTTGCAGCACTAAGCAGCCAAATGCACCCCGCAGCCTCCTGAAAGTACCATTTTGTACAGGAAAAACAAGGACAGTCCAGATCACTTCCACCATCCAGGCACACCAATACTAAGCTCACTGGAGGGGGTAACATGGGGTAGGATGAAAGTCAAAGTATATGTGTCTACCAGCGTGCACTCAAGCAGAAGCAGATGTAAGGGTGGCCAAACAAAGTATGCCACAAATAGAAAAAATAAATCGAAGTAAAATAAATGCTGTACATTAAGCCAGAGTCTCCAACCAATCCGAGACATCCGAGGGGACCTCAAAAAATTTCACAGAGCCCTGGTATTCAACACGGAGCTTGCTGGGGTATAGCATGCTGTATTTGAGGCCCTTGTCCCGGAGCCTCTTCCGAACATCCACGAACGTGCGACGGCGCCTCTGCAACTCCGGGGAGAAATCCGGGAAGAAGTGCACATTGGTATTTTCAAACCGGAGCTGTGGTGACTTCCGGGCTTCCGCCAGAATGAGATCTCTGTCGCGGTAATTTAGAAACCGCACGAGGAATGGTCTGGGCAATGCGCCCCGTGGTCTCGGGCCTGTGGGGACCCTATGAGCCCGCTCCACAATATATGCAGAGGAGACATGCTGTAACGCCAGGATATCCTTGAAAAAGGTTTCAGCAAAGCTGGCTGGCTGCGAGCCCTCCGCACCCTCAGGCAGGCCCACCACGCGCACATTATTGCGGCGCAGCCTATTTTCGGCGTCCTCAGACCGCGCCATCAAGGTTTTAACCGTGCGTTGCAGATCAGCGACATTCTGGGATGTTATAGCCGCGGTATCCTCAATATCTGAGATACGAGTCTCAGCAGCAGCTACACGGCCTCTAAACTTGTCCATATCTTGCCTGATGAGGCCACACTCCATGGCCAGTGTGTCTATTTTCCCCATAACCAGGGTTTTGCTCTCCTCAATGGCCGCCAAAATGACTGCCGTGGAGGCAGTGCCCTCAGATTTCTCCATACCTTGGGGCTGCGGGTCACCATCCACCTGCTCCATGTCCCTCAGAAGCTGCAGGGCTGTCTGTATGGCTACTGCACGCGCCGCTCCGGAGGGCAAGATGGCCACCGCACGTGTCACCGCTGGGGAGCCCTGCGTCTTAGGAGGCGGCTGTTTCTTGGTCGATTTCCTCCTGGATGGCATCGGTGTACTCCGGAGGTGACCCCGAGCACGGAGCAGCTGTCCACCGGCCCGGATGCCGCTCAGCGCAGGAGAAATTCACAGGATTCTGAACCCAGGAGCCGGAGCTCTCTCACACACGTCCTCTCTTCCTCACATCCGGACACGCCCCTCAAGAGTCAATAGTATGATAAGAAATTGTAAGTCAGAAACAATCAATCAATCGCAGTTCTGATATTTACTTTTGTACATCTGCAACTATATGCTCTCGGACTCCCTCTAGTGGGCACTCTTATGCACGTGTCCATTTTGCAGGTCTGTCCCGGGCACGTTCATTCTAGGATAATACAGTGTCCCGGAATGAAACTGACACAGCCATCCCCCAGGCCAATCTGATGCCCCCAAAAAAAGGCCGCCACATCACCGTTTTACTCACTGACAGTACTTGTACTGACCGGGAATGCCTGGAGGAGAACAATCCCGCCCCCTGCTTGTGATTGGAGAAATCATAAATCCCGCCTCTTGTGTCCAATCACTGTGCTGTGATTCGTTACAGCACAAGCTGATTTTTGGGAAGGTAGGGTGTCCCTGAATGGTAGTTTGCAAATGTGGTCACCCTAGTGGGACCCTGCTGAAAGTGTTGTCGTTCAGAAATGTATTTTTGTGGGATCATAGGGTTCAGCATGCTGTGAAAGAGATAGTCTGTATCAAAAGACATCTGTTTCATCCAGGGCCACTGTTGCTGTGTTAAGCACTGCAGCTATCTCTCTCAGAGACTGCAAAAGACCGCAGCCCCCCTAGTACACACTGGCACTGTTTCGGATTCACTGGGTTGGGGTGGAATCTTCATGATGGACTCGAAAGTGGTGAAAGGGCTTTGGCCACCATCTTAGTTGCATTAGTGCTTAAAGCGGAGCTCCACCCTAAAGTGGAACTTCCGCTCATCGGATTCCCCCCCCTCCGGTGCCACAATTGGCACCTTTCGGGGGGGAGGGGGGACAGGATACCGTGACGTCACCGCGGGGCTCCCTCCTCCTCCTCCCCTGGCCGCCGGGCTAATAGGAGAGAGGAGCGAGCCTCGCTTATGTGCAGTAGGGTTCCCGGCGTGAAGCTGAAAGGCTACACTGCCGTGTTCCCTTACCCGCAATGGCGACGGCAGCACCCCACAGCTGATGGGAAACATCAGCTGCGGTGCCGACATCGAGGGACTGCAGGACAGGTAAGTCTCCATTTATTAAAAGCCAGCAGCTGCAGTATGTGTAGCTGCTGGCTTTTAAAAAAAAAAAAATTCCCGGAACACCCCTTTAAAAAGGCACATCACTATCCCCTTTCTGTGACCTCCGGAGGTTTGTTCTTTGGAGTGTTTTCTCTTTCTTGTTGGAGTACAAAACTCTTGTTTAAAGCTCTCCAACATTGACTTCAGCCACGGACAGATATTCATCACTGGCAGTTGGGGGGGGGGGTGATAAGGAGAAACTGACTTTTTTTTTTTTTGGGATTTGGATATTTTATTAGAAGCTACTGCAAACTAATGTAAAGACAGGAGAAACTGACTTTAAAGCCCCTGTGTTTATCTGATCTTTATCATTGCTGTGGCTCCCCTCCTCCAAAAAAAAAAATCAGGGCCTAGGAGGTCTAAACTCTGCCCTTGAGCCAGGTTTTTGGTTACCCATAATCTTGGTTGTAGGTAGCTCCTTAGGAGATGAACAATACATTCCTTTTTTTTATCTTTCATCATTATCTACTTCCCTGTAATGGGTGTGGACAAGTATTTCTGGAGTGCCGTTTTAAATTGGCACTGAAGAAAACATAGGTAAAAAAAAATTGACAAAACCCGTTGATGCTCCCCGCTGAGACCACCGCCTGTGGAAGGGAATTGCACATCCTGGCCGCTCTTCCAGTAAAGATCCCTCTACGTAGTTTATGGTTAAACCTCTTTTCTTCTAATTTTAATGAGTGGCCACGTGTCTTATTAAACTCCCTTATGCGAAAAAGTTTTATCCCTATTGCGGGGTCACCAGTATGGTATTTGTACATTGAAATCATATCCCCTCATAAGCGTCTCTTCTCCAGAGAGAATAAATTCAGTGCTCGCAACCTTTCCTCATAACTAATATCCTCCAGACCCTTTATTAGATTTGTTGCCCTTCTCTGTACTTGTTCCATTTCCAGTTCATCCTTCCTGAGGACTGGTGCCCAGAACTGGACGGCATACTCCAGGTGCGGCTGGACCAGAGTCTTGTAGAGTGGGAGAATTATTGCTTTATTCCTGGAGTTAATCCCTTTTTTAATGCATGAACGCGCAAACGAGTCATACATGCCTTCAGTGGCTGACGTTTGTGCACAGAGGAATTTGGCTAACAAAATGCTTGACCGACTACTGCGCATGAAATCAACTAACACTCACAAAATTGACGCTGCTAAGGCCCCCTTACACTCGACCTCATCACGCCTACAGTAAGCAGGCGGGCAGCGGACAATTTGCTACACCAAACACCTTTTTGAATTAGCAAACAAATTTCAGCAATCAAGTGAGTTTATCTACATATATATAGTACTATATTTATGTAGATAAACTCACTCGATTGCTGAAATTAGTTTGCTAATTGCACATGTAGCGACCTCACCCCTCTCACCCCTTCTTCTTCTCGGCTTGTTGTCTCGTCTAGGGGGGAGTATGAGAGGAGGGATGAGATACATCACGGCCCATGTCCTCTTTTGGATAGAGGTGAAGGCCAGAACCTATTTTACCATCAGGTCGTGTGTATAACCCAGAGCCAAGTTTTTTTCTGTAAATGACCCCCTCTGCTCCCAGTAACTGGAGTTCCACACCACTGAAAAGGTCCAACTCGTATTTATTCTCCAACAGCAATAAATCGTCAGTTAGCACAGACAGGTTGTGACCAAAGAACAGTTCAGTATAGGTGGGGAGTAGGTCGAGGCACAATCCTTAGGTAGAACCAACCATTGTGGTGTCACCAACGGTTATGGCGCACAGTCGCTGCCACCAACTGTGTAGAACAGAGAGTGAATTACCTTCGCTAAACGCAGCCCCTGTCAGAGGGAAGACATCCGTCCAAGAGAGTTACCAGAGGCCCCGCCGTCACCAGCAATGCTGCACCGGACTGTTCGGAGGGGTTACACTCCCTGGCCTCCTCATCTCAGACTCTGGCACCCAAGGCTTTAGGGCCCCCTCGGATTCCTCCACCCTTGCGGGACCCAGTCGAAGGTACCGGGCCCCAGGCCTCTTCAATAGTACCTCACCCCAGGCTAAAGGTGCCTGGGATGGACTCCATCTCCCGCTCCGGCCAGGTCAAGGGCACCTGGGCCCGGAACTTCGGAATGCCGGCACCCAGGCTGAAGGTACCGGGGCGCGACTCTGACCTCTAAATCTGAACCCCGTGGTCAGGGCGTCCGCCCCCCGCCCCTTTATCTCCTCTCCCTCAGCGTCACTGCAGGTTCCCTGCCCTGTGGTACAACCACCAGAAGAGGACAAAAAAGGGTACAGTACTGCAGTGAGGGTTCAACCCCGGCCCAGTGCGACAGCGCCACCCACAGGCCGAAGGGAACCTCACACCACCAGAGTCCTCCAGGAACAACAAATGGTCCCAAATTCCCTAACAATCCATGCATCCAGGTTACACTACCACCCAGATGCCTCCCCTAGATTCAAAATACCCGCTACACACACATTTCTGTCTGCTCTCCAGGCCCCTCCTCCTCCTCTCCCAGCCAGTTACAGGAGACGGTGGCTTTTCGTTTCTCCCCCTCTATGAACAATCTCCTCCCACCTCCAGTCCAGCAAAGACACAATCTCCACTGAACTGGTGGTGATTCAGATGAGAAGGAGCCCGGGAGACCAGGGGGAGGTGCCAGGTGCCAACTAAAAAATACCCCAACTGAAACAGCAAGATGATGATACAATCTGGTATCCTCCACCTGATGCGTTTTAGAGACTGTGTGGCTCCTTCATCAGGGGTATAAGAGGTTACCTTGTCTTCAATATAAGTACATATGTCAGAAACAGTACTGTTTCTGACATATGTAGATATCATCATCTTGCTGTTTTAGTTGGTGTATTTTCAGTTGTTCATATTATGTATATTTCTTGTTTCCTGACTTTTACTGATGATTCATAATAAATATCTGTTTTTATCAATCTATCTGTTATGTGTTTGAAGTACCAATAAAGTCCCACAATTTGGGAACCTCTATGTCTATATTGGCCAAATAAATCGCAATAATATTGCAGTGCAGAATTTCACATTGGAAACCTTCTGCTTTACGTGGTTTTAAGCATGTAACATGTATTCCTACTTTATTATTGATGTGCTTTGTTGATTTCCTCCAGTTCTGTGTAGTTATCCAGGGTGCAACTTTGCCTTTGTGCAGATGCCTCCTGTAATAAAGACCGGTCACTTTTTTCTCTACTCCAAGATAACTATTCTTATATCCACCCCTGTGGTTTACTCAAGGGAGCCTGTAGTTGGTGTGCCTTCATGTTCTCTCCCACAGCTCTGCTTAAGCCTGGTACACATTAATATTTTTTTTCATTCAACCCTGCCAGTTGAATAAAAAAAAACTGACTGCTCCGGTCGGAGCCACTGTGCTGACAGTCCGATGTTAGTACAACAAGAGCTGTTGTGTTCTGACAGGGGGGTGGCCCCTGCGAGAACACTTCAGAAACTTCAACCATTGGCTGAGAGCGCTCTTTGGAAGGCGGTCGTCAGCTGGTTTTCCAGCATGCTCGTCCAACAGAAACAGTCCAAATGGCTGGCTTCTGTTGAAAATGGACTTTAAATCTTAAAGAAAGCTATTGGTGGGCATCAAAATGATGAAGCTATGTTACTTTACCTGAATAACTGAATAAACAATTGCATTTATAATAAAAAAAACAAACAAACACGCTTTTCAATCGCTTTAGCGCTAAAAATAGCGCCTGTAAAGTGCCTGAAAAATGCCTCTTCTGCAATCCCAGTGTTAAAGCCCAAGTGCTTTCACACTGGGGTGGTGCACTTGCAGGATGTTAGAAAAAGTCCTGCAAGCAGCATCTTTGGGGCGGTTTGCGAGCGGTGTATACACCCGCTCCTCCACCGCCCCTGCCCATTGGAATGCATTGGCAGTGCTGCCGAAGCGCCTGCAAAGCGATTTGGCAGCTGTGCTACACGGGAGCTCCTGCCCGCATAGCTATAACAGCGGTAAAGCGCCACTAAAACTAGCGGCGCTTTACCGCTACCACCCCCACCGCCCCAGTTTGAAAGGGCTCTTAAAGTAGTTTTAAAGGGTGCAGTGGGCTTTATATAGTTACTGAGGGTAAGCTAAGCTCCTTTCAACTATCCTGGACCTATTCTTATACCAAAAGACAACCCCTTATTAGCTAGGGACATGCCATTATCACATCATTTACTGAGAAAGTGAGAATTAGTGATGAGCCAAACATATTTTAGCATACTTTACTAAAGTTCGGGTGCAGAATCCTACATATTCCTAACAAAAGTAAATATAATCATAATCATTGCTTCACCATATCTTTAAAATACATCATATACACAGTATACAGCGGGGCAAAAAAGTATTTAGTCAGCCACCAATTGTGCAAGTTCTCCCACTTAAAAAGATGAGAAGGGCCTGTAATTGTCATCATAGGTATACCTCAACTATAAGAGACAAAATGTGGAAACAAATCCAGACAGACAATCACATTGTCTGATTTGGAAAGATTTTTTTTTGCAAATTACAGTGGAAAATAAGTATTTGGTCACCTACAAACAAGCAAGATTTCTGGCTCTCACAGACCTGTATCTTCTTATTCAAGAGGCTTCTCTGTCCTCCACTCATTACCTGTATTAATGGCACCTGTTTGAACTTGTTATCAGTATAAAAGACACCTGTTCACAACCTCAAACAGTCACACTCCAAACTCCACTATGGTGAAGACCAAAGAGCTGTCGAAGGACACCAGAAACAAAATTGTAGATCTGCACCACGCTGGGAAGACTGAATCTGCAATAGGCAAGCAGCTTGGTGTATAGAAATCAACCGTAGGAGCAATAATTAGAAAATGGAAGACATACAAGACCACTGATAATCTCCCTCGATCTGGGGCTCCACGCAAGATCTCACCCTGTGGGGTCAAAATGATCACAAGAACGGTGAGCAAAAATCCCAGAATCAAATGGCGGGACCTAGTGAATGACCTGCAGAGAGCTGGGACCAATGTAACAAAGGCTACCATCAGTAACACACTACGCCACCAGGGACACAGATCCTGCAGTGCCAGACGTGTCCCCCTGCTTAAGCCATGTCCGTGCCCGTCTGAGGTTTGCTAGAGAGCATTTGGATGATCCAGAAGAGGATTGGGAGAATGTCATATGGTCAGATGAAAAAAGTAGAACTGTTTGGTAGAAACACAACTCGTCGTGTTTGGATGAGAGAGAATGCCGAGTTGCAACCAAAGAACACCATACCTACTGTGAAGCATGGGGGTGGCAACATCATGCTTTGGGGCCGTTTCTCTGCAAAGGGAACAGGACGACTGATCCGTGTACATAAAAGAATGAATGGGGCCATGTATCATTAGATTTTGAGTGCAAACCTCCTCACATCAGCAAGGGCATTGAAGATGAAACGTGGCTGGGTCTTTCAGCATGACAATGATCCCAAACACACCGCCCGGGCATTGAAGGAGTGGCTTCGTAAGAAGCATTTCAAGGTCCTGGAGTGGCCTAGCCAGTCTCCAGATCTCAACCCCATAGAAAACCTTTGGAGGGAGTTAAAAGTCTGTGTTGCCCAGCGACAGCCCCAAAATAGCACTGCTCTAGAGGAGATCTGCATGGAGGAATGGGCCAACATACCAGCAACAGTGTGTGACAACCTTGTGTGAAGATTTACAGAAAACGTTTGACCTCTGTCATTGCCAACAAAGGATATATAATAAAGTATTGAGATGAACTTTTGATATTGACCAAATACTTATTTTCCACCATAATTTGCAAAGAAAAATCTTTCCAAATCAGACAATGTGATTGTCTGGATTTGTTTCCACATTTTGTCTCTCATAGTTGAGGTATACCTATGATGACAATTACAGGCCTCTCACATGTTTTTAAGTGGGAGAACTTGCACAATTGGTGGCTGACTAAATTTTTTTGCCCCACTGTACATACCGAGTGTGAAGTTACAGTATATAGTTCCAGTATGTACAATGCAGATGTAAGGGAGTGTAGCGATACCTTCAACTAAGAGGGCTGCGGATTTAGTTTGGGCCCTGAAGACAGCTCCGCCAACCTCCGGCAATTTACTCGACCCCCTACTGGCACAGTTAGTTATGGCAGCAATATAATTCTTATACTATATGATAAAACTCAGACACCAAGGCAATAATGAAAGGGGTATCTAATTTACTTTAGATTTGTGGTAAAAAGGTTAACAGTGGTAACAGTTCACATAAAATAGGTTGCAGAGCCCTGCAGCAATAAACATACTTATACACTAATGGAATAGTAAAGGTGCGCTGCGTGGGCGACCGTTAACTAGGCGCCCTGTGGCGCAGCAACTAAATGAACTAACTAGCTGACCAGGCCTGGCTCAGATATCTAAAACTCAGTCTATAGGGGATGATGGTTTCTTCACCGGCAAGTCTTTAAAGGTGGTGCACATAACAGAATAACATTTGTAATCCAGTGGGAAGATTGTAATAGAATAACACTTTACTGAAGAACCCCTGAGTTCAGCTCTGATTTGGATCTCCAGTGAGAGTATCAGATATAAACTTGTGGGCCACGGCAGTCTATAGGCACATCAGCAACAAACAGTATTTGGTCTGAGCATACGCTCGCTCACCCCTCCGGACGCGATCCCAGTCCGGGAACTTCCCCCGACTGTGTCCTCACACACAGTGTCTTCAGCAATCCGATCCAACCAAGGCTGTAGATAAGCGAAGTCAGATGCCACCCAGGCTCGCAGTGGGGTGTAAGGCTCTTTGGTGCTGCGCAAGGCCTCAGGCTTCAGGCCTTGCACTCCGCTATATCCGCACAGGAGGATCAGTCACTGAAGTCTCGTGTCCCAAAGAGGCCGAGCCCAGCCTCGCCTCCTCCTTTTATAACCCCTCCCATGAGTCTCTGAGGTGGAAACATTGCCGAAAGGGATTCTGGGCAAGGTAGTCCTGGGAGTCTTAAAGGGGACCCCGCTACAGGAGAAATAAAAGGGGGGGGGGACAAGGATAATAATTTGGATTGAAAAAAGAGCAGTCGGCTCAGCATCCACACAGACACAAGCCCTCCTGGGACTGTGCATTGCGTCCCATCCAATTTATGGCAAATTGATGACGCTCTGGTACTTGTGAGGAGAGCTCCGTGGACTTGTATTGACTTTCCTATACCAGTCAAAAAGGTATTATTCTATGTTTTTTATTTTTTTGTACCATTGAGCCATCAGGAGTTTCCTAAGTATTGGAGGAGTGTGAACATCCTGTGGTTTCTCTAGATCTCCCTTGTTTGTAAAGGCCGCGGCTGGGTCACAGTCGACTGTGTGTTTACTTACCTTCCATCTGGTAAGCAGCCATTTCTAATAGTGTTTATGCCAAGCAAGATGTGCTAACGTACAAGATTGTCGGATACACTGTAGCCCATTGGTTTTCCCCCTCTGGATTTTCCCATCTTGAGGATACATCTTTGGACATAGATATCCCTGATTGGGATATATTTATATAATTTTTTGGCGCAGTTTTCTTTTCCACTAATAATTTGGATTTACAATATTCAATTTCTTCCATTTTACAAGGTCAACACATTTTGTAGTAAGATTGGAATGTGGAAAGAGTTACATTTACTTTGAAGAAACCATATTTTTATAAAGAAGATAAAGCAAAAAAATATTATGAATAGTCAAATGTTGTAATAAATGCAACAAAGAAGAACTTACAACTCAATTAAAATAAAATATTAAAAAAACAATATGCAACTGAATAATACGTTATGTAGTATGCGTTTCAGTAATGTAAGGCAGAGTTTATAGAGTGAATAAAAACTGTCCATGCTAATATTTTCTTCTATTCTATTGTTTCTTCAATTACTGGTGCTTGGCAACACTCTGTAGGTGAATAGTCCCTAATGATCCCTTCACCAGTCCTCAAGTCAGGTGCCAGCCCAGCTCGCGTGCTGCACAATGGAACACAAGGAAGATTCGGACGTCTGCACACCAAAAATCCACTTTATTTGTTATGAACATTAAAAGCAAATGACAGATGGAACAAGTACAGTGGGAGAAAAGCAGGCAGACGCATTTTTGCGCTGGGGTTATGGTAATAATTAAGCGCTGACTCCTGGCGAAACACATCTACCTTGTCCCCCACTGTACTTGTTCCATCTGTCAAATGGTTTTAATGTTTATAAAAAATAAAGTGGTTGTTGTTGCAGCCATCCGGATCTTCCTTGTCTTCTACTGGTGCTTGGCACCTTCAGAAATTATCACATTTATTAAAATTTTTAATCACTTCCGCCCCGGACCATTTGTCAGCTTAAAGACCGGAGGTCTTTTTACAATTTGGCACTGCGCTGCTTTAACTGGTAATTGAGCGGTCATGCAATGTTGTACCCAAACGAAATTTGCATCCTTTTTTTCCCCACAAATAGAGCTTTCTTTTAGTGGTATTTTATGACCTCTGCGTTTTTTTTTTTTGCGCTATAAACAAAAATAGAGCAACAATTTTGAAAAAAAAATCAATATTTTTTCATTTTTGCTATAATAAATATCCCCAAAAATATAAAAAAAATGTTTTTTTTTCTCCTCAGTTTAGGCCGATACGTATTCTTCTACATATTTTTGTTAAAAAAAAAAAAAAAAAAAAATCGCAATAAGCGTTTATTGATCAGTTTACGCAAAAGTTATAGCGTCTACAAAATAGGGGATAGTTTTATGGCATTTTTATTAATCTTTTTTTTTTTTTACTAGTAATGGCAGTGATCAGCAATTTTTAACGCGACTGCGACATTATGGCGGACACATTGGACACCTTTGACACATTTTTGCGACCATTGTAATTTTTACAGCGATCAGTGCTATAAAAATGCACTGATTACTGTGAAAATGACACTGGCAGTGAAGGGGTTAACCACTACTGGGCACTGTAGGGGTTAAGTGTGCCCTAGGGATGTGTTCTTACTGTAGGGGGGATGGGCTGTGTGTGACAAGACAGTGATCACCGCTTCCGATTACAGGAAGCGGTGATCACTGTCATTGTCACTAGGCAGAGTGGGGAGATGCTTGTTTACATCAGCATCTCCCCATTCTTCCCCACCGTGAGACGATCTCGGGTATCCCTGTGACGATCAAATCCACGGGACCCGCGGTTGGGCTCACGGAGCTCGCGGCGGGCGCACGTGCGTCCACAATGCCGCTTCCTTAAAGGGTACCTACAGGTACGTCCTTTTGCCCAGGAGTGCCATTCTGTCGACGTATATCTGCGTTCGGCGGTCGGCAAGCAGTTAACGTCATGTTGGAGGAGTAATCGGTTCAAGGCCCTTAAAAATACAGTACATATAAAGTTGACATGTGATAAACTGCAGGAATATTGTCAAAATATAATCACATATTTAATGCATTCTTTGTTTTTCCAAAAATCGGGGTAATTTACATAATATATAACATCACTTTGCCAGTTTCGAAGACATAAAAGTACAAATTCAGAGTACATATATTTGTGGATAAGTGGATTAAAAAGCCAAGCAAAGTTGAACCTGCGCTTTTAGGCCTCATGCCCACTGACGTTTTTACAGCTGCGTTTTTTAGAGCTTAAAAACGCCTGTCCATGTTATTGTAAATAATATTTTTTTTTTTTTTTAAAAACAAAAAAAAACCTCGGAGCTAAAAACGCGACCGCGCGTTAGTGTGCGTTTTTGCGCGTTTGACGCTCGCGTTTTTTTCTGCCTAATTCTGACGCTGAGGAACGCACTGGTCCTGGGTTTTTTTTACAGCTTAAAAAAGTCTATGCTATTTGCAGCTCAAAAACATCTAGGTGGGCATGAAGCTATAGACTAACATGGACAGGCGTTTTTAAGCTGTAAAAAACGCTCAAAAACGCGGCTGTAAAAACGTCCGTGGGCATGAGGCCTTAAAGATCAACAAAAGCAGCACCCATATTTTAATGCAAACAATTTCCTTGTTAAAGTATTTTATTGAAAGAAATATAACAGAAATGTACAGAATATACATTTATAATGGTTGTAGAACATTGATTACATATTTCTATTATAAAGAATACGTAGTAAATTCATGGTCTACAATGTGCATATTGTTGTATAGTTTCTAAGGGCTAAGCAGAAATCAACGGTGGATACATCCACGCACTAGATGTATGTTACAGTAGATGGTAAGATAACGAATAAACAAATATTATTTGGTTTAGTATAATTAAGAACTAGTGCAATATTATAATGCCGCTTAGATAATGCTTTTCAAATAAAAATAAAGATCTAAGTGAACTTTAAATGGACGTAAAAGATAGCGTAAAAATTACATGAAAATAGAAATGGATAAGTAGGTAACCTAAAAATAAGTAGAATAGGATAGTAGGAAAGTAGAGGGGGGGGGTATAGGAGTCCACTCGGATGGCTCGAGTTCATTGGTCTTTGACCTGTGTATTACAACAGGATAATAGAGTGTTCACAATATGATCCACCTGCTACCATGGCATGAGAATCAAGTCTTCGCGGAATGAGGATAGGTGATATTTAATCCATGGGTTCCATAACTTTTCAAAGATTGGAATTTGATCTCTTTCTATGGCCAGCATTTTGGCGTGAGCCATAAATCCATTGACTCTACGTATAGTCTCGGCTATTTCCAGTTTAGGGGACTTCCATGCTTTTGCAATTGTTTGTTTGGCTGCCGTAAACAATTGAGTGAGAAGTTTAAATTGTTTATATGTGATATAATCTGGTTTTAAATTTAGCAAGGCCGTGGCTGGGTCAGGATGTATAGTGAAGCCAAATATTCTGGAGGCAGTTTCAAATATCTGTTCCCAGTATAATTGTATCAACGGGCAAGACCACCAAATGTGTAGGTGGGTGCCTGGGTCGGGACAGCCCCGGAAGCATTGGCCTGTTTGGTTTGGCGTAAATTTCGCCAATCTATAGGGAACGAGGTACCAACGGGTTAGAACTTTATAGTTGGTTTCTACCGCCAAAACATTTGGTGAAGAAGATTTTGTTATAGACCATATTTTGGACCAATCAGCCACATCGAATTCTCTTTCCAGGTCCTCCTCCCATTTACGTGCATAAGGTGGTTTGTCTAAACCTGGGTAAATTGTAATGTGGGTGTATATTGACGATATTAGTCCTCTTGAATGGGGGTCTTTTAAACATGCAGATTCAAATATTGTAAGTTGGGATAAAGGGGTGTCAGTAATTAACAAAGGTGCGTAAAAGTTTTTAATTTGGAGATATCTGAAAAGTTCAGAGTTCGGCAAGTTATAGGTGTCGCAAAGGGTAGGAAACGTATGAAAAGATGATGTAGAGGTTAGGTAATTAAGCCGAGTAATATTCAATGAATTCCATACCCTAAATGACTTGGGTGAGACCCATGCTGGGTAAAAAGCAGGGTTTTTAAGGAATGATAAGAGAGGGTTGTGAGGTGATTGTAGCTGATGTTTAAATCTAAGGTTATCCCATATGGCTAAAGAGTGTTTTATAATAGGGTTACTTAGGGTTTTTCTTTCTTTTTTTTTATTCAATATTTTTATTTCAAAATGCATAGGTTATACATAAAGCACGGGTCAGTCATATGTAAGCAATAGTAAACGTTCAGAGGAATTGAAACTGATTATAGCTGTGATAGATAGAAGCAAGAGCAGTGGCCTATCGTCCGTCCAGAATCTATGTAGAGTAGTAACTGTCGGCATATCCATAGGGAGATAAATTAAAGCAGGAAGCATGTTCCGCTCCCCCCAACACCTCGAATGGGAACTGACTGTGTTGGAAGGGGGATCCCAGAACCTCCCATTATTCCGATCCTCGTCAACTGGAGGAAGGCTTATACCAAAATTTTAGAATTCAGAACAGAATTAAAGTGTTGACTACTCATGCTCTACCTGAGATCTTGTGAACCTGACCTCTAATCCTAAAAAAACATTGGCCGCGATAAAAAAGGGGAAAAAAGTGGACAGATAAACACAGAGACTCAGAGCGAGCCGAAAGGAAAAAGAAAGGAATGAAGAGCTAGAACATCACCTGAAATGCTGAGGATGCACTACACCTGCTTGGAAGGAGAACCAATGAGGATTCCCATCTGTTGGGCCCATGGTTCCCATACCTTTTCGAATTTGTCCGTTGTGTTTAGTAATATACTGGAAAGCTTTTCTTGCGACATTATCCAAGATATTTTCTTTGTAGCCGCAGGAAAAGAGATCTTTGGTTGTTTCCAGGCCTTTGCCACCGTAAGCTTTGCGCCCAACAATATAAAATGAGTTAACCTTCGGGAAGATTTGGGGATCTCTGGGATTTGAGCATTCAGTAGGGCAATCGTCGGGGTCCTGGGGATCCGAGTTCCAATCAGCTTGTTAATTAAATTAAAAATGTTCTTCCAGAATGGGCGAATTCTGGGGCATTCCCACCATATGTGGGCCATTGTGCCTATATGTTGGCAACCTCTAAAACATAGAGGATCCGCTGTGGGGTAGATCGAGGCTAGTCTGGAAGGGGTATAGTACCACCGAGAAATCACTTTAAGGCTAGCCTCCATCAATGCAGTGTTGAGGATACCTTTAAATGACCGAAAGCATGCATTCTGCCATCCCTCCAGATCCCACTGGAATTGGAAGTCAGATTCCCAGGCAGTCATAAAGGCCTCCTTAGAGGACGCAGATGCAAGCGACGAGTAGATCACCGAGATCCCCCCCCTCTGGTCCCTGGCCCGACCACACCACAACTCGTAATTGGTAAACTTTGGCGGAATGGGCCTTTCTTTCCATAGGGAATGTAGAAAGTGAGATATTTGGCCAAACCTGAATCGTTCCGAGTCTGGCAGATCTAGTGTTTTGATACAGTGGTTTAGGGTGAAGGGGCCTGCTGCTGTAAAGAATTGCCCAATTCGGTAAAGTCCCTTGTCCAGCCACCATTTGAAAGCTAAGACGTCTTTCCCGGGAGGAAAGTTCGGGTTGTTGAAAAGGTGAGTTAGGGGTCTGTATGAGGATACTAATGAAGTTGACGAACGCAGCCCATCCCATAGGGCGAAAGAGTGGGAAAGGGTAGGGGATAAAATCGGGGGTCTGTCTTTCGGGGGGCTCCAGAGTAGGAAGTCTAGCGTGAAACGAGGGACGGCCTGTCTTTCTATATTCACCCAATCAGGTTTCTCAAATCGTGAATAGACTACAGATAACTGAGCTAACCTGGCTGCCTGGTAATATTTGTGAAGATGGGGCAAGCCGAGACCTCCTTTCCGTTTGTGAAGGTGTAGAGTCTTTTGAGGTAACCTAAATCCCCCCTTTCCCCAGATGAATTTCATTATTTTACTTTGGAATGATTTAATGTGATTCTTCCGTATGGGTACGGGAAGAGAGCGAAAAAGGTATAATAACCTCGGGAGTAACGTCATTTTTATAGAATGTACCCTTCCCAGCCAGGAGATTATTTTTGGACCAAGTGAGTAGATCTGATTCTAGCTTACGATACATAGGGGGATAGTTATTCATGTAGAGGAATTCTGTCTTAGATGTCAAGTTGATCCCCAAGTACCTAAGAGAGGATTCGCTCCAGGCAAACCGGAAGGATTGTTTTAGGAGATCCACAGTGTCGTTTGGTAGTGAGATATTCATGGCTTGGGATTTGGTGTAATTCACGTGGAGGCCAGATACCATTGCAAAGTCATCCAGAGTTTTACATAAGTTCGGGAGGGAAGTGATGGGGGAGGTTATAAACAGCAAAATGTCGTCCGCAAAGAGACCGCATTTATGTGTTTGGGGGCCACAGGAGACACCTTGTATGTTCGGGTTTTGGCGAATTGCGATGGCGAGTGTCTCAATAGCTATCGCGAAGATGAGCGGAGATAAAGGGCAACCTTGTCTAGTCCCTTTCTTTATATGTATGGGTTTCGAGTAACAGCCCTGGAGTCGTATGTATGCTGAAGGGTTGGAGTATAAGGCACGTATCAGTCCCAAAAACCGTGTGCCGAAACCCCAGCATTCTAAGAGAGCAAAGATATAGGGCCAGGACACCGAATCAATGGCCTTGTGGAGGTCCAGCGAAAGGAGCATTCCCGATTGCTTGGGACCTCCCACCCAGTTTGTTTGGAGAATGGAAACTAAATCTATTGCCCTCCTTATCTGATCAGGGCCCTGCCTGCCAGGGATAAACCCCACTTGGTCCTTATGGATATATGTGCTTATGAAAGAAGCCAAACGGATAGCTAGTATTTTAGTTAAGATTTTTAAATCATTATTTATTAGAGAAATGGGTCGATAATTTCCAATCTCTTCCGGATTCTTGTCCGGCTTAGGGATTACTGTAATATACGCAGTATTGAGTTGAGGATCGAGTGGGTCTCCCCTTGTTTTAGCATTAAGGAAATTAGTTAGATGCGGGGCTAGGGTCTCGGCAAACGCTTTATAATAGGGGTTCGAGAGCCCATCCGGCCCTGGGGCCGATCCCGTCTTTAGGTCTTTAATCACCTCCATAACCTCTCCTTCAGTAAAGGGTGCTTCAAGCTCCCCTTTATGCTCCGGGGAGAGCGACGGTAAGGGAAGGCTATGCAGGAAGTTGCGGACGGAATCGTCATTACCGAGCGTGTGGGGACTATATAGATTTGTATAGAAAGCCTGGAAAGCGTCTAATATCTTGGATGGGTTGGCTGTAGTGCCCTGTCCAGGGATCCTAATCTGAGGCATTGCATATGTTCTGAAGCGTGGTGTTAGTCTAGCAGCCAACATGGAGCCCATCCTGTCCCCCATGGAGTAAAATCTATTTTTGCTCCATCTGATTTGTTTGTCTGCATTGGCCGTGAGCACAAGATTGAGCTCCAGTCTAGCCTTGTCTAGTTGCGCTGCCATTAAGGGGGAGGGATTTAGTTTGTGCTGGGCTCTTAGCTTTGTGTATATCCCTTCTAACCTTACTCTGTCCGCTTCCCTCTCCCTCTTTATCTGGGCTCCCATCCTAATGAATTCCCCTCTCATAAAAGTTTTGTGAGCCGCCCACAGGGTTTCGGACGTTGTCCCATCTACGTTGTTAAGAATGAAGTATTCCTTCATTGCCTTATCTAGCATGGTGACTCGGATAGGGTCGGAGAGAATGGATTCGTTCAGTCTCCAGTGTCTCTGGCCCGGCCTTGAGCTTTGCATTGTAAGGGACATGCTCACAATGGAGTGGTCCGACAAAACCGTGTCCCTGATGTGGGATTTTACAACAAGTGGGATAGTGTGGTTTGAAACTAACAGGTGGTCAATTCGAGCATAGGAGTTGTGGGGATGGGAAAAGTGTGTATAATCTCGCTTGGACGGATTTAGTTCTCTCCACACATCGGTCAGACCCTGAGCGTGGATGAGTTTGGCGATTTTCAGGCTCTCTTTGGTCGGACGTGTCAGTTGGGCCGAGGGAGGTTTAGATCTATCCAGACCCTGATCAAATGCTGCGTTGGAGTCCCCACCAAAAATGATTGTGCCCTCCAACAGAGGAGCTAGCTTGTCAAATAGTTGTTTGAAGAAGGCTGCTTGACCTTTGTTGGGCGTGTAGTAGGATATCAGGGAGTATAAGTGGCCTTCGATCGTGCCCTTTACTAAGATGTACCTGCCCTCTGGATCTTTTACATCAGAGATCCAGGTGAAGTTGCACGTTTTTGCTAATAAGACGGCCACCCCCTTTGACTTATTAACCGCACTGGCCATATAGAAGTTCGGGAAGTGGGAGTGGAGGAACTTGGGACTGTACCGGGCCGGGAAATGGGTTTCCTGTATCATTACAATGTCCAAGCTTGACGATTTGTAGGTATTAAAGAGTTTCCTACGTTTGAGGGGGGAGTTTAGGCCCTGGACATTGTGTGTAGCGACCTTTAAGGCCGTGTGAGTGTGGTCAGCCATGGACCCCGAGGGGAGAAGCACTGCAATGTCCATCGCCACTTACCGCTGGGACCTCCGGCGACTCCAGAGCGACGATTAGATCGCCGGTATCGTACTTCTGGGATCCCGCAGACTTGAGAGGCTTACCGGTGGTAGTGTCTAAAAGAAACAAAAATGTCAGGTGATGCTCAAAAGAGAAAAAAGGGGATAGAAAGAAAGTTAGAAAGGACAGAACAGGAGGAAGGTTTCCCCCCGCGCAGGAGAATGCTCCCGGCGGGAGAGAAAAGTTCCTAACTGTCATCTCACCAAAAATCGTGAGACAAAAGTAGGAAGTCCAAATCTCCTGGCTAAAAGCCTTGGAGATCCTATCCGAAGACCAACTGGGGTTCAAGGGATAGGTGGAGGCACATGTGAGCCACCCCAAACCAGGGCGCCCTGTAAATTTAAACAACTATGCTCCTAAAGCAACGTGAACCAATAAACGGACAGTAGCATTGAAGCAATTACCCAGGTATAAGCGGTCAGAGGCACCCCCCACCCCACCCGCACGGGCAGGAGGGAGGGGGAGGGAACCCCCGATCCGCCGCCGCTAATGAGATGGAGTAAAGCATATTTACTTCAGGAAAGTGGCTATAGTATCGCCCTTGTCCCCCAGACGGGGGAGGCATAGTTAGGAAACCCATCTCTAGACGTAGGAGGGGAGAAACAACAAATAAAACCGTTTGTTAACATGTAAAGAGAGAACACCGGAGAAAACGATTTCCGGGGTAGTATGAGAGTCATCCTCATAGGAGAAGAGAAAAGTCCGATGCGGGTGCATCAGTATGCGTCGAACCGACACCTCGCGACAATCAAAGTCTCATTTAGGACCTGTATGCGATGATCTTCTGGCCTTGGATTTGTTCCAGAGGGGATCCGGCGGACTTGTGGGAGGCGGGCGTTTATTCGATCCTGATGACGACGTCTCCATGTCCGACTCCTGGGAAATGATCTTCAGGCTGAGAAGCAACTTTTCTCCCATGGCGAAGTTGGAGAAGGCATGATCTCGGCCTTTGTAGGTGAACTTCACGGCGAAGGGGAATGCCCATCTGTATTTAACCTCCTTCTGTGTCAAAGCAGATAGTAGCGGTTTTAGGGTACGTCTGCGCTGTATGGTGGAAGGAGAGAGATCCGCAAAAATTTGCACCGGGTGCCCCTGGCAGATCACTTGATGCATTGAGCGGGTCTGTTTCATGACCGCCTCCTTGACAGCATAGTAGTGGGGCTTTACAATAATGTCCCTGGGGGAGCCATCTTTCCTGGGGGGTCCCAGCGCTCTATGTGCTCTGTCCAGCTCCAGGCGGGGTGTAGGGATGTTTGGGATCAGGGACCTCATAAGTTCTTGCGTGGCAGATTCAACATCGATAATTGATTCCGGGAGACCTCTGATTCTGAAATTATATCTCCTGGACCTGTTCTCGAGGTCATCTATGCGGGAGAAAGCTGTGTCCAGTTGGTCATGTAAGGTCTGAATAAGATCAGAGTTCTGGTGAGAGGCAGCTGCAGTTTGATCGAGCTTAATTTCTATGGCTTCCATCCTGGACCCTATATTTTGGATGTCTGCTTTAATGTCCCCTGTGATTTTAGCAGCTGTGGAGGCTAGACCTGTCTCTAGAAGGGTAGAGAATTTGAGGAATAAGTCTGCTGCATTAAAGGATTGATCTGGGCCTGCAGCGCCATGGGGAGAGAATCCTGTGTGAGGAGATTCTGTAGGCCCAGCAGGAGAGTAAGCCTGTGCCCCAAAGGAGTGTCTCAGGAGGGATTCTGTGGAGGCTGGAGAGGGTGTCAAGGGCTGCTGATTGTGTCCCTTCATCTCCGGGGTATAGGAGAGGAGAGTGGGGGCCAGTACTTGCCTGCAATCCTGTGTCCCCTCAGTGGCTGTGTGAGGCTGTGAGGTCGCAGCAGCCGCGGAGGCCATCTTGGTATACCCGGGGGGTGTGGAGGCGGCGAATTGGCTGTCTAATTGCCGTCTGACGCCCGTTCGGCTCATACGAGGGCGTGCGCGAGTGTCGCGGGGTGTCGATTCCCCGTTCTCCGGTGTCTGAGCGTTGCGGGAGCGGGTGCTGTGGGCGCTGCTGGATCGGGATGGCGCGGAGCTCCGAGTTCAGGCAGCCATCTCGGAACTCTCGCGCATGCGCGCCTCAGGGTTTTTCTTTCTTTAGGGAGGAGCCATAGTACATTGGATATAGATAGAGGGTCGCATTCTGCTGCTTCTATTATTACCCATATAGGTATATCGTCATTAGTGTGATATTTAGTGAGGCTGGCAATATGTGCCGCTCTATAATAATTAGCAAAATTCGGGAACCCAAGGCCTCCCTTAAGTTTCGGTAAATAAAGTGTATGTAACGATACACAGGGTTTTTTGGAGCCCCAGACATAGTTTGATGTTTTTCTTTGGAGTATTCTAAGATAATAAGATGAGATAGGGATTGGTAAGACTCTAAATAAGTAGAGTATTTTAGGGAGAATTGTCATTTTGACTGCATTAATTTTACCTATCCATGAAATTGGGAGATGTGTCCATTGTTGTAAAAGAGTTGTTATTTGTTTGAGGAGGGGGGGATAGTTTGCTGCAAAGAGATCTAAGTATGAGGCTGTAAGGTGAATCCCTAAATAGGGGATTGACCTCTCAGTCCATATGAAAGGAAGTGCAGTTTTGGCCGAGTCTGATTCTACTTTAGTGAGGGATATATCTAGGGCCATGGATTTTTTGGGATTTATTGTAAGTCCCGAAATCACTGCAAATTTATCTAAAACGGATAGAAGATTAGGTCCAGAGACTTGTGGGGATGATAGAAATAGGAGTATGTCATCCGCAAATAGGCATAATTTATGATGGTATCCAGCTAATTCGATGCCTGTGATTGTCGGATCTGTGCGGATTCGTTGAGCTAGAGGTTCTATTAGGAGGGCGAATAGAAGGGGGGAGAGTGGACATCCCTGGCGCGTTCCTCTTTCTATATTAAAGGAATTAGATTTATAGCCTGCGTATTTTATATATGCAATTGGTTTGTTATAGAGTGCTTCTATCCATGTTAGGAAGTGAGGGCCAAAACCCCATTTTTGTAATGTGTAATTAAGGTACGGCCAGGCTATGGAGTCAAAGGCCTTTTTTTATATCTAGGGACAGAAAACAGGAGGGCATTCGTCGTTTTTTGGCTATGTGGGCTAGCAATACGGCCCGACGGACATTGTCTCCCGCCTGCCGCTTTGGCATGAATCCTACTTGATCCTTATGGATGAGCTTGCCTATTATTCTATTTAATCTTTTGGCCAATATTTTGGCTAAGATTTTGATATCTAGGTTCAGAAGGGAAATTGGGCGAAAGTTTGTACATAGGGTATCATCCGTGAGAGGTTTTGGGATCATACAAATAATGGCGGTCAGGGTTTCCTGTCTAAAGGATTCTCCTTTCAATAGTACATTGAAGGCGTCTGCTAAGATTGGTGATAATATGTCTGTATAGGTTCTGTAATATAAAGCTGAGTAGCCATCTGCGCCTGGTCTCTTGTTTATTTTTAATTCTTTAATAGCCTTGGCGACATCTTCTGGTGAAATAATTTCTTCTAGGATTTTATTTTGGTCAGGGGAAAGTCCTGGCAAATGTAAGTCGGAGAAAAATGTATCTGCAGCTAGCGGGTCAAAGTTATTAGATGAAGCATATAATGAGGATAGGTGGGAATGAAATTTTTTGACTATTTTGTGAGGGTTGCATGTGTATACTTGCTTTGCTAGTTTTAGCCAAATTGGTTTAAAGGGTTTGTTTAGGGAGTTGAGTGTTCTTGCAAGGTATGTCCCGGGCTTATTAGCTTTCATGAAGCGGTTAAATCTTGAGCGTTTATAGGATTTTTCTACGGCTTCTGTGAGAAATAAGTTGTATGCAGTTCGGGTCTTGTCTAATCGGGATTTAGTTAATGTGGATGGATTTTCTTGATGGGAAATAAAGGCCGTGTTAAAATCCATTTCCAGTTTACGGGCAAGGGTTTTCCGTTCTCGTTTAAATATAGCTGATTGTTTCTGGATTGTGTTGCGTATCACAGGTTTATGAGCTTCCCATAGAGTTAGCATACTAATTTCTGGGCTAGAGTTAAGGGTAATATATTCTTTTATGTCTTGTTCAATAGTTTGGCGATAAGTTGGGTGTTTGAGTAGAATGTCTGGGAGATTCCAAGTATGATCATGGCCTTTGGGTAATAATGATTTAATGGAGGTGAGTACAGCATTATGGTCGGACCATGGAATGGGGACTATGTCTGCAGCAATGATTTCAGGGAGCATGCCTATAGTTAGAAATATATGATCAATCCTTGAAAATGTTTTGTGGGGATGGGAATAGTATGTGTATTTCCGTGTAGTGGGGTTGGCTTCTCTCCATGAATCTACTAAATTATGTTTGGATAGGATTTGTGAGAAGGACTTCTTGACATTTGTTTGTGATGGTGTGTACGGGGATTTATCCAGAAACGGGAGGAGGACCTGGTTGGAGTCACCACAGAGCATAACTGTTCCTATTTTATGATCATTCACTACTTGTAATAAATGTGACATAAATGGATTGGGTTGTTTATTTGGTTCATAATAAGAAACTACAGTTATTGCGGTATCCACTATGTGACCCGTAAGAATTAAGTATCATCCTTCAGGATCTTTTATTTGTGATTGGAGTATAAATGGGGTAGAACGATGGAAGGCTATGAGAGTACCCCGTTGCTTGGAGGCAGCCGAGGCCGTGTAGGTTTGCGGATAGAAATGGGATATAAATTTGGGTGTGGTGGTTTTTGTGAAGTGAGTTTCTTGTAAACAAACTATGTGTGCCTTTTTGGCATGAAATACGCGGAAGGCCTTGGTTCGTTTTTGAGGAATGTTCAGTCCCTGAACATTCAGGGACAAAATGTTTAATGGTGCCATGGTAATGGGGTGGGTAAGGAGGACTTACCTGTTGCCAAGTAATTCGTGGTATTCAATGCGATCCGAGTGGACTCGAAGAGGGGGAAGGAAAGCAGATAGAAGATGAATACTAGAGTGATAGAATGGAATAAAATTTTACTGTTTAGACAAAATAATACATATACTGACATAAAGACACATTTAAGTGTTTTCCGCAAGTGGGGGCAAAAATCCCCCACTGGGGAAATAGCGCCTCCGTCAGACTTCCACATGTTTTATGTGGTCGAATGAGGGAGGCAAAGTAGGGCGCACGGATCTCCCATTCAAAAGGGGGGGAGAGCCATCTGAAAAGAATAATACGATATAGAATAATTCGTTAACCTAATAATGCATATGAAAACTGTTAAGATTATAGGTAAATACTCCAGGGGAGGGACTATAGGAATGACAAAAATTTAAGAAAATCTGCTGATTGCTCCAGGATCTCCTGGTGAAAAAGCTACCTAAACTAGAGGGGTGGTAATAAAGGGTGAGGATAGAGCAGGAATTGGGGGTCCTCCTTTACACACTAGGAGTAATAACTAAACTGTCGGCTAGGGGAATTAATAAAAAATATCCCCAAAGGTAAATAATACTGTTGTTCTATTAGTTCCCATTCAGTAATATAAGATCAATCATTTGACTTACAAAGAGGGGGGACTGGTAAAATAAGTATGACCTATGTTCTTCAATAGTCTAGTGAACGTCAGGAGAAACTATATAATGTTCTTCTTCAAGAACCAGAAAATCTAGGATAGCAGGACTTTTGCTTACCCTAAGTTATGCTAAAAAAAAAAAAAAAAAAAAAAAATTAGATCAAAAAAGACAAAAAAGGATAGAAAAAACGTCAACCGTATGCTGGTTAGCATTTTTAGTATTTAAGCTTAGTATTAAGCTTAACTGGAAAACTATGAGCAATCAGTATAAGAGAAAAGGAACTGCATCTGGGGCAACACCTATTATTGTGCATTAGTTTGTTAATGAGTGCTATGTCTTGCACAATATGTCTTCAAAAGGTCCATAGCAGGGTAAAAGCGAACAGGTTGATTTCTTTGAGGTTTCTGTCAGTCCATTGAATCTTCTCTTTCCTGAGGAGGAGATGTATGACGACTTCTCTTGTGGGATGGATGATTTCCATTTTCCAAATTGGGTTGGGAGTGATGCCCTTTGGATGAAAGGGGCATTGCTCTACTCTGCAGAGAGGTATTTCTTGGATCTGGATCCATTAAATGTAGATCTATGAGTATTTGTTGAAGTTCTTCATAGGTTCTGCAAGTGTATCTTTTCCCTTTATAGGCGAATCGTAAAGAGAATGGGAATCCCCATTGATATGGGATATCATGGCTTTGGAGTTCCTGAAGAAGGGGTTTTAATGCTCTTCTCTTAGAAATTGTAGTTTGGGACAAATCAGCAAACAGTTGATATTCATGTCCTTGAAAATTTAACTGTTTTTTATCTCTGGCTGATGACAGAAGCATTTCTTTTGTGCGGTAGTAGTGTAGTTTCACTATGATGTCCCGTGGAGGACCGTCAGGTTTTTTAGCAGCAAGTGCTCGATGAATTCTGTCAAATTCCATTCTTTCAATGGGAATGGCTGGTTGCAATTCCTGGAACAGTGCAGTAATTGTAGATTGCAGGTCAAGAATTGCCTCAGGGATACCCCTGATTCGCAAGTTGGACCTCCTGTCCCTATTCTCATGGTCTTCTAGCTTGTTGTGAAGCAAGATATTTTCCTCTTTGAGATTTTCAAGTTCCATTGAATGTTCCAGAGAAATATTTTCTAAGTCCTCAGTTTTTATCTCTAAGGCAGCTGTACGCTTACCAATTTCCCTTATCTCTCTTGTGAGGTTTGAGGTAATTTGGTCAGATGTCTGCTTTAGTGCTTTATGGAGCATATTTTCAAATTGTTTAAATATGGCTGGAGTTATTTGTGAGGTCTGAGGAGAGTCTTGTATGGTAAATAAATCATTGTCAGAGTCAGCTGAGAATATAGGCTGTGACAGGTTTAACTGGTGTGAGCGCATAGAAGCTGTGAATGAGGCAGAGGATTGTGCCCCTTTAGTCACGGTTCTCCCCTTAGGAGCTTTCATGACAGGATTTTTTAACTTGGTACCGCTCCCTCTCTGAGCCATAATTCTGCCCACAAAATGGACTACAGGGTCTCTGGTACTTGTTCTACCCCTCTGGTATGTAATTATACTTGCGGGTTAACGCTGGATACCGGCTCTCCCCACGAACGGTACGGAGCTCTAGCTCTGCATTACCGCACCGCTAGACTCCGCGCATGCGCCGTCTAATGCAAACAATTTCATTTTAAATTTGTAATATTAGCCAACACTCAATTTAAATCTACTGTAATATTTCAGGATCTCCTTGTTTCAAAATACACAGTTTGTCCATTAGAACTGAGTTCTTTTTTCCATTATTATTATGATTTAAAAAACACAAGTACATATGAGGGTCAATGAATTCCTTCAGTCTCCAGCATGATCAACAGTAGCTTTATGATAAGCCAAAAATATTGACCTTAGGTTAAGGCATGCATATCTGTTAAGCCATATTTTCATTATGCAAATGCCATCATTGTTATGAAAACATAGAACAAATAAAGAACATATTGCAAATCAGATTGCTACTTGGCAGGGCTAACCACCAGGTTGGAGGAGATATGTAGGTCACAACCAGAAAACACAACAAATGCGTAACATGTTGAGGTTCTAATGGGTTAGGGCCTGGCACAGATCTGTGAAAACTTGATTATTTTCGCTTGCAAGGCTTGAGATAACTACTGATTATTTTTAATAAATCTTTAACATTTATAACCGAGGGGTTGATATTGTCAGCCATTCTCAAAGTTTGAAACAATATGGGGTTTATTTACGAAAGGCAAATCCACTTTGCACTACAAGTGCAAAGTGCACTTCAAATTGCACAGAAAGTGCACTTGGAAGTGCAGTCAATGTAAATCTGAGGGGTAGAACTGAAATGAGGGGAAGCTCTGCTGATTTTATTATCTAATCATGTGCAAGCTAAAATGTTGTTTTTTATTTTCCTTGCATGTCCCCTTCGGATCTACAGTGACTGCACTTCCAAGTGAACTTTGCACTTGTAGTTTGCTCTTGTAGTGCAAAGTGGATTTGCCTTTAGTAAATAACCCCCTATGTGTGTTGGATGGTTCAATGTTTTAACTGTTGATGAACTTGTTTGTTTCGTACTGAACCACTTCAATACCAGGCACTTACACCCCCTTCCTGCCCAAGCCAATTTTCAGCTTTCAGCGCTGTTTAAATGACAATTGCGCGGTCATGCTAAACTGTACCCAAAACAGAATTTTTATCATTGTGTTCCCACAAATAGAGCTTTCTTTTGGTGGTATTTGATCATCTCTGCCGTTTTTATTTTTTGCTAAACAAATAAAAAAAGACCAAAAATTTAGAAAAAAAAACAAAAACGTTTTTCCTTTCTTTCTGTTATAAAATTTTGTAAATAAGTAAGTCTTCTCCTTCACTGATGGGCACTAATAAGGCAGCACCAATGAGATGGCACTGACGATGGGCACTGATAGGTGGCACTGGTGGGCACTGAGGCGACACTGATGGGCACTGAAAGGCTGCACTGATGGGTACTTATGGGTGGCACTGATGGGCAGCACTGCTGGGCACTAATACGTGTCACTGATAGGCATCCCTGGTGGCACTGGCAGGCATTGTGGATGGGCACAGATTAACAGATGCCTGGGCATTTTTAGGCAGATGTCTGGGCACAGATAGGAATATCCCTGGTGGTCTAGGGTGGCATACCTGGTGGTCCAGTGTGGGTGACCATCCCTGGTGGTCCTTGCAGAATCCTGGTGGTCCTGGGTGGGCATCCAAGGGGGGGGGCTGCGCTGATAAACAATCAGCACAGACCCCCCTGTCAGGAGAGCAGCCGATTGGCTCTCCTCTACTCGCGTCTGTCAGACGCGAGTTAGGAAAAGCTGATCAACGGTTCTTCCTGTTTACATCATGATAAGCCGTGATTGGACACGGCTAATCTCGTGGTAAAGAGCCTCTGTCAGAGGCTCTTTACCGAGATCGTGTAGCGGTGTGTCAGACTGACACGCCACACCACCGATCGCCACAATGCGCGCCCCCATGGGGCTGTTATCCTGCTGGACATCATATGACGCCCAGTCAGGATAACTGTACCACTGCCCGGCCATCATTCTGCTATATGCCGGGCTAAAAGTGGATAAAACAACCCCAGATACTCTTCGTGTATGGCCATCTTTAGACCTCCATCCCACTGTGCACAGCAAATATTAATTCAGCTGTTTTTTTTTTCTCTTTGTGAAGTAAAAACCACTCAACCAGAACAATGTTAACCATTTATTTAAAGAGAGATAGCTGCTTTTAAAAAAAATTCACAGTTTTAAAGCTGGCTAGACATTAGTGTGTGATACAGAACACTTTGGTCCTATCATGCAATAATTTCCCTGGTGTGAACATTTCTAATGAGAGACCTTGGCAGACAGACATTGGCATCTCTGGCCATCAGATGTTTTGGAGTTTGTATCAGAACTTTAATTATTCTCTGTTGAGATAATGAATAGAAAATCTGGCCCAGACTATAAACAGTGCATGCCATAGAAAAGAAAAATGCCTGTAGGTCTAATGCCCCATACACACGATCGTTTTTCATGCCGTTAAAAATGCCATTTTAAAAAATGGCCATTAAAAATGATCGTGTGTAGGCTCCAGAGCATTTTTAACGACGTGAAAAACGGCCATTAAAAATTCCGGACATGCTCTCTTTTTTCACGTCGTTTTTCATGTCATTTTTTTTAACGACGTGAAAAACGATAGTGTGTATGCTTTCACGACGTGAAAAAAAACGCGCATGCTCAGAAGCAACTATGAGACGGGAGCGCTCGTTTTGGTAAAGCTAATGTTGGAAATGGAGATGGCACATTCGTCACGGTGGAATTAATAGCATCATTTTAATGCTGCGCATTTCGTTCTTCCTTTGATAATGCTTTAAAATTACCCTCTTTTGATAATGACATTGAGAGTTATGCCAAACTTGTTTCTAAAGTAATTCCAAATTGCTCTAATGATTCTAAAATATTATTTATAAGCCGCACCTCCCTCCTAAATAATACTAATAATAATAAAATAATGTAATTCTCCTTTTTTCTTTAAATTTTATTTTACTATTGTTTTTTTTTGTGGCCTTTTTTTAATTATTTTGGCTTAAATTATTCTTGTGTAAAGTTACCACAACAACCTCCCAAATGTGTCTCATTTGGCCTCAGGGAGGTTTGTGTCCCCTGATAATAACAATAATATAATTTGAGATGTCCCTGCCTGCTCCCTAGCAAGCTCTCTTTTGAAATACAAATCACATAGTCAAGTATTTTAAGGGCACTAAATTTTTTTTTATTTCAGAACATTAACAAATTAAAGTGGAAGGCAGCACTGGAGAGCCTGCTTGCATTTGTGCATCCCTTTGACCCCACAACAACCATCCAAGATGTCCAAACCAAAATAGAGATTAGATCCCCCAAAAAAATGAGCCCAATCTTGTCTTGAGCTCCCAGAGGTCAGGAGCCACAGCAGATAAGTCCTATATGTCCCCAGTCTGTGGTACTACAGCAGGCATTATTTTCTCCTCTTCCTTGTAGCCTTCTCTCCAGCCTTCTCTGCAGCCTTGGTTGGTTTCTTCCTTGGAGGCTGGGGATCAGGAGGAGAGGTTGTGGCAGGAGGAGTAGTAGGAGGAGGAGGAGGAGGAGGTGGAGGAGTAGGGACAACCTCCGTTATGTCCGTGTACCTAGTGAGTTCACCCAGCACGCCCTTATTGATGACTTTCAATAGCAGGGTCTCACTGAATTTTTTTTGCTGCAACTCCATTTGCCCTAGTTTGTGGGCGAGGACTGCGGCAAATCCCTCATCAACAGAGGGTGCCTCTCTGAGGGCCGCTGTTGCCTCTCTGAGGAAGGCTCTGGTTTCCTCCTCCACCTGCCTACCTCTCCTTGGCCCTCGTGGTTTAACTACCAGGGGAGGCATCTGGGCTCTTGTGCTGGGCCAAGCCTCCTCCTGGGTGCCACTGGGCCCAGCCTCCTCCTGGGTGCCACTGGGCCCTGCCTCCTCCTGGGTGCCACTGGGCCCTGCCTCCTCCTGATCCCCAACATCACCCTCTTCCTGGCTCTGCTCTGGCTGTAAAAAAAGAAAGGGACATTCTTTATTTTGCCACATCATCATTCACAGACATTGTTCACCTCTAGACATTGTTGAAATCAATGCCAAAAGTTATGTCATTTTCATTGATTCCGCATCCTGGTTTTGTTGTCTTGTGCACATAAAATTAGGCCACTACTGTATCTTGCTCTTCACAAACTTTATTGGTAGAAGTGTACATACCTTTAACAATACTAACATCTATTTAAATTCTACAATTTTGTACGATATAAATATAGATATCAATACTTTCCCTGGCTCCATATCTCCAAATCTGCCTCCTCAAGGCCCTGATCTTGATCCTCAGAGGAAGCCAGAGCAGGGTTGACAGGAAGGCTGGAGGACTGGCTGCAGGGAAGGCTGGAGGGTTGGGTACAAGGAAGGCTGGATTGACCTCTGGGGGGAAGGGTGGAGAGAGATTCCCGCACTTCCAGCTGGTCATCCAGAAAAGCAAGCTTACTGTAGTACCACAGACTGGGTTTATAAACCTTATCTGCTGGTGCACCTGACCTCTGGGACCTCAGGACCATAGTCCTCTGGGTCCTGTATGTCCCTCTGATGGTCGCAATTTTGTTTTTGACATCTTGGAGAGTTGTTGTGGGTATCTTTGTTTGCACAAATGCAAGCAGGCTCTCCAGTGCTGCTTTCCTGGCGTCTTTATTTTTATTACCGCCACTTTTGGTTTGCCATAATATAGGGAGCTCTTGCCATTTGTCGATGAACTCCCCCATGAAGTCTGGGTTTTTAAAAGTATTCATGATATCTGTAAAAGCGAGAAACCAAAAAAAATATATATTTCAGGCAACATTCCTCAACTGTGCATTGTCTACATATTTTGAGCACACAAATCTCCTCGTCTGATGAACCTCAAAAAGTAAAATTGTTAGGTACCTTGGTCACGACGTTCGTTGCTAACTCCCTCTCCCGACAAATGAACGTATTTCCCAGACATGGATCTTCACTTGATATACACAGCGCATGCGTGAAACTCCGCACGCTTTCCCCGCCCCTGACGTTCGATATTGTACTTTCCCCGCCCCTTCTCGCTCGTAGTGCTGAACAAAACATGGCGGAGACACAGGTGGCTGAGATTACCTCTACAGAGGATGAAATTACAGAGGAGCCCAAATCAAGACCCAGGAGATATAAGGCATCCAACATGTCATTCGAGGAAATGGTGGAGATGGTCGCCATTTTAAAGAAGGAGGATTATGATGCCAAGCATGGTCCGTATAAAAGGCCTAATCTGGTCAAGTCCAGAATTATGGGCAAAGTGGTCAAAAGTCTTCACAAAAAAATTCGGGGTGTGCAGAACGAAGGAACAGCTCAGAAAACGATGGTCAGATCTGAAGTTGCGGGAGGCCGACCAATATAAAAGAATCAAGAAAGTTATATTAAAAAGTAAGTTTTTTTTTTTGAGTTTCCATGGTACATATTATTTTCTTGTATTCTCTCGTGTATTTTTAACTTTCATATAGTACACTGAAAGATACCATCTTTCAGGTTCGTCCGCACAGTAAACGGACGTATTAAACCTCTTTCTCCGTACAGTTCCTCCAACAATGTTTTAGGATCATCCAGTGTGAACACCCATGTATTTTGGTTTATTTGGGGGAGTAAATTTGGGCCTCACTTATTTTTGGTGTGCTAATCCAAAGGACATTTGTTCGTTTGAAAAAACGATATGCATGGTAATGTTAAAGGGAGTGAATGCTCAGCAGCTGATGAAACATCTGAACGCAGTAGTACAAGTGTGGGCCTAAAGCCAAAAAGCTTGAGGGAGTCACACACAGGTGATCCAGTGTAGATACTTTGGGGTGTTACAATGTTTCAAATTTGTGTTCAAAATGTATATGCTCTGGTTTGGGCTATGTATCCAATCATTTGTCCCGGTTGGCACAGGGGGTAAAATTTAAAATGGAGCATGCTTCAAAAGAATGATTACAAAGTTTTTTTTCATGTTTCTTATTTTAGCAAAATTGAGTCGCTACTAATGAAACTATTCCTTTTATTTCAATCTCCCTAGGGATTCGAAAAGCTACCTCAGATGAGACGAGAATTGCAATACCTACAACAATACCCCCAGAATCCCAGGATGGAGAGGAATGTGATTTTGTGGAAGTGGAAAGTGGCACCACCACAGGTCAGAGAGAAACCAGACACATGCATGTTAAATAGATGTAGGCCTACATATTCTATCCTACATATTTCTTTTTACATTTAGGTGCAGTTCTGGCCGAAGACCCCAATAAGTTGACACATCACAGTGCCCAGATCCTGATCCAATACCTGATGGTCTGCTGTCGTGACCTCGAAAAAATTAAGGGAGACTTACTAGAGATCAGGGCAAATACAAAGCGGGTGGAGGAAAGGCTCCGGCAGTAGTACCTCACCCCAGGCTTAAGGTGCCTGGGATGGACTCCATCTCTCGCTCCGGCCAGGTCAAGGGCACCTGGGCCCGGAACTCCGGAACGCCAGCACCCAGGCTGAAGGTGCCTGGGTGCGGCCGCATTCTCCACCTCTCCACCCCAGGTCCGGGCGTCCACCCCTCTTATCTTCTCTTCCCCTGCGTCACATCGGGTTCCCTGCCCCGCTGTACCAGCGCCAGGAAAGGAAAAAAAGGAACAGTCTTGTGGTGCAGGCTCAACTCCAGCCCAGGGCGACAACGCCACCAGCAGGCCACAAGGAACCCTGCACCACCAGAGTCCTCCAAGAACCACAAAAAGGGATTCTCAGATTCCCTAACAATTAGTACATCTGGGCTAAATAACCCAGATGCTCCCCCCCAAGTTAAATACCCGCTAAATTATTATTTATTATTAATTTGTTCCGTTACATTTGTTTATATGCGGCATTCGTTATTTTGGATAATTCGTAACTTTGGATACATTTGAATTTGTTATGTTAGTAAAGTTAGTAATAGTTATTATTAGTAAGCTATTATCTCAGATATAAAAAATTTCAGATTTTCGAATTTATGAATTTATGAATTTTCGCATTTCTGAATTAACGAATTTAAATTTTTTTTTGCATTTACGATTTTTTTCGAATTTATGAATTTAAGAATATTCTGGAAAGTTTGTTAAACGGGCTTTGTTGAAATTCGTAAAAAAAATTATTTGGAACAAAACGAATTGCACATATCTAATCTCAACTACCCAGAGCCACACCATATGTAAGCTGCCTTGGCATTGTAAGTTTTTTAATGTGAAAATTTGGCTATGTTTTATTCCTTTATCTCCGGGCTTCAAGTTATTTTCACCCAGTACTGACAGCGCTTCAACCCTGGTGACTGTCATGATGTCACATCTGGTCCCGCCCCACCATCGGTGGCTGGCCACTCATCGGAGCTGCAAGCCCCGACCATGATGACACATACAGCCACTCAAAACACAATAGAACATTGTATATAAACATACATGCCAAAAATGGCAAAGGGGTCAGATACTACCCCATCTTCTTCAGGATGGATACTAATATCAATATTAAGAAGAATTATATGGAAAAAGATGCTCGAGTAATTATATTGCAAGCTAAAAAAGAACTTAGTGCCCTAGAGCTCCGATTGCAAAATTTCTCCATCTTTACCCTTACTTAAAAAGATTATCTGCTTACGCATGACTCTCTTAAAGACCTGGCACTGGGTCAGGTAGAAAAAGCCTTGGTCAGGCTGAAACAGCTATATTATGACAAGGGTAATAAGGCCCACTCTTTATTGGCTTGAAAACTACGTGACCATACCCATATGACAGTCCTGCATCAAATCAAGAATAGGTCAGGCTGCTTATTATCTCATCTCCAAGACATTATAAATTCCTTCGAGGAATTTTATACTGATTTATACAATGACCCAGGGATCCCTCATAACCCTCCTTCTCGTGACCTAATGGATCGTATGTGTCAATATCTTGAGCAGAATGGGGTCTCCCAACATCAGTCCTCTGACCTGCTTTCTCTTAAACGCACCTATTACTATTACTGAGGAGGAAATTGAGCCAACTATCAAAACTCTACCATCCCATAAAGCCCCTGGTCCAGATGGCTTTTCATATGAGTACTATAGGTTCCTTCTTCCTCTGTTGCTTCCTCACATGTGCAAACTTTTAAATACTTTTCTTCAGGACACACCTATTCCATCAGTCATGCAAAGATCCTTTCTAAGGCCACTTTCACACCGAGGCGCTTGAAAAGCTGCCAGTAAAACACTGAGCGCTTTTGAAGCGCTTTTCAGGTGCTTTTGAAGTGCTTTCAATTAATTTCAATGGAGAGGGGCGTTTGTTCAGCGCACTGCCCCAGTGTGAAAGCATTCATTGATTTTAATGGAAATAAGTTTTCAGGTGCTTTTTTTAGCGCCTGAAAAGCGCCTCAGTGTGAAAGTGGTCTTACCCTCATTCCCAAACCAGATAAGGATCCTTCCTTGTGTGCTAGCTACAGGCCTGTAGTGCTTTTGAATTCAGATTTACATTTTATTTTACCAAACTCCTCTCGGTCTGTCTGAATACTGTCCTCCCTTCCCTGATCCATAAAGACCAAGTGGGTTTTATACCCCTTCGTCAGGCTGGGGACAACACTAGAAAGGTTATAGACCTGATTGAAAGACCTGATTGATGTGGCAAACAGGGAAGTCTCTGCATCCCTAGTCCTCAGCCTGGACACAGAAAAGGCTTTTGACCGCCTTAGCTGGCCTTTCCTGTTTACTACGTTGCGTCATATTGGACTTAGGGGGCCTTTTCTGCGTGCAATACAACACCTTTACACCAATCCGATGTCCCAAGTGAAAAACCCCTTATGCCCTTTCCTCTTCTTTTTCAGTAACTAATGATACTTGACAGGGATGGCCGCTTTCTCCCTCACTATGCGTTGAACCTTTGATCACATCTATTTGCAGAAGCTTAGCCAAACCCATGAACAGAGAATTCCTATTAGCCTGACCTGCGCTCGCCATAGGAGTGGTGCCAAGTGGACTATATAAACGCCTCTGCTGCACTAGGACTTCGCCCTATGGTCTACAGCTTTCCGCTACCTGTTTCCTGTGTTTGATCCTGTTGCTTTTCTGATCCGTTTGACCAAGCTTGTATAGGGCTTAACCCCTAGCTTGATGGTAGGGAGGGCTGACATACTTTCTCAGGGTGCAGGCTACTGGGCATGATGGGTGAGGAACAAGAAAGAAAGTTGGGCGCCAGTCACTTTTATGCTTAAACAAAGAGAAGTTTATTTCTCAGAACAGGAAAAATGTGGGAGAAAGGGGATAGGGCACAAGACACCCTTAGTAACTGTAGCGGTACCCCCGTTAGGGGTGCTAAGTGATGTAGTCCATCTATCATCCTGCCCAGCCCGGCATTCACTCCTCAGACACTCTCAGGCAGAAAACAGTCCATGTGCTTGTTTTTGTTGAGGGAATAGAACTCGGATGTGTTAAGAATAATATGGGATGCCCAGTGGAATTTTATAACAAATAATTGGTAGATTGTATAGCAATCAATTGGGACAACTATATACACTCTTGCACTTCTCCAAACTCCTGCACAACTCTTACTTGCAGACTATTACTCTCTCTCTCTCTCTCTCTCTTCCTTCTGTACAACTCTTAACTCCCAGGAGCAGCTAGCACATGGTTAGGCCTGACACTGGCTCAGCCAGGCCTCAGAAATTGCCCTTTGCAGGCAGGGACCCCAACCGCCTATAATGTAGCAAAAATAGAACGTCTCTAGTGCTAGCTGTCCCATAGATGGACTACTTCTTCCAGCCAGCCCTCTTCAGGCCCTGCCAGCCCTCCTGGCCCCAGCTGCCCAACTCCACTGCCCGTAACATTACAGTCACTGCACCCATCCCAGACTGCACACTCCCAGTCCTCTCAGGTGTGCCTCCCCAGTTCTCCCAACTGTGACTGTCACTCATCAGCCCTCCTGGCTGCAACCAGTGGTTCCCTCCTAAAGACTTGCCCGGCCGTACTAGCTCCTACTGTCCCCTCTCCTGCTCCTCTTGTGGCTCCTGTCCAGAACCTTCATGCTTTCTTGAAAGGCTCAATCCTGCACCCGAGCCCACAACTCCTCCCCAGCTGGCCACTCTGCCATAAAGCCCAACTCTTGGGAGCATACGGCTTATTGTCGTCCTATGTACAGATACTCCAGTCTCTGCTGTGGAACTCTGCAGCTCCTCCAGGTTTACCTTAGGTCTCTGTGCTGCCTCTCTGATAAAAGCCCTCCTTGCCCGGTCCGTGAGTTTTGGTGTGCAGCCGTCTCTTGGCAGGTTTGCTGTTGTGCCATGTTCTTTCCATTTGGTTATGATAGATTTGATGGTGCTCCTAGGCATCATCAAAGATTTGGATATTTTTTTAAAACCTAAACCTGACTTGTACTTCTTAACAACATTGTCCCTTACTTGTTTGGAGAGTTCCTTGGTCTTCATGGAAGTGTTTGGTTAGTGGTGCCTCTTGCGTAGGTGTTGCAGCCTCTGGGGCCTTTCAAAAAAGGTGTGTATATGTAATGACAGATCATGTGATATTTAGATTGCACACAGGTGGACATTATTTCACAAATTATGTGACTTCTGAAGGCAATTGGTTGCACCAGAGCTTTTTATGGGCTTCATAACAAAGGGGGTGAATACATACGCACATGCCAGATAACATTTTTTTATTTCTGAAAAATAGTTTTATGTATATATTTTTTTTCAAATTTTACTTAGCATTTAGATAAAACAAATTGAGCTAAAGGCTGTAAATGTAACAAAATACAGGCATACCCCGCTTTAAGTACACTCACTTTACATACACTCGCGAGTAAGGACATACCCGCGAGTGTATGTAAAGTGCCTCACAAGTACTGTACAGACATTTTGCAGCCGCAGTATAAGGAGCTGAAGCTCCGAGTGCATGGCCCACCTTGTTCCAGTGTGCCCCTGACACCCCCACTACAGCCCCTGAGACCTCAACTACAGCTCCTGACACCCCCACTACACCCTAGAAGTGAAAAAGGGTATTGTTTCACTTTACAGTAGGTGCCACCGATATTGTGTCAATCTCGCCGCTTCTAGCGGCGAGATTGACACCCTATGAGCTCCGTCGCGAGAGCCAGCACCGAGCTGTCTCATCATCAGGAAAGGAAAAATGTTCCTTTCACGATGAGCGACACGCATTGCCGGTAGACGGGGATCCGACGTGGATTCCCGCCAATACCAGGCACTGCGTTTGGTATGAATCCTGAGCGGGAACTCCACGCCAATTTTTAAAGAAAAAAACGGTGTGGGTTCCCCCTCCAGGAGCATACCAGGCCCTTGGGTCTGGTCTGGATTTGAAGGGGAAACCCTATGCCGAAAAAACGGCGTGGGGGTCCCCCTCAAGGTCCAAACCAGACCCTTATCCGAGCATGCAACCTGGCAGGCCGCAGGGGAAGAGGGGGGGACGAGAGAGAGGCCCCCCTCCCTCCTGAACCGTACCAGGCTGCATGCCCTCAACATGGGGGTTTGGTACTCTGGGGCAGGGGGGGCGACCTGCGGCCCCCCCCACCCCAGAGCACCCTGTTCCCATGTTGATGAGGACAGGGCCTCTTCCCGACAACCCTGGCCGTTGGTTGTCGGGGTCTGCAGGCGGGGGGCTTATCGGAATCTGGGAGCCCCCTTTAATAAGGGGGCCCCCAGATCCCGGCCCCCCACCCTATGTGAATGAGTATGGGGTACATCGTACCCCTACCTTTTCACTTGGTGGAAAAAAAAATGGCAATAAAAAAAAAAAAACACACACGGCTTTTTAAAGTAATTTATTGCACAGCTCCGGGGGTCTTTTCCGTCTTCGGTGGTCTCCGGTGTCGTCGCCGCGCTCTCCGGTTCTTTCTTCTGCCGGGCCACCGCTATCTTCTTCTAGCTCTTTTGCTAGCAGAGAGGCCCGGTCTTCCATCGTCTCGTCCGGCTCTCCATTGTCCTTCTGCCAGCCCCTCCACTATCTTCTTGCAGCTCTTTTGCTAGTGGAGGGGCCGGTCTTCCCGTCGTCGCCATCTTCTTCCCTCTTCTCCTCGATGTTGACTCGTCGCTTCCTCTCGCAGTAATGCTAAATCTTCGGTCCGCAGAGATTTATATAGGCTTCTCATGACGTCACAGTCACATGCTCCGGGTGGCCCCGGAGCATGTGACTGTGACATCATGGGAACATGTGACTGACGTCATGAGAAGCCTATATAAATCTCTGCGGACCGAAGATTTAGCATTACTGCGAGAGGAAGCGATGAGTCAACATCGAGGAGGAGAAGAGGGAAGACGGCGACGATGGGAAGACCGGCCCCTCCACTAGCAAAAGAGCTGCAAGAAGATAGTGGAGGGGCCGGTAGAAGGACAACGGAGAGCCCTCCACTAGCAAAAGAGCTAGAAGAAGATAGTGGAGGCCCGGCCGAAGAAAGAACCGGAGAGAAGAAGAAGGCGACGGAGAAGACCGGGCCCCGCTAGCAAAAAAGCTGTGTGTGTTTTCTTTATTGCCATTTTTTTCCCACCAGGTGAATGGGTAGGGGTACGATGTACCCCATACTCATGCACATAGGGTGGGGGGCCCGGGATCTGGGGGCCCCCTTATTAAAAGGGAGCTCCCGGATTCCGATAAGTCCCCCGCCCGCAGACCCCAACAACCAACGGCCAGGGTTGTCGGGAAGAGGCCCTGTCCTCATCAACATGGGGACAGGGTGCTCTGGGGTGGGGAGGCCGCAGGTCGCCCCCCTGCCCCAGAGCACCAAACCCCCCCCATGTTGAGGGCATGTGGCCTGGTACGGTTTAGGAGGGAGGGGGGGCCACTCTCTCGTCCCCCCCCTCTTCCCCTGCGGCCTGCCAGGTTGCATGCTCGGATAAGGGTCTGGTTTGGACCTTGAGGGGGACCCCCATGCTGTTTTTTCGGCGTAGGGTTTCCCCTTCAAATCCAGACCAGACCCAAGGGCCTGGTATGCTCCTGGAAGGGGTACCCACGCCGTTTTTTTCTTTAAAAATTGGCGTGGAGTTCCCGCTCAGGATTCATACCAAACGCAGTGCCTGGTATTGGCGGGAATCCACGTCGGATCCCCGCTCAATACAGTGGCGCGTCTCCTCGCCATTGCAGCGAGCGCGACATGTGTCACCACCCTGTCGCCGAGATGTCGGCACCTCTGTCGCCGAGAATCTCCACGATAGGATCGCGATGAATATACAATGTCGGCGGCACCTACTGTAAGTACATTTTCGTTTTACATACATGCTCTGGTCCCATTGTGTACTTAAATGTGGGGTATGCCTGTAGGTAAAAAGCCAAGGGGGTGAATACTTTTGCAAGGCACTGTATATTTTTCAACACACTATACTACAATCTACTAGACATGTGCACACTGAAATATTTCGTTTCGGAATTTTGTTTTCGTTGGAAAAATTAATTTATTTAGTTACTCCCGAAATTCGTTTTTATTTATTTCGTTTTGCGTTAGAAATTGCATTCGTCCGAAAATCTGAATTAATTAAGGTCGAATCTGTCATTGAAGGCTTATGGTGTCTGTCGAATGTTCAAAGAAGATTCGACGGAGCAGCGAAACTGTACGACGCTGCAATCGTACATTTCCGGTCGAATGTTCCGCCTACAAGCTATAGATGAATTCTATTGTATGACTAGTAGTAATTATATTTTTTAATTACTATTACTAGTCAACAGGGATGAGCCGAACACCCCCCTGTTCGGTTCGCACCAGAACCTGCGAACAGACAAAATGTTAGTGTGAACTTTAGAACCCTATTAAATACAATGGACTCGAACGTTCGAAATCTAAAGTGTTAATTATAAAGGCTAATATGCAAGTTATTGTCCTAAAAAGTGTTTGGGGACCCGGGTCCTGCCCCAGGGGACATGTATCAGTGCAAAAAAAAGTTTTAAAAACTGCCGTTTTTTCGGGAGCAGTGATTTTAATAATGCTTAAAATGAAAAAATAAAAGTGAAATATTCCTTTAAATTTCGTACCTGGGGGGTGTGTATGATATGCATGTAAAGTGGCACATGTTTCCCGTGCTTAGAACTGTCCCTGCAAAAAATTTCATTTTTGAAAGAAAAAAAGTCATTTAAAACTGACTCGCAGCTATTAATGAATTGTCGGCTCCCGGCAATACATCCAAAAGTCATTGATAAAAAAAAAAAAAAAAAAAAAAAAGCGTGGGGGTTCCCCAGAATTCAATTACCAGGCCCTTCAGGTCTGGAATGGATATTAAGGGGAACCCCGCCGCAAATTTAAAAAAAAATGACGTGGAGTCCCCCTAAAAATCCATACCAGACCCCTTATCCGAGCATGCAACCTGGCCGGCCGCAGGGGAAGAGGGGGGACGAGAGAGCGGCCCCCCCCTCCCTCCTGAACCGTACCAGGCCACATGCCCTCAACATGGGGAGGATGTCCCCATGTTGATGGGGACAAGGGCCTCATCCCCACAACCCTTGCCCGGTGGTTGTGGGGGTCTGCGGGCGGGGGGCTTATCGGAATCTGGAAGACCCCTTTAACAAAGGGGACCCCCAGATCCCAGCCCCCCCTATGTGAATTGGTAAGGGGTACATTGTACCCCTACCATTTCACGAAGAAAGCGTATTTTTTTTTTTTTTTAAAAACACACAAACATGGGGATGAGGCCCTTGTCCCCATCAACATGGGGACATCCTTCCCAATGTTGAGGGCATGTGGCCTGGTACGGTTCAGGAGGGAGGGGGGGCCGCTCTCTCGTTCCCCCCTTTTCCCCTGCGGCCGGCCAGGTTGCATGCTCGGATAAGGGGTCTGGTATGGATTTTTAGGGGGACTCCACGTCATTTTTTTTTTTAATTTGGGGTGGAGTTCCCCTTAAAATCCATGCCAGATCTGAAAGGCCTGGAATGGATATTTGGGGGAACCCCACGTCAATTTTTTTTTAAATTTGCGGCGGGGTTCCCCTTAATATCCATTCCAGACCTGAAGGGCCTGGTAATTGAGTTCTGGGGAACCCCCACGTTTTTTTTTTTTATCAATGACTTTTGGATGTATTGCCGGGAGCCGACAATTCATTAATAGCCGCGAATGAGTTTTAAATGACTTTTTTTCTTTCAAAAATGAAATTTTTTGCAGGGACAGTTCCAAGCACGGGAAACATGCGCCACTTCACATGCATATCATACACACCCCCCAGGTACGAAATTTAAAGGAATATTTCACTTTTATTTTTTCATTTTAAGCATTATCAAAATCACTGCTCCCGAAAAAACGGCCGTTTTTAAAACTTCTTTTTGCATTGATACATGTCCCCAAACACTTTTTAGGACAATAACTTGCATATAAGCCTTTATAATTAGCACTTTAGATTTCTCCAATAGATTTTTCGAATTTGCCGCGAACACCCCAATTTGTTCGCTGTTCGGCGAACGGGCGAACAGGCAATGTTCGAGTCGAACATGAGTTCGACTCGAACTCGAAGCTCATCCCTACTAGTCAACCAACATTAGAATTCTTCTATAGCCTATGGGCCGAGCATTTGACCGGAAATGTACGATTGCAGCGTCGTACAGTTTATCTGCTCCGTAGAATCTTCTTAGAACTTTCAACAGACACCATAACCCTTCAATGACAGATTCAACGCTTGTATGTTTTTCGATGCTTCGTTGAATCTTCGTCGTTCATGTCGAATTGTCACGTTAGTCCTAGCTATTTTACTGCTCCTCCTCTTTGGTTACAATCAGCCAATAACATTCATCATCATCATCATTTTTTTATTTTACTTCCCCCACCCAATTCCAGCAGTGATCTTTTCTCTCTATGTCGAATCTTTTCTCTCTATAATGTCAAATCTTTTCTCTCTATGTCAAATCTTTTCTCTCTATAATGTCGAATCTTTTCTCTCTATGTAGAATAATCTTGGACTAATAGAGTTAAAGTTAGGCACATTCGACCACAGGTTCGATGGACACAGATTGTTATTGTCAGCCTCATGTCGAATCTCCTATCTATATCGAACTGTTGTTGCAACGAAAACGAAAATTAAGCATTTGTTTATGTCGGATCTTTCGGTTTTCGGATTCTGCATTTTCGTTTTCGTTTGTTAAAATGATAACGAAAATACCTGAAATTCGGACGAAAATGCATTCGGACGAAAACGAATGCACATGTCTACAATCTACCATTATAGTAATATCTATACTAAGGCAAACATTTATGCCTATGTAGCACACGGACCTTTTACTGCCTTCGGCTCACTTGCAGGTCAAGGCACACCCCGCTATATGCCCGTACCCTCCTGTTTGAGGAGGTTGAGTGGTGTTAACAATTTTGGGTCCTGCAGCATGTTCTCCCAGCAGACTGGTTCTTATACCCTAGAGTATAGGGACAAGTCTCTATTATTTCCCAGTAAGGCCAATGTCCACACCACTTTAACTCCAACGCTGAGTTTATTTCACAAGCAAGTTCAAGTTCAGCAGACAGGAAAGGTGGATGAGAGAAAAGGACAGCAAGGTTTGGTAGATAGGTCAAGGCACAAACTGGTATGATAGTCGCTACTCGATCCCGAGTAGGTTTAGCTCACCCGGATAGTCCCCTGTAAGAGCGGATCCTAGCAGCCGGAGTGATGCATGAACGTTCACTTTAGGTTTCCTAGAGATACGATCGGGAGATCCTCTGCCACAGAATCTTTAAGTCCCAAACTTCTCAGCTGTTGCAACACAAGGACAGTTGCCAGTGATAGCACGTTGCAAGGCCTTTGGTGGATCTTTGAATCCTTCCAGAAGGTAACCAGGCCTCTCTTTCACTTTTCACTCTTTTGAACTCACCGGTCCATCAGAAAGGTCCTCCCCCGGTCTCCTCTTCTTAGAGTGGGTCCACCTTTTCCCGGGCACCCTGGGATTCTTCTTTTGGAGGTAGGCCCCAGCTAAAGGTGCTGGGCCTACTAGTGGAGTTGCAGCCCCAGGCTAAAAGGTGCCTGAGACCCATGCACACGTGCACCCCTGGCCTGGAGGGCCGGGTGGCACGAACCGCTCACACTCCAGACTTCCACCGACTCTCAAAAGAATGGCGTCTGCCCCCTTATGTATCCTCTCTCAGCATGCACAGCAGGCCAACCACGCCCACCATACTGCTGCCGAGAGAGGACACCCTAAGGCATAGCAATGTCACCCACGGTTCAACCTTGACCTGATATGGCAATGCCACCTACAGGCCACAGGGAACTGTGCGTCAGGCTACATCACACAGGCAGAAGCGAATACTAACAAATCAAAGTGGTCTGAGCCTGGCTACTAGCTCAGACCTACCCCTAAATTTAGGCACATAACACCCCTGAAAAGTAAAGGGGAGCTACATATACATTTAAAAGGTTGTCTGTCCTCAGCCGAAGAAGACAAGTATTATCACTATCTATTACACTAAAGAAAACATATATCTGTACATACTTAGAACATTGCCTACTCTCAGCCGAGGAAGACAAGAGAGTGTATATATATATATATATATATATATATATATATATATATATATTTTAAAAAAAAAAAAAAAAAAAAAAAAAAAGTAAAACACACATTAGTATATTTTTATTATACTCTACAGTCCTAGCAATTAACGGTACACAGAAATATCAACAGTATGAAGAAGGCCCCCACATACAAGACAGAGAATCACAGACGGATCGGCGATTACTACAGCTCACCATGTCGTGTCCTCCTTTATAAGTCATGCCCCTGAAGAGTAGAGTCTACATGTCAAGCCGTGTTTTTTCCTTTTTATGGACTAAGAACTGATTAATTTCCAGGTGTAAGAAGCATATCAACTCTCATCGAGGGACACATAGGGTGCATATGACAAAAAAGGGAGGACTGTTGGAGATTTTTATGGAGATGTATTTAATATGTATTGTCATAGTGTCACCCAGTGTTAGTACTTCCGCAACCCGCTCTAAAAGAGCTGATTGGGGTAGTCTGAGGCTGGTTGAATCATGTCTGATAGGGGAAAACGTCTTGAGGTTGGAGTGTGATGTTTGCAGGGGGCGGATATGTCCACCAACGGGGGCCCTCTGTGCATTAGCATGGACGATCGTTAAGGAGGGGATATGCTCGCTCTGCAATGACATCATTGGTTATAGGCAGATGGGCGCTCTTGTCTCTGCTATGTCTGATCAACATTGGTTGGAATTCGTAGCGTGCGTCTGCAGATAGCCTCCCTCCCCCATTCAATAATAGTATAATCTTATTATGCGTTATTCTATGGAATAGCGCAGAATAAGAATTCCTATCAACGGTAACATTAGCCATCCTACGTTATTGTATTCATGTATGACATCTCCTGTTGGAAGGAATGTCCAAGTATTGTCATTTTCCTGTGAGGAGGGAACATCCTGTGAGGTTCCCGCCCATGGGGGAGGGGATTGGTTGCTGCAGCCAATCACCTCCTGTGTGAGATCTTTTGAGTTTAATAAAAGCCTATGATTAGGCGTCGGCTGAACAGTCTTTGCTGGAATGGCCTGATAAGAAGATAAGCTTTTGTGGTGCTGACTTTCTTGGATGAATGGGAATGAACAGTGAGTGGACTTTAGCAAACTCAAACTTAAAGATAGCATTATTGCGAAAAGATGAAAACTGATGTGTGCTTAGATAGCACAGGAATTATAGGCTGTGTGCTCTGCAAGCAGCCCGAAATTCCACAACAACCTAAAACTCCTTCTAATCATAGAGTGTGATAAATTGGTGCTAAATAAATCCTTATAGTTTGATATGAAATGAGAAGCTACATAATATAAAAACAAACACATAAAACACATATAATATATATACCTCATGCAAAGTGTATAAAAAAATAAATATAACTGTTATTATGTATTAGGAATTTTAGGTCCTCCCAGACCACCTAAACAAGCAGGAGTCACTTTATCACCTATCAGAATAGCACCATATCTACTTCATCTTCCTTACATTAACTCACTGCTGCCAGCATTGCGGAAGTGGGACTTCTCATCAAGGAAACTCTGGTCACGCGTCAAATCAGGCAACAGGAGCCTCTCGTCACGACATAGAAATAAAAACGACATGAGTATATATATTCCCACTTCCTTTAACCACGATCCGCTGTAAAATAAAAAAAAATAGATCCCCAAAGATTCCCAGACCCTTAAAAAGGACTCCCAACCTTCACTTAGCTACAGCTCTGGCTTCAACAATTACATGAAGAACCCTATCCTTAACGGATGAGAATTGTTCAATCGTATCCCAAGCCCGAGCCCCCCCCCCCCCCACCTTGTACATGCAGGACCCCATGCCCAGACCTGGTCGGGATTGGTGAACAAATCCCTTCTAGCTGTCCCTGCCATTCTTAATTTCCTGCGCCATCAGATCCTCGCGATCGGCCGCGACCTAAAATGTTGGGACAGCTTCACCATCGCGCATGAACCTCTTGCTTTGGGGGGAATTACCTTTATAAGCTGCAGATCCACATAAACACCAAACTAAAGTTCAAACACACTTGTGGGCTGCCTAGATACCCAAACCGACGAGACAGAGCCATTAAAACTAAAACCAATTTTACCCTCTAAAAATACATCGTTAGGTTCCATTGACGAGTGTCTGTTTGGAGTCTTCACTAGTTTGTCAAAACTCCTCATACCCATAATAACATCATAAATGACATGTACCGCTGTCATCGCTGGGGACTAAAACTCGGTGAAGACTCAGAACAGACCATCGGTCCTGTTCGCTTTCTGAGCTAGTCAGGACATACACTTTAAATAATAACTTGGGATGCTTTTCACCGTTACCCTCGCTAAAATTTACTAAACAACAAAAATATAAATAAACAAAGATACTCCTCATTCTTTGGTGTGGTTGAGCCGCTTCTTGCAGTGGCTGGCGTGGTCTCATCCCTCAAGCTTCTTTACAACGACCCAGTCACCTGGTTGGAAAGAATGTAAACTGATTACTAAGTCAGGGTCCGGGAGGGAATCGTGAACCTTTTGGTGGACATTTTGAAGTTCATGTCACAACGATCGCACCCACCCCATCAGCCGAGAATATAAGTGACAGCTAATGAGGAGAGTACGACCCTGATTTTGATTGACCTCCAAACAACCCTCATATGACAATAACCCAGACATCGGGACTGTGGTCACTGCATAACCTGTGCGTGGCTTACAATACCTGGAGCCATTGACAAGGTTCTTAGCCTCTGGGATGGGAACCTACTTCACCAGACTGCTGCTTGCCGATTCAAATTCTATTAAAGAAAGACAGTCTTGGCACAAACTTGGTTAGAATTACAGGAGGTTATTATTAGTTTGACAAAAAAAAAAAAAAAAAAAAAAGTCACTCTTACATTTATCATTCTCCCCCCTTTTCTTCCTCATTACAGACTGAAGGAAGAAATGCGTGGTGCAGGAAAAAAGAAACAATGAAATAACCTATGATACTTTTACCGCCTTAGACTCATATTTATCCATATGTACCGCTGTCTACATACACCTGTTCTCTGTGTACAAACTCCTTGGACCTGAAAAATACTTATAAGCAAAATCATTACTCTATCCTTCATATTTAACCTGCAAAGAATGGTAAAACAATAATGACATTCCTGTACATTGGTAAATTGTCAATGACATTCTTTCAAAACTGATTCAAACAAAACCCTCTGTAACCCTTACTTTTCCCGTTCCTACAAAAATACAACAGCCGCGACGCATCGAAGGATCGCCGCGGTAAGTTCGAACATATTCACGTTACTACATACAAACATTCTGATACAAACGTGGGGGAAATACTTCCCAGTTTCCAAAACCACAAATGAAAAAAAACAAAAAACAGCCAGAATTCTACCTTCACTCTTTCAGCAATAGGAAAAAATACAATGGGACAACCATGAGAGCAGCTCGAGAACCTTCCATGTACCAGCCATACAAGGTTCAAACAAACGGGCATGAGCCACCATTCCTCATCATTACAGATTTCTGAAGCCGCAGCTCAACTACATCCATTCCAGAGGGATACCCAAAATAGTATCCTTGGACCACCTATGTTAATCTTTTTGGGGTTCAAAGGCCTTTGCCCCAAAACTAGGCTTCGTGTACTGTGTGACCATCTGACTATGGGAAGCCTCCATTCCTTCCCTTTGCACAGACCTCCTTGTGTCCATGGCGATTCGAATCGGCTTATCGCCTTAAACCTGCGTCCAGGTTAAACCATTGCACCCATTTCGGAGATCACCGCCCGGTGTCTTCTTATACGGTGAATTGCAGAACTACAACCACTATATGGTCAAGTCCTCCAACTAGAAACCCTAACCGAGGCGTCAACTATGGCTTGTTGTCCCAACACTTTTGGAACTACAGCAACAACCACAGATCAACCCCCGAATTAGGCCTCTACCCCTCAGTGTATGCATACACAAGCGTTTTCCGCTATACACCCATACACTGCGTTGTCAGACTAAACCTCACAGAACACTTACGCCAGTTTACCACCTGCAGAACAATGTGGCTTCTCTCTGTATCTAGATGATAAAATAATGGTGATACCCCCTGTCTGCTCTCTACTCAAAACTGTATTACAGTACAAAACTTCACAAAACTGGAACAAAATATAAAAACACTTTTTAAACGCCAAAATGCTTTCCATTTTCCTTCCAGACACAAATCTCATTGCTCACCTTTAAAAACCCCAAGCTCCTCCCACTAACTTTCTGCCGATATATAAATGCTGAAAAGAAACTTCCGGTTATGCTCAGCTCTTAAAAAAAAAAACAAACTGGTTTATTTACATATCAATTGTTCAGGAAGAGGGAGGGGAGGCGTTAGCTTTGTCTATCAAGACTCCAAAAAAAAAAAAATCCATGGCTACACATTATATATTTCAACCATTTAAAACCGTGTCAAGGAAATGATGGAATAAACCCCCCTTTGCAAATGGGAGGGAATCCCCCCTGACCCACACTTCCTGGAAGTCAAACCATAAGTTGGGACCCAAAATACAAACTCCTGCCAAGAGATGGCTATACAGTACAAGTTCCAAAAAAATGAATTGCTCTCTGGGAAACTCCCAAATATTTAAACATAAAAACACATCATTGTACAAAAACTCTGTTAGTCTTACAATCTATCAAAATTCAGTGTAAAGTGAAGTTTTTCTTAAAACCAAAATCCAATGCAAAAAAACCGCCGCGCATATACTGCAAAGTCAGCTGACCCTGCAATAGCTTACATTCACTTAAATGAAAACAGAGAAATCCCCAACCTAACATCATGTGCATGGAGTTTGCATGTCCTCCCTGTGTCTGCGTTGGCCTCCTCCCACACTCCAACTGCTGGTAGGCCAGCCAGATCCCATCCATAAATAGGCCCCAGCATGTGCGTGTGTCCGCAAGCACGTTGTGGCCCCTCGGGGTAAAACCGGGCTATTTTAAGATACCACTCAACTCAAAAGGCGATGCTTAGAAAAACAATTTAAACCAGCAAATTCATTAAACAAAAACCAGTCTCTCAGTATGTCCCCCTGGTGTCTCACTACTCTTCCCAGCAGTGCACAGGTCAAACTGTAAACGCATAAAACATAAGAAAACTGCGCCGATCAACAAATGCCAATACAGCATATTCAGGAGTCATGTTTGCTAAACTGGAACTTCCTATCTCAAACTGTAAACGTCTCTCAAAATGGCCGACAAGCCAGGACTACAAAATGGTGGATGACCCACCACAGCACCTCATGGACAACAAAAATTGCGCCATTGACGCATGCAATTTTTCCCGCCAAAACCAGCATGGGACGTCACAATGACCACCACATTGGTTCCCCTACACAAAGAAAAACACAAATTGCCTCTAACAGGTTCCAACACAGAAAAGATCGCACTATATTCGCACCAAACATCAAAATCTGCCCCAAAGGCTGAGAAATTCCACCAGCGAAATAGCAGATGAATGCCACATGGTATAGTGCCCAAAAGAAAGGTGGCTGCACCTTCCCTTATAGGATACCCACAGGCTAAGGAAAAACTGTGCCTCAAAATGGCAGACAAACCTGCAAGGCTAACAAAAGCCAAGAATGGCGCCATTACTTTTTCCTGCCAAAACCAGCATCTCTTTAAAAGAAAATCAAAAATGTTTTTCTCCACAAAGACTGACTACACCATTGAAACTTTTCTAAATTATCATCAAAATCCACTGAAAAAGGTGTCAGCTACACTCTACAAGGACCACATGTACACTTACAAACTTAGCCTCCCTTTTGCCAACTAAACAGCACATTCAATAAATGTGAGTTACATGACAATATTAAAAACATATTTCTCTAAGTTCATATACTCTGAGATATTCACCACTTCTCTACCTAAAGTTCACACACACAGTGGCCTCAGCTTCCATAACAAGCCATTGCAGAGACATACCTCCTCAATGCTAGCATCCAAAACAGCCTGCAACCATTCAAAGGGCGTATTCCTTTCAACAAACAGCTACTATTGTCTGGCTTCCAACAATGCCTGGCCACTTGAATATGCGGCAGGAATTTTCAACTTTAAAACCAAACACTTTTGTTAAAATATTTTTACACTTATGGGGACATGTGTCTTTGTCCCCTATAAAAGGCAAAAATCACAATTTATCCATTTCTATTTTTCATAGAAATCACAAACACCACACACATACAGTATATTGTTGCTTGTAACATCAGATCATCTCTCAGGGCGTTTCCCTTCCAGCACCATTGTCCTTCCCTTAGGGCACAACCTCTGCAACACAAAGCAGTGGGCAAGCCCTTCCCCCATTCAAGCACATGGCAGCCAAACAATCTAATCACACAGGCACATGCAGGCATACCCACACACAATCAAATTCACAGGCATACGATCCATGACAAAATCACACACACACACACGATTCGCAGACATACACACGCTGCAAACTTGAAGCATTATTTCAAAAAGACAAAAAAGGAGGTTCTTTTAAAGAGTAGAGCCCCCACATCGGAACGTAGATCCACACTTCCCCCCATCTCGATCCGATGTCCAAAGGGACTCCATCTATTCCCAAAAATCCTGGCTCGCCATTACTGTTGTGGAATTTCAGGCTGCTTGCAGAGCACACAGCCTATAATTCCTGTGCTATCTAAGCACACATCAGTTTTCATCTTTTCGCAATAATGCTATCTTTAAGTTTGAGTTTGCTAAAGTCCACTCACCGTTCATTCCCATTCATCCAAGAAAGTCAGCACCACAAAAGCTTATCTTCTTATCAGGCCATTCCAGCAAAGACTGTTCAGCCGACACCTAATCATAGGCTTTTATTAAACTCAAAAGATCTCACACAGGAGGTGATTGGCTGCAGCAACCAATCCCCTCCCCCATGGGCGGGAACCTCACAGGATGTTCCCTCCTCACAGGAAAATGACAATACTTGGACATTCCTTCCAACAGGAGATGTCATACATGAATACAATAACGTAGGATGGCTAATGTTACCGTTGATAGAATAACGCATAATAAGATTATACTATTATTGAATGGGGGGAGGGAGGCTATCTGCAGACGCACGCTACGAATTCCAACCAATGTTGATCAGACATAGCAGAGACAAGAGCGCCCATCCGCCTATAACCAATGATGTCATTGCAGAGCGAGCATATCCCCTCCTTAACGATCGTCCATGCTAATGCACAGAGGGCCCCCGTTGGTGGACATATCCGCCCCCTGCAAACATCACACTCCAACCTCAAAACGTTTTCCCCTATCAGACGGGATTCAACCAGCCTCAGACTACCCCAATCAGCTCTTTTAGAGCGGGTTGCGGAAGTACTAACACTGGGTGACACTATGACAATACATATTAAATACATCTCCATAAAAATCTCCACAACAAGGTCCTCCCAGACCACCTAAACAAGCACAAGTCACTTTATCACCCATCAGAACAGCACCATATCTACTTGAACTTCTTACTCATTTTATCTTACTCCACCCAGGTGGTAGTAAATTGTATTGGCAGCAGATCTCTGTCTTTTCTTTCATTAAGCTGCTTAGTACTTCCTTTGCACGGAATCATACATAACCTTTTTTTAGGGCCAGTTCACACCAGACACAGTTCCGTTCAGTTCTGTGTGCTTTTTTTCTGCACAAAATGCATGCACAGTGTTTTCCAATGGCTCTAGTTCACACCATGCAGTCAGTTTCCGGTCAGTTTCTGCACCGGAAACTGACTGCATGGTGTGAACTAGAGCCAAGAGCCATTGGAATACATGGAAAACACTGTGCAAGCATTTTGTGCAGAAAAAAAGCACACGGAACTGAACAGAACTGTGTCTGGTGTGAACTGGCCCTTAATGTAAGGGACAGACTGCATCATACGTGTCATGTTATATTTTTCCTATAGTAACACTTTAATGCAGGGGTTTCTAAACTTTTCAGTATGAGGGTCAAACCATATATTTTAACAATTAATGGCACTGCTGCTCATCTGCTAAAAGTGCGTTCTGTGCATGTCAGAAAAACACGCGATTTTGTGTGTGTTCCCAACATGGACAACGTTCAAACCTACCCCAATAGTAAAGACTGCAGTAGAAACCCAAAGTGTGGGTGTACTGACAATACAGTATGCATTCAATAGGTATAGTTTTAATGACCAGTTACATTCAAAAATTCCACTTGGATGTTTCATGATTTAATTGGTGTTCCTTTGCGATTGAAGTAGGGAGCTATGCTTGTGGAAAAAAAATCTGCAATCACAGAATATTTGCTACAAGTACAGTTACAGAGACCAAGTACAGTTACAATTACAGAGACCTATCCAGATATCTGCCAGGCTCTGGCTTAAGCCCACAGCTGCTGGAATCTTATATGATACAGTTTGTTCCTTTGTCATTATCCCTTAACACTTCCTCTCACGCATCAACAGACGCAGTCTCTGACTTTCTATTTCCTTTCAGTCCTCAATCACCCCACTATTCATGAGTAAGCATGTTGTTTAAAAGACAATAAAGACAATTGGGCCATTGACCGGGCCTTGTGGTTTGCATGGAACCTAGACATAATTTGACAGCTTGTTGCATACAGGACACTAGATAAATTCAGTTTCCATTTGGACTGGTACTATAAATACAGTAGGAATAAATCGTGTATTGTTGCAATTTGAAGTGAAAAATTATAAAACACTTGCTGAGCTAATTATTTCTTGTCAAAAAAGAGAACTAGAACTCTGGCTAACACCTACAGTGAGGCCTATTAACCTGAATTGACCATAATATATATCATGGCTTTCGCCGTTTGTATATGTAGCAATTGGCTTTCTAGGATTTTTAGCTCCAGAAAGAAGATTCATGTCCCTATGTGCAATCATATGACCGGTGTGGAGGCAAACTACCGGCTTGACCTTTGTCAAAGACATCGCTAAAATCGCGGTACTCCTCCGGCAGGGAGGAGTGTAAAGAGGTGCACAGGACCTTGGCTACCTTCTGGAAGCATGTCTTACTGCATTGTGGTGACCAGGAGAAAACCTCAGCACGGAGCCAATCAAAAGAGGGGTTGTGCATCTGTAACCAAAGATAACCAATAACCAACGGAAACTTAGGTGAGGAAATTACTTGGAATTTGATTATCCCATGGTGAAGAGCCCCTACAGTCATGGACAACAGAACAGTCTCATGAGTCACATGGGCAGGCTGCAGAGGTCTCCCATCAAGAGCCTCAATGGCAAGTGGTGTGTCACGCAGCTGCAGCGGAATTGAGTGCTTTGATACAAAGGCAGCATCAATGAACAGGCCTGCAGCCCCAGAGTTGATTAGAACCTGTATCTCAATGGACGACTCAGCCCAAGAAGGGTAACCGAAACCAGGGGCTTATCCTTCTGGATAACTGGGGACGACACAACGCCACCTTAGGTCTGTCCATGACAGGACCTTAAGGTTCAGGCGTTCCCTGGATGGGTAGGACAAGACTTCAAAAAGTGACCTGCCTGGCCACAATAAAGGCACAATCTCTCCCTCCTTCTAAAGGCTCTCTCATCTGCAGAGAGACGCATGAAGCCCAAGTGCATGGGTTCAGCTTTACTGACCGACTCGGTAACCAGGAGGCATGGGAGGTGAGGTAGGCAAGGGTGGGACTGCAAAGCTCGGAGACAAATGTACAGGAGGCTTCCACAAGCGCTCCTTAAAAGAGAGAGGCTTTCTCTTAGTCTGGAATCAATGAGGATGGCAAACGTGATCAACTTCCCAAGCTCAGTGGGTATATCTCAGGCTGCTCTCATCATTGATGGTATCTGAGAGACCATGAGAAAAAGCAGCCTTCTGCTGCCAGAGTGCGGAATTCAATGGCGCAATCGGCAACAGTTCTCGTACTCTGATGGACATGAGGCACTTGGCAGCAGAAGCGGAGTGTGTGGGAATGTCAAATACCCTTTTAAAAGAAGCCACAAACTCAGGGTAACTCAAGACAACAGGTTTTTGCATCTCCTAGAGGGTTTGCCCAAGTTAAGGCTCTCTCAGAAAGCAAAGATATCACGAAACCTACTTTGCTTCTTTCAGTGGGAAACGCCTGGGGCAGCATCTCAAAGTATATGTCAACCTGGTTGAGAAACCCTCTGCATTGGACTGGATCGCCCCCAAATCGCTGGGGAAGCAGAGCGAAACCAGACATACCTCTTATAGCGGTAATACTCGAGGCGGGTACCTGCACAGAGACTCGAGCAGCGGCAGGGATGGCCTGCAACACAGGTTGTACCAGAGTAGCCACAGTGGGAGATTCCAGGTGAGCGTTTGTAATGCCATGGCAGACTGATCCATGCGGTAAACTTGCTCATCCAATCTGGAAAAAATATTACCAACAAGTGGATTGACTGCATCTTCTGAATTCATGGCCTTCACCTACTGACAAAAACCATGAATCAGTCCGAGACAGAAGTACAGTTAGTTCACACTTGTTTAATAAAAGTAAATAGAACAAACAAAGTCAAAACATAGCCAAAACATAGCCAAATTTCGGTAACCGGAACGGATAGTCAGACAAGCCAGGAATCGGCATAGTAGAACAGCAAGCAGGATCTGGAGCCAGAAGGAATGTCAGCCAAGCAAAGTCTTTAACAGGAACGCAGAAGATATTCTCGGTGATGTTGTCCAGGCGAAGGCAGAGATCATCTGGGCAGGATGGCTTAAGTAGGCAGGACGGCTTAAGTAGGCAGGAATGACGAGCAGGAAATCCTCAACAGGTGAGTCACTGTGGAGAGATATGAACTGGCAATTAGCCGACAGCTAAGCGGCCAGCTCAGAGAAGGAAGGGCTGAGCCCAGCCCTGACAAATCATATCCCCTCTCAAGCGTCTCTTTTCCAGAGAGAATAAGTTCACTGCTCGCAACCTTTCCTCATAATTAATATCCTCCAGACCCTTTATTAGCTTTGTTGCCCTTCTTTGTACTCGCTCCATTTCCAGTACATCCTTCCTGAGGACTGGTGCCCAGAACTGGACAGCATACTCTATGTGCGGCCAGACCAGAGTCTTGTAGAGCTCCTATCAGCTTGTATTGCTGTCTGTGCCCCCATTAGGGAGATTCCTCCTCTCTATTTGTCCTGTTTACCACTTTCATTGAAAGTGAAAGAAAAGGAAAATCACACATTTTGGATTGTCCCCAGAAAAGTAATAGAGGGGAAATCTCCCAAATGGGACACCAGTTCTGGTGACCTGGGGGTTCCCAAGGAATTCCTTTAATTTGCAGGGATTTCCTCTCACTTCCTGTTTGGCTATCTGACAAGAAGTGAATGGGAAATTTCCGCAATAGGACACAGCTGAAGAAAAATATCTGACAGGGGTGTTTTTTTTTTTCAATTAATTTATTTATTCTTTTTTTCCCCAACAAGATCTAAACATACATATAATTCGAATTTCCAGATCTATTATTTCACAACACAATCAACAAAACTCATGCAAAACATAATCTCATAATAAAAAAAAAAAAAAAAAAAAGAAGGAAAACCAAATAAAAGGAGGAGGACAAAAAACCTTTGTTCTCCTCACCTCTCTTCTTTACCACCATGGATGAACTTAAGGCTCATTAGACCTCTTCCCCCCTCGCTCCTTTTTCACAGGGGTTTTAACCCTCTTTTGCTCTATCAAAAATGAAAGAAAAGTTTTGCCTATACAGTAGTTCTACTTTAAAGCATTACAAAAGCAACACCGAAGCACTATCAAAGTGCCACAGAAGCATCACAGAAGAATCGCAGGAGCATCAAAAAAGCATGTTGAAGCAGTAGTCGCTTTAATGCTTGTTGAGGTTAAAGCAAGTGTAAAATACCATGGGAGCGTTATAAACCTTGTCAGGTTTTTTTTGCTATCTGTGTCCCTTTGGGAAGATTTCTTTTTACTTCCTGTTCCATAGTCAAAGCAAGGGAACCTTTGTTGTCATCAGAGTCACCAGATGGGGAGTCACCAGTCCCCATTGGAAGATATCCCCTCTATTCCTGTTTGGGTGATAACCCAACATTTGGGATTTTCTTTCACTTTCAGTGATAATGATAAACAGGACAAACAGAGTGAATCTCCCTAACAGGGGCACAGACAGCAATAAAAACCAGACGTGTTCTAATCCCTCTACTCTATACTACAAAACTAAAAAAAAATTTGCCATTAGTTATACTTAAAGTAAAGTGAATTCCCAGCTTGTGTTGTTCCATTTCTTAGCGATGTCTGTAGAGTTTATCATTTCCAGCGTGCCGAAGGACCATTTGATAGGGAAACCCACGACAATTGCTCTGACTAGCTAGAGTCTTGTAATACAATTTATACATTCTGAAGGTGGTGGCACCTGGCTAAAGTTCCTTTGAAGTCGAATCTTGATTCTTTGGTGACATTCATTGATATGCGGATGGTCAAACACATAGAATTTTCAAGCTAACACAACAGCTGTTACACAAAATTACTTCTAACAATTCGCATCAAATATATCTGCCTAACCACTAACCAAGAACCAAGCCTCTGAGATTTGGTGTTTACAAGTTAAAAACATTTTTTCTTGCTCGAGAATTTATTTGGAACCCCCAAACATTATATATTTTTTTCTAACATCCTAGAGAATAAAATGGTGGTCGTTGCAATACTTTTTGTCACACCGTTTTTGCTCAGCGGTCTTACAAGCGCACTTTTTTGGGAAAAAATTTCACTTTTTTTAATTAAAAAAATATGACATCAGTAAAGTTAGCCCATTTTTTTATATTATGAAAGATAATGTTACGCCGAGTAAATTGATACCCAACATGTCACACTTCAAAGTTGTGCCCGCTCGTGGAATGGGCAAACCTTAAAAATCTCCATAGGCGACGTTTAAAAAAATTCTACAGGTTGCATGTTTTGAGCTACAGAGGAGGTCTAGGCTAGAATTATTGTTTTCATATGCGGGTGCTGCTCACGTATGCGTTCACTTCTGCGCGCGAGCTCGTCGGGACGGGACACTTTAAAAAAAAATCTTTTTTTTTTTTTTTCTTTTAAACATTTTTTGGTCACTTTTTTTCCTATTACAAGGAATGTAAACATCCCTTGTAATAGAAAAAAGCATGACAAGTCCTCTTAAATATGAGACCTGGGGTCAAAAAGACCTCAGATCTCATATTTTCACTAAAATGCAATAATAAAAAAAAAAAAAACAACACTTGACCACTGGGCACTTAAACCCCCTTCCTAACCAGACCAATTTTCAGCTTTTGGCACTCACATTTTGAATGACAATTACTCAGTCATACAACGCTGTACCCATATGAAATTGTTGTCCTTTTTTCACACAAATTAGAGCTTTATTTTGGTGGTATTTAATCACCGCTGGGTTTTTTATTTTTTGCGCTATAAAAGAAAAAAGACTGAAAATTCTGTAAAAAATGCATTTTCTTTGTTTCTGTTATAAAATTTAGCAAATTAGTAATTTTTCTTCATAGATTTTGGCCAACATTTATACTGCTATATATCTTTGGTAAAAATAACCCAAATTGGTGTATATTATTTGATCTTTGTGAAAGTTATAGAGTCCACAGCTATGGTGCCAATCATTGAAAATTGATCACACCTGAAGTACTGACGGCCTATCTCATTTCTTGAGACCCTAAGGCCTGGTTCACACTGGGGCGACAAATGCTCCGACATTGGGAGCTCATGTCGCATGACGTGTGAAAATCAATGTTTCCCTATGGGAGCCGTCTTAACTGGTCCAACACATGTCGGTCCGACTTTGAGAATGCTCCCTGTACTACTTTGGTCCGACTTTGATCCGACTTCAGCCCATTGACTATCATTGAAGTCGGATCAAAGTCGGACCGCAGTCTTGCATGGTCCGACTTTGGCATGCGACTTGTGCTGTACTGCTCTTGAGGGGGAACTCCAGGCCAAATTTTAAATAAAAAACCGGCGTGGGTTCCCCCTCCAGGAGCATACCAGGCCCTTGGGTCTGGTCTGGATTTGAACGGGCACCCCTACGCCGAAAAAACGGCGTGGGAGGTCCCCCCAAAATCCAAACCAGACCCTTATCCGAGCACACAACCTGGCAGGCCGCAGGGGAAGAGGGGGGGGACGAGAGAGCGGCCCCCCTCCCTCCTGAACTGTACCAGGCCGCATGCCCTCAACATGGGGGGTTTGGTGCTCTGGGGCAGGGGGGCGACCTGCGGCCCCCCCACCCCAGAGCACCCTGCCCCCATGTAGATGAGGACAGGGCCTCTTCCCGACAACCCTGGCCGTTGGTTGTCGGGGTCTGCAGGCGGGGGCTTATCGGAATCCGGGAGCCCCCTTCAATAAGGGGGCCCCCGGATCCCGGCCCCCCAATCCTATGTGAATGAGTATGGGGTACATCGTACCCCTACCCATTCACCTGGTGGAAAAAAATTGCAATAAAAAAAAAAAAAAACACTACACAGGTTTTTAAAGTAATTTATTACACAGCTCCGGCGCTCTTCTTCCGACTTCGGGGGTCTCCGGTGTCGTCTCCGCGCTCTCCGGTTCTTTCTTCCGCCGGGCCTCCGCTAACTTCTTGTTAGCTCTCTTGCTAACGGAGGCCCGGTCTTCCCGTTGTCTCGTCCGGCTCTCCGTTGTCCTTCTGCCGGCCCCTCCACTAACTTCTTGGTAGCTCTTTCGCTAGTGGAGGGGTCGGTCTTCCCATCGTCGCCGTCGGCTTCTTCTTCCCTCTTCTACTTCTCGATGTTGACGCGTCGCTTCTTCCCGCTGTAATACTGGCTCTCCGCTCCGCATTAATATAGGCTTCTCATGACGTCACAGTCACATGTTCCCATGACGTCACAGTCACATGCTCCGGGGCCATGTGCCCCGGAACATGTGACTGTGACGTCATGAGAAGCCTATATTAATGCGGAGCGGAGCGGAGAGCCAGTATTACAGCGGGAGGAAGCGATGCGTCAACATCGAGAAGGAGAAGAGGGAAGAAGAAGCCGACGACGGGAAGACCGACCCCTCCACTAGCGAAAGAGCTACCAAGAAGTTAGTGGAGGGGCCGGCAGAAGGACAACGGAGAGCCGGACGAGACAACGGGAAGACCGGGCCTCCGTTAGCAAAAGAGCTAAAAAGAAGTTAGCGGAGGCCCGGCGGAAGAAAGAACCGGAGATGACACCGGAGACCCCCGGAAGTCGGAAGAAGAGCGCCGGAGTCGGAAGAAGACCCCCGGAGCTGTGTAATAAAATTACTTTAAAAACCTGTGTAGTGTTTTTTTATTGCAATTTTTTTCCACCAGGTGAATGGGTAGGGGTACGATGTACCCCATACTCATTCACATAGGGTGGGGGGGCCGGGATCCGGGGGCTCCCGGATTCCGATAAGCCCCCCGCCCGCAGACCCCGACAACCAACGGCCAGGGTTGTCGGGAAGAGGCCCTGTCCTCATCAACATGGGGGCAGGGTGCTCTGGGGTGGGGGGGCCGCAGGTCGCCCCGTGCCCCAGAGCACCAAACCCCCCATGTTGAGGGCATGCGGCCTGGTACGGTTCAGGAGGGAGGGGGGCCGCTCTCTCGTCCCCCCCCCCTCTTCCCCTGCGGCCGGCCAGGTTGTGTGCTCGGATAAGGGTCTGGTTTGGATTTTGGGGGGACCCCCACGCCGTTTTTTCGGCGTAGGGGCGCCCGTTCAAATCCAGACCAGACCCAAGGGCCTGGTATGCCTCTGGAGGGGAACCCACGCCGTTTTTTTTTTATTTAAAATTTGGCCTGGAGTTCCCCCTCAAGATTCATACCAAACACAGTGCCTGATATTGGCGGGGATCCAAATCGGATCCCCGTTCATTGAAAGTCGGACATATGTCGGCTTCATGTCGCAGGGCAAAGTCGGATCCAAAGTAGGACGGATGTCGTGTCACACTAGTGTGAACCCAGCCTAAGGCCCCTTTCACATGGACGGTCCGTTCAGGTCCGCCTGTCAGTTTTTTAGGCAGACCTGAACGGATGCTCCATGTAGCCCTATGGAGCCACGGATGTCAGCGGTGACATGTCCGCTGACATCCGCTCCACCAAAGCGTGACGGAGGAAAACCCTATTTTTCCATACGTCGGTGGAGCGGATGACAACGGACTCTACGGTCCGTCGTCATCTGATCCCCCCATAGGGGAGAGCGGCGCTCTGACAGGGCGGTCCCTGCACAGTGTGCGGGGGCGGCCCAGTCATCTGCCGGCTCAGCGGGGATCAACGGAGCGATCCCCGCTGAGCAAGCGGAGCTTCATGGATCCGCCTCGTGTGAAAGAGCCCTAAGGCTCGGTTCACACAGGGGCAACACGACTTCCAGCGCGACTTTTGGAAGCAACTCCAACACGACTTTAGCCAGAATCACAGCACGACCTGGGGCGACTTCAGCGCGACTTGTGGTGATTTACAACACGACTTGAAGTCGCCTCCAGGACAGGGAACTTTGCAAGTGGCCAATTATCAGCTCTTCTGACATCATTCTTCTTCCTGTTTTCTTCCTTGTCCCCTGTTGTGCTGTCTCCAAAATGCTGTCCGTGCGTTACCTAATGTCCGCTGTCATAGCAGCTGGTTTGGCAGTACTAATGGAAGAGGAAGAAAGGAAGCGAAGGATGAGGATGAGAAGGAGACGCCGCTATTGGATCCATCCAATAATTTCCGAAAGAGCCAACAGAGGGCAGTTCTGGTCTATGTATGAAAATTTACGTGGTTTTCAAGACAAGTTCTTTAATTATACCCGCAAGTCGATTGCAAGGCAAGTACATATGCTGTATGCGTATATATAAACAATAGTAAAAATCAAATAAATGACAAAAGAAGCTAAGTATTTTTTGCTCGCCAGTAAGGATGAGCTCAGGGCGTTTTTCGCATTGATCACGTGCAGAGCCAGCCAAGGAAGTCTGCACCGTCAGCACGGTGCTGCGCTACTCACAGGCATGGAGACATTTCCCGATGCTTGGCTGCAGAGATGCCTGAGCTCATCCTTACTCGCCAGTATTCATGAGCCCCATAGATTTGATATGTTTTGTGGCATTGTCCCTAGAGAATAAAATGGCGAATGTTGCTATTTAGCAGAATCGCTTTTTATCCGCCTATGCCTACTATCCACTCGAGTGAATGTTACTGGGGTGATCGTGAACTTGCATGACTCCCCCCAGCAGAACCACGTTAAATCTCACGCCGCATATTAGCATATGGTTGGCTAAGCGGTAATGTGTGTGTGTAGCTAACATTGGTTGAGAATTCATATTTTCAATATAGTAACTACACTACAAATACTGCAGCTACTGACTTTTAATATTAGGACACTTATCTTTCCTGGAGTCCAGCGACGTCGGCACCAGAAGACGAGCAATCGCTCGTTTCTCGGCTGCCCCCACCGCCATCATGGGTGAGGGAATGTGGAATCATGAAGTGAAGCGTTGCTGCTTCACTTCCCTGTTGCCTACTGCGCGAGCAGCGCTGCTTGTCTAACACAGGTCCACGCTATGTTCTGGGAGCTGTGCGTTTCCCAGAACCCTGCAACCCATTCCCCCCTGAAAAGGTGCTAATTGTGGTATCGGAGGGGGGGGGGGGGGGGTTATCAGAATCAGCGGAGGTTACACTTTAGGGTGGAGCTTAGCTTTAATAAAGTCCAACCTGCGCTCATTTCTCCGGTATTCTCGTACGGGTCAAATGAGTGCAGCTGCCTTGACTCATGGCAGTTTTAGCCTCTCAGCAAGCCGCTCTCCGCCTCTTCACAGCTTAGTGCTCCAATGAGCGTGGAGTAGCAGAGCTGGAGAGCTGATGACCGACAGGCAGCAGCTCTCAGCTCATGGAGGGGAGAGAAGCGACCCATAGATGATGTTTGATGACTCAGTTCTGTGTGAATAAGCTGCAGTGGACAGATCTAGCATCGCTAACATATTGCATCTACCTAGGTAAGTATTTTTTTTTTTAATTAAACATGTCATGGAATAAACATTAAAAAAAAAAAAAGCACAAAAACACAACTTAAATTTATAACACTATTTTTTTTAAATATTTATAAAACATTATCTATTTAAGTAGCAGAACAGCAGCAGCAAACATTTTGTTATTTTTTTGATCATTCAAACACACAAAAAAAAACAAAAAAACGTGGTAACAAAAATTTACAGTTGATGGTAGGTGGGATTATCAGGGTTGGTGTAAGGCCTTGGGGAAGGTGTGGGTGGCATAATTTGATTGCCTGGTGCAACAAGGGTCGAAGTGATTGGGGACGGTGAAGGATAGGGGATTGGGTAACTTCCTTGATTTATCGCATTGCCATAGTCGTCAGAGTATGGACGAAAGCGAGGTGGATAGTAGGGGTGGGTTCTGGGTGGCGGAGGGTTAGGGAAATCATAAAAGGGGCCTGATGGTGGTGGGCCAAACATTGGTGAGGGGGCAGTGGCTGGTTAACTGTATTTGCCTCCAGTAGAGTACATCAATAATGTCTTTTTTTACATACACTTGACGCTCCTGCGGCACTGACTTTAGCATACCTGCGACCATTATGCCAAATCCTGTTTCAGGAGTCTCCAGGGAGTCTAGTTTTCTATCAAGTTTCTCCATTAGTGAGGCAAATATTGTCATATTATTTGAATTTCTTCCCACTACTTGTCTGATCGGTCTTGGTCGTTGTAGAGGTCTGTTGCTAGGTGGCTTCTCAACCTGTGGCTGTTCAAACTCTGGCATTTCGACCTCAGGTACCTCAATATGCGAAGAAGACTCCTCCCCAAAGTTGGTCTCCTGATTTTCTTGCATTTCATCTGCTGAATGATACAAAGACTGCGAGCCTCCTGGAGCGCATGCTGCCTCTCCACCAGACTGCTGTGGTTCAGGCGTTTCTTCCCAACTTGATTGTGTTCTGCATTAAACATATAGTACAATTAGCACAACCTTCTACAAGTGTATAGTATCAATTTACAAATATTAACCACTTAAGCCCCGGACCAATACGGGCTATTATGACCAGGCCCCTTTCTGTGATTCGGCACTGCGTCGCTTTAACTGACAATTGCGCGGTCGTGCGACGTGGCTCCCAAACAAAATTGGCGTCCTTTTTTTCCCACAAATAGAGCTTTCTTTTGGTGGTGATTGATCACCTCTGCGGTTTCTTTTTTGCGCTATAAAGAAAAATAGAGCGAAAATTTTGAAAAAAAAATTTAAAAAAAAGACATATTTTTTACTTTTTGCTATAATAAATATATAAAAAACATTTTTTTCCCTCAGTTTAGGCAGATACGTATTCTTCTACATATTTTTGTAAAAAAAAAAAAAAAAAAAAAAAAAAAAAACCCAATCAGCGTTTGATTGGTTTGCGCAAAAATTATAGCGTTTACAAAATAGGGGAGAGTTTTAAGGCTTTTTTATTAATTATTATTATTTTTTTTTTACTAGTAATGGCGGTGATCAGCAATTTTTTTCGTGACTGCGACATTATGGCGGACACATCGGACACTTTTGACACATTTTTGGGACCATTGTCATTTTCACAGCGATCAGTGCAATAAAAATGCACTGGTTACTGTGAAAATGACACTGGCAGTGAAGGGGTTAACCACTAGGGGCGCTGGAGGGGTTAAGTGTGCCTAGGGGAGTGTTTACTACTGTGTGGGGGCGTGGCTACGACTGACACATCACCAATCTCCGCTCTGATTACACAGAGCGGAGATCGCTGACATTGTCAGTAGAGGAGCGGGGAGATGTGTACGTACACACACACACACACACACACACACGCTCTGAGCCTCCGTGAGACGATCGCGGGGATCCCCGCAGCGATCGAGTCCGCGGGACCCGCGGTCCCACTCATGGGGAAGGTAGGGGGGGGGGGGGTCGCGAGCGAGCCACCGGCAGCGCGCGAACCCCCACGTCGGCAGTTAAAGGGCCACGTACAGGTACGTGATTGTGCCTGTACGAGCCATTCTGCCGACGTATATATATACCATGAGCGGTCGGCAAGTGGTTAAAGATGTTATCTTACTCTCCAAGTTCCATGAATGGCCGCAGGAACTGCAGCTCCTCTGCATGCACATATGGTGCAATTTTTTTGGAACCTGATCCACTTCTAGACTCTTAGTTTTTGCAGGTACCGTGTGAAGCAGTCCCTTAATCCCTTCCAACCGGTTTGTAAAATTATCAAGTCGGTGCAATTTCCCCAATTGCATTGGAGCCATCGATGGGAAGCATGTGCGTGTAATTAAGCCTGTTGGTAGCGGAAGTATGTACTTCACCTACAAAAAAAATATTGTTCGTTTGTACTACTTGCCGTTGCTGATTCGAACTATTGCTTCACCTACATAGATATAGGGACTTTAAATGAAGCAGGCAGCTGTAGGTAATTAAATTTATTGGAAATCAATGAAAAGTTGCATGAAGGTAATCATGAGAACAAGGAAACCAATAATTCAATGGATATACATACAGCAATAACAATTGGCCACACACTAATAAAATTTCACAAATCACATGGTACAGGTGATCTTAAGGTAAAACATGTAGTGGGCATAAAAACATGGCATATAGTAGCTCTATGCATTTCGTGGATTCATCCACTCTTCAGGAGCATGCACATGGAAAACTGAAAGCTGTTGTATAATGGTAATAGAAATATCTGTAAGGTCTGACCCTGTCAAGGAAATTTTTTAATAAAAATGGGTAATTAGGGATAATATTGCCTAGGATAGACCCCCCCAAAACCACTCTCAACAGTACTTACATTGTCTGTGTCTAAGCAGTAGCATGTGGATGAAAAAAAACCCCTAGGGGTGTCGCTGGTGGGAGCTGAGGTGGTGATGGCAGACAGGACTCAAACAAGGATGGTTTCCAAAGAGAGGTTCCAAGAATGACCACAAGTGCTAGAAACAAGGTGAGATAAGAAAATAGGCTAAAAGGCTCATACTATGTGGTATAATGAGTCATCAGCCCTAACCTTGGTAAAGGATAGGGTATAAAGATGTTAATGAGTGTATAGGTATGGTTAACTTAGTGAGAGTAAAATATAAAATTAAATAGAAGGTGAAAAGCATAAAAAATTGAAGAACCCAGTTTCCAACAGAGTAAAATAGATCAGATGAAAATTTAATGTAAAAAAGGTAAATAAAGTTACTGTATTTATCGGCGTATAACACGCACCCCAAGTTTAGGAGGAAATTTTAGGAGGGAAGTTTAAGGAAAAATAACTTACATTTAAATGCAGCCTTGTCAGTGTCCATTGCAGCCTTGTCACATTGCAGCCTTGTCAGTGTCCATTGCAGCCTTGTCACAGTGCAGCCTTGTCAGTGTCCATTGCAGCCTTGTCAGTGTCCATTGCAGCCTTGCCCCAGAGTCCATTTCAGCCTTGCCCCAGTGTAGCCTTGCCCCAGTGTCGCCGTGCAGCCTTGCCCCAGTGCAGCCTTGCCCCAGTGTCGCCGTGCAGCCTTGCCCCAGTGTCGCCGTGCAGCATTTTAAAATTGGCGCAGAGACTGTGCGGAGCGGGGCGGACGCCGCCGAGAACGCAGGGACTGGGCGGAGCCGCCGCCGAGATACACATAGCCGAGTGTACTCGGCTATACTCGGCTTTTCTCGGCTCCGCTCACAGTCACGCCGAGTCCCGCCCTATGATGGACATAACACAGGTCCAATGGCGGGACTGGGCGGGACTGTGAGCGGAGCCGAGAAAAGCCGAGTATAGCCGAGTACATTCGGCTATGTGTATCTCGCTCCGCTCCCAGTCAGCGGAGACAGCCCAGGGATGTGGGTATCGGCGTATAACACGCACCCACGATTTTCCCCTGATTTTCAGGGGAAAAAAGTGCGTGTTATACGCCGATAAATACGGTACCTAATAACCACTTGTATATACCCTAAACCTGGTAAGGGATAGGGTAATGAGATGTTAATGAGTGTATAGGTATGGTTAACTTAGGGAGAGTAAGAGGTAAATGGATAGAAAAGGTGAAAAGCATAAAAAGTTGAAAAACATACATTAAATTTTCATCTGATCCATTTTACTCTGTTGGAAACTGGGTTCTTCAATTTTTTATGCTTTTCACCTTCTATTTAATTTATATTTTACTCTCACTAAGTTAACCATACCTATACACTCATTAACATCTTTATACCCTATCCTTTACCAAGGTTAGGGCTGATGACTCATTATACCACATAGTATGAGCCTTTTAGCCTATTTTCTTATCTCACCTTGTTTCTAGCACTTGTGGTCATTCTTGACCCTACCTTTGGAACCTCTCTTTGGAAACCATCCTTGTTTGAGTCCTGTCTGCCATCACCACCTCAGCTCCCACCAGCGACACCCCTAGGGGGGTTTTCTCATCCACATGGTACCATGCTACTGCTTAGACACAGACAATGTAAGTAATGTTGAGAGTGGTTTTGGGGGGTCTATCCTAGGCAATATTATCCCTAATTACCCATTTTTATTTAAATTTTTCCGTGACAGGGTCAGACCTTACAGATATTTCTATTACCATTATACAACAGCTTTCAGTTTTCCATGCGCATGCTCCTGAAGAGTGGATGAATCCACGAAATGCATAGAGCTACTATATGCCATGTTTTTATGCCCACTACATGTTTTACCTTAAGATCACCTGTACCATGTGATTTGTGAAATTTTATTAGTGTGTGGCCAATTGTTATTGCTGTATGTATATCCATTGAATTATTGGTTTCCTTGTTCTCATGATTACCTTCATGCAACTTTTCATTGATTTCCAATAAATTTAATTACCTACACCTGCCTGCTTCATTTAAAGTCCCAACCTTTGTCGTTCTTCAAATTAGATAGGGATGGAGGCAACCGACCTTACCCGGTCACTGCCTCATTTAAAGTCCCAAGTTTCCCCCCCCCCCCCCCCCCCCAATTCCCCCATTTACATAGATATAGGATCATACGGAAGTAGCTGCGATGCTCGAATTTTTGGTAATTCATCCTTTGGTCAAAGACTACGGGAGAATCAACTCGATCTTCCGGAAAAGTGTCCTCTTCCTGGGACAACTGAACCCCCACTACCATATGTATTTGTCGCAGATGAGGCCTTTGCGTTGGCGGAACACATGAGGCCTTACTTTAGTAGGAACCTGACGACTGAGAAAAGAATATTCAACTATAGGTTATCAAGGGCACGAAGGGTGGTTGAGTGCAGTTTTGGCATTCTAGCCAATAAATGTCATTTCCTACATACGCCAATATCATAAAATATCGAAAATGCCATTACTGCAGTGAAAGCAGCATGTGTGCTGCACGAATTTTGTCAGGGTACCGGACGGATACTGCTTTGAGGATTCTCTCATGCACGAAATGGAAAGTGCACACCTCAGTGCTACGAGGGGATCCACTGACGGTGCCACTGTGCGCGATACATTTGCCTCTTATTTTATTTCACCGGCTGGTGAAATACCATGGCAAATGAATGCCATTTCATAATTTAACTCATAATAAATAATTTTTGGGCATAAATATATCTTTACAACTGTTTGCATTTCCTATCTGTTATCTTTTGTTCAATGTCTGAGTTGATACAGTGAACTAGTGATATGGTGCAATTAAAATATCTTTTCAACTGTGTTTACTGTTAATAATACAATTATATACTAAATTTATTTTTTGGTAAAGTTTACTGGAGCCTGCTATGTTATTTTACTCTGTGGTTACTGTGTTCAATAAATGTTTTTATTTTTTGGTTATGATCATTTTAGCAATGGTTATATTTTTAAATTATTATCTAAATAAACTTACAATACAGCTAGACATCAGTGAAAGACTTTGCCAGGGATTTCCATGTCAGGGGATCTACTGTTGCTGTCAGTGGATCCATTTAGCAACAGTACATCCACCGACAGCTACAGTACATCCACCGACAGCTACAGTACATCAGTGAATCCACTCAGCAAACAGTAGATCTACTTAGCAACAATAGATCCACTGACAGCAATGGATTTACTGTTTATATCATTGGATCTACTGTTGCTGTCGGTGGATCTACTGTTGCTGTCGGTGGATAAAGCGACAGCAACGGATCTACTGTTTATGTCAGTGGATCTACTGTTGCTGTCAGTGGATTTACTGTTGCTGTCAGTGGATCCACTCAGCAACAATAGATCCGTTGCTTTCAGTGGATCTACTGTTCCTGAGTAGCTCTGCTGTTGATGAATAGATCCTCTGACAGCAACAGTAGATCCACTGACAAACAGATCTACTGTTTATGTCAGTGGATCTATTGTTGCTGTCTGCAGGGGATGCATTATACTGCTTTTCTTGTTTAAAAGTTCAATCAAAAAATGATAGTAACGCAAATTTACAGAGAGGGTGGTCTTGGGAGTTGGGTAGGGCGTGAAAACAAGGAATGATGCTGAGAGCTGGGTAGGGCTGTAGACACGCGGCGACTTGGAAGGGGGGGGATTTCATGTACCTATTATCTTTAGAAAAAAAGACTGTATGGAACTACAACCACCATGCCTAGTAAAGGACAACGGACATATAAAAAAAAAAATTTAAACTTACATTTGTCACTGAAGTCAGTCTCCGACAAAACATCCCATTCCTCATAGGACAGCCGACAAATCTCCAGCCAGGCACTGTCCCTCTTTGTCTGATCTTTATAGTTTTTTTTTCTCTTTTGTCGTACAGACAGGTTCTCTCCCTTATATATCTGATGAGTGCTTCATTGTCCACGGCCTCTCTTCGGGTACACATGGTGTATATATACACACAGGTCCAAGTATACAGAGCTAACGTATAAAATGAAAGTACTCGTTTTGGGAAGAAGGGGGCTGCTTGTTTAGTGAGGAGGACCTGGGTAAATTCCATGTGGCTTCTGGGTAAATTCCTTTCTGCTTCCTGTAAAGTTGCCTTCAAAATGAACACTGATCAGACTTCTAAGCGACTTCCATTGAAATCAATGGGTACAGGTCGCCTAGAAGTCGGTTGTAGGAACCTCCTCAATAAAGATTCATATTCCTACTTGACCCTCAAGACAGAGCTTCGTCTCGTATTTGGGGGAGAATTATTCGTATGGGTTTCCTGTTCGGCTGATTGGAGGGTCTGGTAGCTGCCTTGTGTACAGAATGGACTATCCTAAACGACTTTAACCCCTTTCATACTCGGGGTGTCGTTACAGAAGGAAAATGATAAATGGTTTTCAAATAAATGTGAAAAGTGTGGCGTGCATTTGTATTCAGCCCCCCTGAGTCAATACTTTGTAGAACCACCTTTCACTGCAATTACAGCTGTAAGCAGTGGTGTCTGGTGCTCAAAATGTTTGGGGGGGCACAGACAAACTGAAAAATTCTGGGAAAAACCCCATCATATACAGCCTCACTGTGCCCATCAAACGCAGCCACTGTGACCCCCGTGCTGGTGAAGCGGTGGGACCTTGCAGCGGGTCAGACAGCTCCTGTGCGGTGGTCCCTGTGTCCTCCGTGCGTCTCCTCCCCTCCTCCTGATAGGCATCCAATCGTAGCACCTGTCCTTTCAGCCAATCAGGTGACGGGTAACAGACCTGCGCACCTGATTGATGGAGAGGCGGATCAGTGTTAGGAAAGCAAATATTTATTCGCTTTTCTAACACACCTGGGTGGGCTCGTAGTTCAATGCTTTGCGCCATGAGTTCACCTTTTTTGAAGCCTATTAGAGCCTATGGCTCTAATCAGGTGCTTCAAAAACACCCCCGCCACTGCAATTCAAGCGCCCGGCGTCCGAAAAAGGGGCCAGACGCCTAAATTAGGGGGTAGCGGCCGCGGCCATGGATAGATTCAGGCTTGCATGAATCTATCCATTATACACAGAGGGGGGTGGCCGGAGAGAGGGGGTGGTGCCCGTGCGCCCTTAATGTTTGCACCGCCACTGGCTGCAAGTCTTTATGGGTATGTCTCTACCAGCTTTGCACTAGAGTGAAATTTTTCCCCGTTCTGCTTTGCAATATAGCTTAAGCTCTGTCAGATTGGATAGAGAGGATCTATGAACAGCACACGCTGCTACCATCTTGGGAGCTGCTAGAAACTGAAACAAATTAAATACTCTAGAGGTCACCCCAAAAAACAAAAGAAGAGCAAAAACAGAATGAGATTAAATTATAGTGCATACCCCCAACCGAACCAGCACTACATATGAAAAAAAAAAAAAAAAAAAAAAAAAAAAAAAGCACAAAAAATTACTGAAACGCAAGCTTGGACCTCAAATCCTGTGAAAAGTAAAAATGTAAATTCCAGAAGCTCTCATCTTAACTCAACTATTAAAATTGCACTAATGCTAAAACCAGCATCGGAAGAGCTTTGTAAAGCACAAACAAAAGTTTTCCCAGCAAGCTAGCCCAAAAAAAAAAACAAATGGCACTGCTAACAATTTACGTTAAAAACAGGTGTCTTAGTTGAACACATTTGCAAATATACTTTACAGAGGGGCCTTGATGAGGCGGTGCGGCTTCCACATATGCAAATGTGTTTTAATATAAATTGTTAGACGGTGTCATTGGTCTTTTTTTTTTTTTTGCAAGTTAGCTTGTCTGAGAAGTAATGGGGTCTGACATCAATGTGCTTGGTTCTGCCATTGATCTTTTCACTTTTTGAAAACTTTCTACATCCTTGAATATTCCCATGTAAAACTGATGGCTGAGACATTGGGGTTGATTTACTAAAGACAAATAGACTGTGCACTCTGCAAGAACAGTTGCTCCAGAGCTTAGTAAATGAGCAGAAGCTCTGCGGGCTTTCATTATCCAATCACGTGCAAGCAAAAATGCTGTTTTTTAAAAAAAAAAAAAAAAAAAAAAAAAAAAAAAATTGCAATTGTAGCGCCCTGCTACTTTTGAACAGGGCTATTCCGTAGATTTAGTATTGTCTTACCTGTAAATAGCTTAGAGTGATTATGTAAATTGTTGGTTTCTGTTCCAGCTTTGGCTGTTTTTGCGCATTTCCCACTGTTGCCAGTAGGTGTCACTGTCGTCACAGGCCAATGTGAAAAATACAGCCAGCTGAGTGGATATTCTTTCCCCATAAACAGCCCAATCAGGAGCTTCTTTGGAGCTGGGCAAGGATATTTAAGGGGCAGTGCCATGTGCTTCGGGGGTCCTTCTTGCCTCATGGCCCTCCAGGCCGGAGGCTATGCTTGCTGCAAGTAGGCCCAGAAGTCTGTCTTGTGCCTACTTAACGAAAGGTGATCCTGTGCTGTCTGTCCTGCGGGAGGAAGCCACTCAAGCAGAGAATATTCCAGGGGGGAGGACCTTACTGGAGAGGAGCGAGCTGATGGCTGGTATCTCAGGAAGGGCCTGGTGATTCGTTTGGAGGATGCACCCAAGTAATCTACCTCACAGTACTGCCGGATGGCTTAAAGGTTCAGGTACTGTGCAGCTGACCTAACAGAATACTGGCTAAACAATCCTGTGGCAGGGGATTATCCAGGAGTTTCCACTTATCGCTCAAGTCTGTGCTTCATACCAGCTGCTAGGTCGGTGTGAGAGGCCTATCCGGTTGTCGCAAGAACCAGAGGACAGAAAGCTGTTGTCATCTGGATTCAAGAACCGCATTAGTGATTGATCTGCAAACCAAGGTATCTGAACTTCCCCCTAACCCTCTGTAAACTTTTGGGGATTATAGCTCCACGGGACCAAGTGCATAAACCGTTGAAGTTGAACAAAAAGGCTTTTATTTGTAAATAAACCAAAAATCAAGCTTCATTCAGCACACAGGAAAAATATAAAAACAAAGTCCACTTATCTCCAGCATAAAGTAAAGTCCTGCTTGTCTCAGCACAAAATAAATCAAAGAAAAGGCACATACAGTTTTGTAGAGGGAACTTCCAGAGCCCTTGCTGAATCTTTTAAAAGCTCCCAGCAGACACACAGCTCATCTTCACAGGTGCAATCCCCATACTCCTTCCACAACACCTCTAGCACCACTTCCTGTTTTATGAGCTGTTTCCTGGAAGCCTTTAACCCCCTGTGTGCTGACTCCCAGTGGTCAGGAGTGGAGGCTCTATGCCACCCGAATATCACTTTAGAGCCTCCGAAATTCCAGGCCCCAAATAACTCTTTATCAAGACAAAGAGGACTGTGAGCCAGTCCTCTCTGGACTACTTCTTTTGCCAGGAATTCCTCACCCATTCTGGGTGACCTCCTGAACACCATCACCACTCCTTAAGAAACCACAACCCAAATATTGGTGCTATAAAGCACCCGTCCAGGACCCAACCTTGGCGTCCTGTACACCTCATACCTAAAGTTGTTTAATAAAGAATTTGAAAAAAGGACTGAAGTGACTGGCAATCACCTCTATTCTAATTATTACATAGACTCTTAAGTTCTGGGACGGTGAAATGTGAGGTAACGGCAGGACCCAAAATTATATCCAGCAGCTCCTACGGGGGTAGTGCTACACAATGGATTGGTTTTTCTTTGCAAAGGCAATCTTTACCTCATTTACTAAGCTCTGGAGCAACTGCACTTTGCAAAGTCTATTTGCCTTTAGTAAATCAAGTAGCTGCTTAAACCACATGGCTTCTGCATAAAATAAGGTCACTGAAGTTTTTTTTTTGTTGGAACACTAGTGATTGGAACAAGTAACCATTTGTAGGATTGGGATTACCTTCCCAATTCAAGTCCACAAAACCAAAAATGTGCATGTTATTATGCCTTAGATTCAGTGGCGTCTCCAGCTTTCATATTTAGGGGGGGGGGGGGCACATGGGGGGACAGGGACAAAAGTAGGGGGGGCAACTATAAAATGCAATTATTTATACATTTATATATATATATATATATATATATATATATATATATATATATATCCTGGGCCCTTTACTACGATCCCACATGTTCTGCAGTGAGCTCCCTTCCTACTATACTGGGGCCACCCAGGGTGGCAGAAAACAAGAGATATATGTCACCAGCACACCAAGAAAATATAAGGGTCCAAAGCAGTGGGAGAACTATCAGGCCTCATGCCCACGGACATTTTTACAGCCGCGTTTTTGAGCGTTTTTTTACAGCTTAAAAACGCCTGTCCATGTTATTGTATACATTTTTCGACCGTATTTTTTTTTAAAACAAAAAACGCCGGAGCTTAAAAACGCAATTGCGGCGTTTTTGCGTGTTTAACGCTTCACGTTTTTTTATGCCTAACGCCAACGCTGCGGAACGCACTGGTCCTGGGTTTTTTTTACAGCTTAAAAACGCCTATGCTATTTGCAGCTCAAAAACGCCTAGGTGGGCATGAAGCTATAGACTAACATGGACAGGTGTTTTAAGCTGTAAAAAACGCGGCTGTAAAAACGTCCGTGGGCATGAGGCCTCAGGGTTGTAAAGGTTGTCTTGCCACCGGGCCCTGGTGTTCTGCCACTGTGGGGTTCCCCAGCTGTCCTGTCCCTGCTATTGACAGCACTGGTCTGGCATCTGTCTCCTTGGCAGCGGCGGCAGTCTATTAGGATCTAGTGCTGGTGACATTATGGGTGCATACAGGGGAAGGCTGGCACTATTGGCTATAGAGAGCTGAGCCCCCAGCTGGTCACCTAGCAGCAGTAATGCTGTATAACCTTCTCTTTGACATGCTGATCGGGATGTGATCCTGTTGATGCTCCCAGTCAGATCTAATAAACACAGTATTAGCATCAAGAGTACAACCACATATATATAATCAACCATATGTTCAGCAGCCATGTGGGCTCTATGCCTGCAAAGTGTGGGCTTTGATCATCAATAAAATCACTGATATTTAACACTAGGATTTGACTAGGAGCATCACCTGGATTGCATCACGATCAGCATGTCAGAGAAGGCTCCACTGCTGCTAAGCAACCTGCAGGGAGCTCAACTGTCTACAACCAATAGAGATGGGCTCAGGTGTGTTTGAAATCCCACATGCCCGATCTCCCGCCAGGAAGCCGACACTCCACGGTGCTAATCACAGCCAGTGAGACATTTCCTGATCTGTGCAGCTGCGGGCCGGGAAATGTCTCGCTGCCTGTGATTAGCGCTGTGCAGTGTGGGCTTCCTGGCAGGCTCTGGCATGTGGAAATTTGAACATGCCCAGCCCATCTCTAACAATAAATTGTGCTGGCCCTCCTGTATAATATCCGCAGTCTCTCTCCTGTATAATATCCGCAGTCTCTCTCCTGTATAATATCCGCAGTCTGATCGTCTCCTGTATAATATCCGCAGTCTCTCTCCTGTATAATATCCGCAGTCTCTCTCCTGTATAATATCCGCAGTCTCTCTCCTGTATAATATCCGCAGTCTGATCGTCTCCTGTATAATATCCGCAGTCTCTCTCCTGTATAATATCCGCAGTCTCTCGCCTGTATAATATCCGCAGTCTCTCGCCTGTATAATATCTGCAGTCTCTCTCCTGTATAATATCCGCAGTCTCTCTCCTGTATAATATCCGCAGTCTCTCTCCTGTATAATATCCGCAGTCTCTGACCGTCTCCTGTATAATATCCGCAGTCTCTCTCCTGTATAATATCCACAGTCTCTCTCCTGTATAATATCTGCAGTCTCTCTCCTGTATAATATCCGCAGTCTCTGACCGTCTCCTGTATTATAGCCGCAGTCTCTCTCCTGTATAATATCCGCAGTCTCTGACCGTCTCCTGTATTATATCCGCAGTCTCTGACCGTTTCCTGTATAATATCCGCAGTCTCTGAACATCTCCTGTAGTATGTCTGCAGTCTCTGACCATCACTCTTTCCAAAACTCACTCCTGAACCTTGCACTCTCTACATAGCATCCTCTTGAGCCCTGCATCCAGCACCCACCTGCACTCTGCATGTAGCACCAGCATACAGGGGGCACACTAATACCAATATGCATGGCCAGTGGTTACCAGTGTAGCGGCCTCACCCCTCTCCCTTGCTTTATTGGTTATATGGCTGTTGTCTAGGGGTACCTGGGAGAGAGAGATGAGATACACCACGGCCCATGTCCTCCGTAACTAAGAGGTGAAGGCCAGAAGATTGGGCTTTTGTGTAGGTGTCCTAGAGTCAAGTCCAGTCCTTCGTCCCTGACTCCTTTGCTTTAGTAACCCAAGTTCCACACAGTGAATAGGTCCAACTCAGTTTTATTCTTCTTGCCAAGCAATAAAACAATCTTTCTCCTTTGGAAAATGAGGGACAGATCGAGGCACAATCCTTTCCCTTCTGCTGCTGCCCACTGTGCTGTCACCAGTGGTGAATAGTCACTGCCACTGACTAGGTAATGTAGAACGTGAATTACCTTCGCTCACTTTGCCCCTGTCAGAGGAAGAAATCCATCCAAGGGAGAAATGGAGGCCTCTCCCTCACCAGTGATGCCGCGCCGGGCTCTTTGGAGAAGTTACTGCGCACCAGTCCTCACGAACTCAGGCACCCAAGGAGTTAGGGTCCCCTTGGATTCCTCCACCCTCGCGGAACTCAGTCAAAGGTACTGAGCCCCAGGCATCCGCCATAGTACCTCACCCCAGGCTAAAGGTGCCTGAGATGGACTCCATCTCCGTTCCAGATAGGCCAAGGGCGCCTAGGCCTTGAACACCGGAACGCCAGCACCCAAGCTGAAGGTGCCTGGGTGCGGCCGCGTCCTCCAACTCTCTGCCCAAAATCAGGGCGTCCGCCACTTTTATGACCTCTCCCTTTGCGCCACAGCAGGTTCCCCGCCCCGCTGTACCAGCTCCAGGGGAGGACAAAAAGGCACAGTTTGCGGTGTGAGTTCAGCTCCGGCCCAAGGCAACAACGCCACCTGTAGGCCCCAAGGAACCCCACACCCCCAGAGTCCTCACATAAATTCAAACACCCGCTACACTAGTATACAGAGGACATAACAAATCAGGTAAATCAATTACCATGCGACTAAAAATATCTCAAAAGGAATAAGAGAATCTTTTTAGCTGGTTCCCTCTTCTAACGTGAATCAATAAAAAGCAAAAAATGCAGCGCTTCCCTATACTTCATCTATAAAATTGTACAAATGAACTTATAAGTACAAAGTGCAATATAAGTGCAATAGTAAAACCTATAAATGAATATCCAGTGAAAATCAACCAATGTATTGCAATATAGTAGTGATGGTGTCACCCCCTCTGCAAAAATATTTTGAGAAATTGCAGAGCTTCAATGTGCAAATAGCGGTGACACCCCCTACATACAATAATAATAATAACAGACACAAATCAACCCATGTATTAGAACATAATAGTGATGTTGTCACCCTCTCTGCAAGAGGTAATACATTTTTCAGAGCTGCAATGTGCAAATAGTGGTGAAACCACCTATATATAATCATGATAATAAAATGTAAAATATATACATCAAGCGTACATTTTATTATTATCATTATTATGATTATATATATGTGGCTTTACCACTATTTGCACATTGCAGCTCTGCAATATTTCTTACCTTTTGCAGAGAGGGTGACACCATCACTACTATATTCTAATACATGGGTTGATTTGCGTCTCTGTTATTATTTTTGTATGTAGGGGGTTTCACCATTATTTGCTCTGCAAATTCTCAAAATATTTTTGCAGAGGAGGTGACATCATCACTACTAAATTGCAATACATTGGTTGATTTGCATTGGATATTCATTTATAGGTTTTACCATTTTACTTATAAGTCCATTTGTAGAAATGTATAAATGAAGTGTAGGGTTGTGCTGCATTTTTTGGCTTTTTATTGGTATACAGAGGCCAGGACCTACTGATCATCATTGGACGCCATGATGAAACCGTCACTTGCTGGCCACTCCCACAGGTGTATGGTAGCGCGCCGCATTAGCACCCTCAGTTTTACTTCAAGCACCACCATAGCACCCCAAAAAAACATTGTCTGGAGCCACCCCTTCCTGGATTGGATTTAAATTTTGGGACCCCATCCCTCCCAAGTTGTTCCAGCACTGGTCCACACTGGGAACATTCCCCCATCCACCTATAATGTGTAGATGGGGGAATTGGATAATTTTTTTTTTTCATTCAACCTAATAATTGAATGAAAAAAGTGATCAATGTATGGGCTGCCTAAGGCTGGGTTCACACTGGTATGACACGACAGTCATACAACTTTCATCCTACTTTGCTCTGCGACATCAGTCCTACATTTATCCTACATTGGTCCGACATCCATCTGACTTTCATGAACAGGAAACTACTTTGATCCGACTTTGTGCTAGTCTGACTTGTCCTTTGACCAATCAAAACAATCCCAGTGTGAGATAAATTCCTTTTACTGCTGCTGTAATCACCATGTCGGATGTCAAAAGTCGGATGGTTAGGACAAGTATCCTAATTTAATCCGACTTCAATGATATTCAATGGGCTGAAGTAGGATCAATGGTGGACCAAAGTAGTGCAGGGAGCATTTTCAAAGTCGGACCGACTTGTGTCGGACCAGTTAAGATGGCTCCCATAGGGAAACATTGATTTTCACACGTCATGCGACATGAGCTCATGTCGGAGCGTTTGTCGGACCAGTGTGAACCCGGCCTAAGAGCTAAGACCAGACATAGACAGTTTAAACTGGCTGAGATTTGAACCATTAATGAGCATATTCTCTTATGATTATCACCAGTGGTTGCTATAGCCACTAGTGATAATCACTGTTTGTCGGGAGAATACAATTGCTGGGCAGGAGAGATATTCCCCTGTCACCACTGTCTGTGTTGATGGGGGAATTATGCAAGTTTCTTTCCTGCAATCTGTGGATGCAGGAAAGAAATTTGCACCGTATATTACCTGCCTAACTGAAAGTGAAAGTAAATTGTGAAGGTCTTAAAAGAACAGAAGAGGGGGAGGAAGACAGATGGGGGATAGAAGGGATGGAGATAATGCAGTTCAGTGATTACAGTGTACTGCAGTGCACACACTTACCCACGGTCCAGGCTAGAATCTCAGGCATCAGTCACACACAGCCAGGAATGCTGCTGATTTTCATATTTCCCGCCCACACATCCCCTCTCTTCAGATACAGCACGCCGGGATAGTGTGGGCGGGACTGGAAGGAGGAGCTGTATTCCTCCCTGCTCGTATGTGAGGAGAGTGAGGGGGGGGGTGGCTGGACTCGATGGGCTGTGAAAGAGTGTCATAGACTGACACTCGGCTCAGCTTGCAGTCACCACTTTTGGAATTTACAGGCTGGTTCTCCTGTTCTAAGGACGGGAGAAATCAGTCTGTTTTTTCAGTAACTGAGATGAAGGCTTGTGCCCCCCCCCCCCCCACAGTGCTCGTGGAGTCCTTCCTGCAACTCGCTCTTTTCCGTGCCAATGAGGATGCAGGGGAAGGAGCAGATTGGGTGGCTGTGGTTGTGTGAGCGCTCTCATTATGCAGTGTCAGCGAGCAGAGGGAGGGGGGAGGAATCCCCCACAGGAGCTGACTGGGGACGCTCTCCCTCTCAGGAGAGACTGTTACCCCAGGAGCAGCCCTAGCAAAATACAAAAAAAAAATAAAAAAAATTTTTTTGGGGGGGCACATGGTGGGGCACAGCATAATGTTGGGGGGGGGCAGGGCCCCCTCTGGCCCCCCTAGGGACGCCATTTCTTAGTTTGTTCTCATTTTTCAATCTTATTTATTTCTACCTTGTTATCCTGTAAAAACGATCTTACTAAGGAGCTATGGTTGTCACCCTAGGCTGCTCACCTGATAGGGACTACAAACATGTCTGCATCTCTTCATTTCCATTACATAGAGGACAGGGCAATTGGTAGTTTATGAAAGATTGCAAGGAAGTACGGTTTTCTTCGATTCAGCTCACAAGGAAATGACAAGGACTCATTTTTGTCAGAACAACAGGTATTTTCTGTATTTGCTGAAAATGTTCTTAGCTTGAAAAAAAAAAGAAAATGCAGTCACTACATTTTAGGACTGTAGGCTTTAACATATTGCATTTTTGTTCTTGGGTTTAGTTATCCTTAAGGCTGGGTTCACACTAGTGCGACACGACAGCCGTCCTACTTTGGATCCGACTTTGCCCCGCGACATGAAGCCGACATATGTCCGACTTTCAATGAACGGGGATCCGACTTGGATCCCCGCCAATACCAGGCACTGTGTTTGGTATGAATCTTAAGAGGGAACTCCATGCCAAATTTTAAATAAAAAACCGGCATGGGTTCCCCCTCCAGGAGCATACCAGGCCCTTGGGTCTGGTCTGGATTTGAAGGGGAACCCCTACGCCGAAAAAAACGGTGTGGGGATCCCCCCGAAATCCAAACCAGACCCTTATCTGAGCACGCAACCTGGCAGGCCGCAGGGGAAGAGGCGCCCCCCCTCCCTCCTGAACCGTACCAGGCCGCATGCCCTCAACATGGGGGGTTTGGTGCTCTGGGGCAGGGTGACGACCTGCGGCCCCCCCACCCCAAAGCACCCTGTCCCCATGTCGATGAGGACAGGGCCTCTTCCCGACAACCCTGGCCGTTGGTGGTCGGGGTCTGCGGGCGGGGGGCTTATCGGAATCCGGGAGCCCCTTTAATAAGGGGGCCCCCAGATCCAAGCCCCCCACCCTATGTGAATGAGTATGGGGTACATCGTACCCCTACTCATTCACCTGGTGGAAAAAAAATGACGATAAAAAACACACACAGCTTTTTAAAGTAATTTATTGCACAGCTCCGGGGGTCTCCGGTGTCGTCTCTGCGCTCTCCGGTTCTTTCTTCTGCTGGGCCTCCGCTATCTTCTTCCAGCTCTTTTGCTGGCGGGGCCCGGTCTTCTCCGTCGCCTTCTTCTTCTCCCGCTCTCCGGTTCTTCTCTCGCTCTCCGGTTTTTTCTTCCGCCGGGCCTCCGCTATCTTCTTCTAGCTCTTTTGCTAGCGGAGGCCCGGTCTTCCTGTCGTCTCGTCCGGCTCCCCCCATGTTGAGGGCATGCGGCCTGGTACAGTTCAGGAGGGAGGGGGCCGCTCTCTCTACCCCCCCCCCCTCTTCCCCTGCGGCCTGCCAGGTTGCGTGCTCGGATAAGGGTCTGGTTTGGACTTTGGGGGGGACCCCCACGCCGTTTTTTCGGCGTAGGGGTTCCCCTTCAAATCCAGACCAGACCTAAGGGCCTGGTATGCTCCTGGAGGGGGAACCCATGCCGGTTTTTTATTTAAAATTTGGCCTGGAGTTCCCATAGTCCATCTAACACTCCCCTCCCCCAAGACTGACAAAGCTGCTGGCCAAAGTTGCCCTCTGTGTATCTTCATCCAGAGCAGCAGAGCACAAGTCGCATGCCAAAGTCGGATCATGCAAGACTGCGGTCCGACTTTGATCCGACTTCAATGATAGTCAATGGGCTGAAGTCGGATCAAAGTCAGACCAAAGTAGTACAGGGAGCATTTTCAAAGTCGGACCGACATGTGTCGGACCAGTTAAGACGGCTCCCATAGGGAAACATTGATTTTCACACGTCATGTGACATAAGCTCCCAATGTCGGAGCGTTTGTCGCCCCAGTGTGAACCCGGCCTTAATGATGATCCTACCATAGGAGCATTTTAATTGTTTGTACTGTTTGTTTTTTTCTTATATCCATTCACAAACTGCCTTTAACATATTCCAATGTAAGGTAACCATGAATAAGACACACAGAGAGAGGATCGGCCCTGCCCCCCGCTCCCTTGTCACTGGCTGTGATTGACAGCACCAGGAGACAATGGCTCCCATGCAGTGGTGAAGCTAGGCATTCTTTTACCCAGGGCAAAGACCCAGCTTACCCCCCCCCCCCCCCGCCCCCCGGCCATCATCCATCTAATCCATTGCCCACGGCAAAAATTACTCCCAGATCAGGTCCCTAACCCCGCTTTCTTCTGCCAGTGTGGGGAGGATGTGGCCAGGGGGTGTAAGGTGACAGAAGAAAGATACGGATGCATGCCTCCCAAATTTGTAACTTGAGAAAGAGGGATATCTAGGAACAGAGAAGACATGCGGAGTGCACCGTGTCAAAAATGGGCATGGCAAAAATGCACTGAATATTGAGGTGGCTTAAAGGAGCAAGGTTAATAGAGCTTAACGCAGTATTAATCTCAAAAGCAAACATTTATTAAATTGCAACTTAACAATTCTAATGGTACACACGACCGTTTTTCATGACGAGAAAAATGAAATTTTTTAAATTGGTCATTAAAAATGATCGCGTGTAGGCTCCAGAGAATTTTTCTCGATGAGAAAAATGGGCATTAAAAATTTAGAACATGCTCTATTTTTTCTCGTCTTTCTCGTCGTGAAAAACGTCCGTGTGTGCGCTTTAATGACGGGAAAAAAACATGCATGCTCAGAAGCAAGTTATGAGACGGGAGCGCTCGTTCTGGTAAAACTAGCGTTCAGAATGGAGATAGCACATTCGTCATGCTGTAACGGACTGAAGAGCACGAGGCTGAAAAATGTGAATCGTCTCTCACCAAACTTTAATAACACAAGGGTGGCGCCATCCGAATGGAACTTCCCCTTTATAGTGCCGTCGTTCGTGTTGTCGAACGTGTTGTACATCACCTCGCTTTGCTCAAGCATTTTTTTTAACAATAGTGTGTAGGCAAGGCAGGCTTGAGAAGAATCACTTCGAGAAAAACTGTTTTTTTCAATGACATAAAAACGGCTGTGTGTACGTGGTATTAGATGTGATGGCTGTATTCGTTTTATTTTTTAGGTTTTCTTTCCTTTATTTTCACCTAGTAATCCTACCAGTAAGTCTGCTGTTTTTCAACAGAACAAGCTGCCCTGCAGATTTAGCAGTTAGAGGGTTGAGACAAACCATTTACCACTGGCAGGGGTGCTAACAATGATCAGATTTGTTTTACTTATGTAAAACCGTAATCTCGAAAGGGAAAAAACAGTTTGCTGTAACTATAAAGTGTGATCTGGAGTTTGGCTTCAATTTGTTAGTGTATCTAAATCTGATAGTCCATCTAACACTCCCCTCCCCCAAGACTGACAAAGCTGCTGGCCAAAGTTGCCCTCTGTGTATCTTCATCCAGAGTGGGGAACGCTCTAATACAGGTGGTGTGTTACTGGCCAGATCACCAGGTGAAATAAGAGGGAAAAAAAATAAAAAAATAAAACAAATGCAGGCACCACATCCAATGATTGGTAAGCTGCAATGTATTATTTTTTTGATTTTGGCTTTTATACAGTTTTAAACCTACATATGCTAATATTGTGTACACAGTCTGAAGTTCTTATACCCACAACGTACTCCATAATTACTGTGCTATGATCGAGAGGCTCACTGACATAAATCTATACTCAATAAAAAAAAGTTCTGCCATTTATACACTCAAATACAGTCAAGGGCTAGGGCAAACTTAGAACAATAGAGTCCCCCTTTCTATCAGAGTTTCCTGCCTGTCCCAAGACAAAACGGAGCAGAGGAAGAACCTAGGGAAAGCTGCCCGACTCTGTTACACTGGCGTCACACTCGGCGGGGGGAGATGCCCGGCGCTAGCGATGTCATAGGTGCCCCCTTCTTACAGTACACCAGCCGCACCTGGAGAAGGTTATTAAAGCTATGCTCTCTGTCTCTGCTAAATACAGAATCCGGGTTCTGTATTTAGCAGTGACAATAAAGTGGAAATCACAGCGGTGCATGACAGGATCGGAGTTGCTGTTGGCAGGGAGGAAGAGAACCGCTGGATAATAGTACTGCCGACCCGCCGTACCCGGTATCAGAGAAAGCAGTAGCTGTGCCGGTACTGTTACTGGCAGTGGCGGGGGAGGAGAGGAAAGCAGAGAACAGGAGCCGACATGTCAGGAAGTTGAGGTTGCGGTGGCAAAGTGTGGCGCCCGCGGCAAACTCCCCCCTGCCCCCCCTAGTTTTGGCCCTGCTCCCACTGCTGTATCTGAACTAATGAGGGGGAGAGAGCCATGAAAGCCTCTGCTCTCGTGCACATCGCTGGATCGAGATTGGGGTCAGGTATGTATTTAGTGGGGTGGCAGGGGAGCTGCATGCAGAAGGTTTTACACCTTAAAAGAGAGGTATGTTTTTTTATTTTAACAAAAACCTTATGCTTACCTATCGGACCTTTCGAATCAATACTGCATCTGTCCCCCACTGATTCTGCAGTGAGCCCCGAGTGATCAAACACCACTGATCACTCCGTTTTTCCTTTCACTCTGAGCAGAGAGCCCTGACTGTCAGTCAGCGGATCTCTGCTCTCCTGTCCAGCGCTGGGCTGGGGAGGGGAGGGAGCGGCTGGCTTAGTCTCTCAGTGATGCAGCTGAGAGGCTGAACAAGCTATTGATCCAGGCATGTGGGTGGATCCCTACTGTAAAGTCGGGATCTTTCCCCAGTCTGGACTGGCTGAGTGACGTCAGCTGACAGTGGATATTAGCCCGCTGTTGGCTGAAAACGGGTCACAGGAGTGCAGAACAACCTGCAATCCTCTGATCCATAGGAGAAATATGGCTTTAATGCAGTGAAAGCAGTAAGGCAAACAACCTTTTGCCTTTACAACCACTGTAAGGCTATGCATGAATCTCAGAAATCCTAAAATCCTTACTTTTAAGAGAACCCCAGTACAGACAGCAAGCTCACTAACTACAGCAGAAAAATGTAATTGAGAAGATGAAAGGGCAAGGGCTAAGGATACTCTGTCATTAATCGCAGAAGTCCCGAAATCCTTATTTTTAAGGATATCCTAGTACAGACAGCAAGCTCACTAACTACAGTAGAAAAAAAAAATCCTTTTTTTTCTTTGTGCCTGCTTTTTCTTCTTTCCATGCTGCATACTTTTCAGTGAAGGATCAAATAACTGGAAATGTGTTTTTCCTTAGACAAGTATTTCTCGATCCCCTTTATAACATCCAGGCACGTGCTCCCACATCATTGTGCTCTGCCTGAAAGGAAAACTTACAGAAATAAAATGTGTTTTGGAAACAAGACCCCTTGCAGTCCCTAGGGACACATTTATAAAGTAGAGTGGTAAGATTCCATCAGTTTTTCTGCCTAGAACAGCTTTGGTTTTTAAAGAAAATATTTCAGTTATGCATGTTCCTTAGATGTTGCACTTTTTTTTTTAGAGCATTTTGGAATATCAAGTTCAGAATGCTCCTTAGATGTACTCCTTCTTTTCAAGCAATTGTATAAAATGACAAGTGTATAAATTATTAATTACAGTTTTAGGTTTTAATCATTTTTTTTTTTTTTATAAACACACGGGATGTGTCACTGGAAAAAGCTTTGGAGACCTAAAATGGAAGCAGCAGTGAACTATTAAGGGGAATCTGAAAAGTAGCCAGGTGCCTTTTACTTGGCATGCAGCTACTCTAAATGAATGGCCTTGGTAGGGTCTTTATTAGTGATGAGCCACACGTACCTGGGTTCAGTTTATGGGATGTTTGCCAAACCCTTCTGGCAACTAGGGGTCGTTGGTTGTGGGGATCTGTGGGGGGGAACGACTCATCAGAATTTGGAAGCCCCTTTAAAACAATGTCCTCATCATATGCAAATGAGTAAGGAGTATATTGTACCCGTGGTTAGCCATTCAGAAAATGTTGATAAGTAAATAAACACACCTTTAAATAAGAAAGAAACACAAAAATATAACCCATGATGTACATCCAACGTCAGTTACATAATCAAAAAATGTAGATCCTTTGTCAATCATGATGAACATCGTCTGCTGACACACCAAAACCAAAATGCCAATCTGATCCATTCCAGAGGAAGAGGCCATTCCCTTTACCTGGCAGATTGATTGTAAATAAAAGAGTGGGGTTATTGGCTAATGTCATTGGCAAAATGTGGCAATGGCTAGATTTGGACAATAATGTTGTCCAGCATTCCAACCCCTTTATTTACATTCAGCTACTGGTAATAATTCTCGTGGTCGGCAGATAAATGGGACCAGGTTGTGTCACATGGCTGCTAGGATGATGATGTCTGCTGGATTCCTAGCAAACAGGAGCAGTAAACGGGAAGCTGACACATTTTTCCAGCAGTAGTATTACCTGCCACAGTCGGAGGTTTGGCTTGGCGGGTGTACAAACAATACCCTACTTAATTAACCTCTTTTCCAAAGTTTGGAATCAATCTTACATCAGTCAGAACCAAACTTTATATTAGTCCTCACAAGAAAGTGTCACGTCTACCCCAGCGCAGGTGGTCAGACACTATAGCTGGACTTATACACAATGCTATAGTGCCTGCAAACTGAGCAAAGCCAAGAGATACTTGCAGTTAGCAGACAGATAGCGGGGTTCTATGACAGTCCAGGTAAAAAGTAGGCTGAGCTCAAGGAATAGTCCAATAATCCAGTCCGAAGTAATGCACAAGGAAATCCAAACTAGTAAAGCAGGGCAGACATCACTCACTATCACAAGCAAGGGACTGAGCATTTGGCTTGCTTATAACAGGTGACTGACCATATTAATCACCCTGCAGGTAGACACAGACATGGAGAATGCAATAGCCAAAACCTGGATGCTGGAATGAGGAGCAGGAGCACTTAAGTGATCCTGACATTACCCCCCCTCTGAGGAGGGGCCCCCAGACCCTTAAAGACAAGCTGGACATCCAGCACAGGACCATCAGACTGGGCAGAGGTCAGTGGATCCGCGAGGCCAGGTTGGTTAGCAGGTGACGTTTCACAGGAGTCAAGTCGGATAGCCGAAACACAAGAATGCAGAGAGCCCTGAAAATAATGTTGAAAGCCCCACTTGGCTGAATGAGACAGTCTATCCAAAGGATGGATTGAACTTCTTAGACCGGTTTGAATGGGTGTAGGGTGACAGAAAGTCCTGAATAGGAAAAAGCAGGAGGCTCAATGGACATGGGCTGTACTGGCATAACTGGTGCAGAGGCTAACTGAATCGCATCGCCAGGTGTAGCGACTGCCTAAATCACATCACCAGGTGTAGTGACCATGGAACGTGCGGACAAATTAGCCTGGCTGTGCATTCAAGGGAGATTAGCAACAAGCAAAGGTAGGGGTAATCCAGGGGGCTTGATTTCTGAGGACTTAGAGGAAGTTTCCAAACATGGCTCAAGGCTGCAACACAGCGGATAAGTTTGGCTTCTAGGAGAGGATTCAGGCTGTGGCGAGTGGCACGAGAGGTGGCCTGTAGAGAAGTTAATAGACTTGCCAGCGTCTTTTGCTATAACTGAGTCATATAAAAGGCACATGGTTATGCAAACTGGAGTCACACTTGGAAAAATTGTCATGATCAGGATTCGAACAGGACTGTAATAAAGGCACATAACTGGTACTGGCCACACAAGAATAATAAATGGGCAACTGGTTAGCAGTTTTAATGCAGTTCTGGATGAAAGTCTGGGACCAGGACCTAATCTCCTCTGTAGCCCAGGCTATGTGCAGGTTGTGAAGTTTATGCCAGGGATACCCCAAGATAAGGGTATAAGCAGGAGATGAGATCAAGTAGAAGCTGATTCTCTCCCTATGAAATTCCCCAGTAGGGATGAGCCGGTTCGCACCAGAACCTGCGAACAGTCAGAATGTTTGCGTGAACTTTAGAACCCTATTAAATACAATGGACTCGAACGTTCGAAATCAAAAGTGCTAATTATAAAGGCTAATATGCAAGTTATTGTCCTAAAAAGTGTTTGGGGACCCGGGTCCTGCCCCAGGGGACATGTATCAATGCAAAAAAAAGTTTTAAAAACTGCAGTTTTTTCGGGAGCAGTGATTTTAATAATGCTTAAAATAAAAAAATAAAAGTGACATTTTCCTTTTAATTTCGTACCTAGGGAGTGTGTATAGTATGCATGTAAAGTGGCGCTTGTTTCAAGTGCTTAGAACTGTCCCTGCACAAAGTGTCATTTCTGAAGGAAAATAAGTAATTTAAAACTCACTCACGGCTATAATGAATTGTCGGCTCCCGGCAATACATAGAAAAGTCATTGATAAAAAAAAAAAAAGCGTGGGGGTCCCCCCAAATTCAATTACCAGGCCCTTCAGGTCTGGTATGAATATTAAGGGGAACCCTGCCACAAATAAAAAAAAATGCATGGAGTTCCCCCAAATATCCATACCAGGCCCTTCAGGTCTGGTATGGATTTTAACCACTTAAGCCCCGGACCATTTTGTAGCTAAAGGACCAGAGGTGTTTTCAGAATTTTGCACTGCGCTGTTTTAACTGGAAATTGTGCGGACATGCAATGTTGTACCCAAACGAAATTTGCGTCCTTTTCTTCCCACAAATAGAGCTTTCTTTTAATGGTATTTGATTGCCTCTGTGATTTTTATTTTTTGCGATATAAACGGAAAAAGACCAAAAATTTTGAAAAAAAATGATATTTTCTAATTTTGTTATAAGAAAAATCGAATAAACTCAATTTTAGTCATACATTTAGGCCAAAATGTATTCAGCCACATGTCTTTAGTAAAAAAAAATGTCAATAAGCGTATATTTATTGGTTTGCGCAAAAGTTATAGCGTTTACAAACTAGGGTACATTTTCTGGAATTTACACAGCTTTAAATCTATGACTGCCTATCTCACTTCTTGAGGTGCTAAAATGGCAGGGCAGTACAAAACCCCCCCCAAATGACCCCATTTTGGAAAGTAGACACCCCAAGGAAATTGCTGAGAGGCATGTTGAGCCCATTGAATATTTTTTTTTTGTCCCAAGTGATTGAATAATGACAAAAAAAAAAAAAAAATTACAAAAAGTTGTCACTAAATGATATATTGCTCACACATGCCATGGTTATATGTGGAATTGCACCCCAAAATACATTCTGCTGCTTCTCCTGAGTACGGGGATACCACATGTGTGGGACTTTTTGGGAGCCTAGCCGCGTACGGGCCCCCGGAAACCAAGCACCGCCTTCAGGATTTCTAAGGGCGCAAATTTTTGATTTCACTCCTCACTACCTATCACTACCTATCACAGTTTTGAAGGCCATAAAATGCCAAAATAGCACAAAACCCCCCCCAAATTACCCCATTTTGGAAAGTAGACACCCCAAGCTATTTACTGAGAGGCATGTTCAGTCCATGGAATATTTTATATTTTGCCACAAGTTGCGGGAATATGACAAACTTTTTTTTTTTGCACAAAGTTGTCACTAAATGATATATTGCTCACACATGCCATGGTTATATGTGGAATTGCACCCCAAAATACATTCTGCTGCTTCTCCTAAGTACGGGGATACCACATGTGTGGGACTTTTTGGGAGCCTAACCGCGTACGGGGCCCCAAAAACCAAGCACCGCCTTCAGGATTTCTAAGGGTGTAAATTTTTGATTTCACTCCTCACTACCTATCACTACCTATCACAGTTTTGAAGGCCATAAAATGCCAAAATAGCACAAACCCCCCCAAATTACCCCATTTTGGAAAGTAGACACCCCAAGCTATTTACTGAGAGGCATGTTGGGTCCATGGAATATTTTATATTTTGCCACAAGTTGCGGGAATATGACAAACTTTTTTTTTTTGCACAAAGTTGTCACTAAATGATATATTGCTCACACATGCCATGGGCATATGTGAAATTACACCCCAAAATACATTCTGCTGCTTCTCCTGAGTACGGGGATACCACATGTGTGGGACTTTTTGCGAGCCTAGCCGCGTACGGGACCCCAAAAACCAAGCACCGCCTTCAAGGTTTCTAAGGGCATACATTTTTGATTTCACTCCTCACTACCTATCACAGTTTTGAAGGCCATAAAATGCCAAGATAGCACAAAACCCCCCAAAATGACCCCATTTTGGAAAGTAGACACCCCAAGGAAATTGCTGAGAGGCATGTTGAGCCCATTGAATATTTTTTTTTTTTGTCCGAAGTGATTGAATAATGACAAAAAGAAAAAAAAATTTACAAAAAGTTGTCACTAAATGATATATTGCTCAAACATGCCATGGTTATATGTGGAATTACACCCCAAAATACATTTTGCTGCTTCTCCTGAGTACGGGGATACCACATGTGTGGGACTTTTTGAGAGCCTAGTCGCGTGCGGGGCCCCGAAAACCAAGCACCGCCTTTAGGATATCTAAGGGCACAAATTTTTGATTTCACTCCTCACTACCTATCACAGTTTTGAAAGCCATAAAATGCCAATATAGCACAAACCCCCCACAAATGACCCCATTTTGGAAAGTAGACACCCCAAGCTATTTGCTGAGAGGCATGGTGAGTATTTTACAGCTCTCATTTGTTTTTGAAAATGAAGAAAGACATTTTATTTTATTTTTTCAATTTTCAAAACTTTGTGACAAAAAGCGAGATCTGAAAAATTTTCAACATACCTCTCAGCAAATAGCTTGGGGTGTCTACTTTCCAAAATGGGGTCATTTGGGGGGGGGGTTTGTGCCATCTGGGCATTCCATGGCCTCCGAAACTGTGATAGGCAGTGAGGAGTAAAATCAAAAATTTACACCCATAGAAATCCTGAAGGCGGTGCTTGGTTTTCGGGGTCCTGTACGCGGCTAGGCTCCCAAAATGTCTCACACATGTGGTATCCCCGTACTCAGGAGAAGCAACAGAATGTATTTTGGGGTGCAATTCCACATATAACCATGGCATGTTTGAGCAATATATCATTTAGTGACAACTTTTTGTACATTTTTTTTTTTCTTTTTGTCATTATTCAATCACTTGGGACAAAAAAAATAAAAAATATTCAATGGGCTCAACATGCCTTTCAGCAAATAGCTTGAGGTGTCTACTTTCCAAAATGGGGTCATTTGGGGGGGTTTTGAACTGTCCTGGCATTTTATGCACAACATTAGGAAGCTTATGTCACACATCATCCACTCTTCTAACCACTTGAAGACAAAGCCCTTTCTGACACTTTTTGTTTACATGAAAAAAAAAAATTTTTGCAAGAAAATTATGTTGAACCCCCAAACATTATATATTTTTTTAAAGCAAAGGCCCTACAGATTAAAATAGTGGATGTTGCATTTTTTTTTCCACACAGTATTTGCGCAGCGATTTTTCAAACACATTTTTTGGGGAAAAAACACACATTTTTTATTTTTAATGCACTAAGAAACACTATATTGCCCAAATGTTTGATGAAATAAAAAAGATGATCTTAGGCCGAGTACATGGATACCAAACACGACATGCTTTAAAATTGCGCACAAACGCGCAGCGGCGACAAACTACATTAATTTTTAAAAGCATTTAAAAGCCTTTACAGGTTACCACGTTAGATTTACAGAGAAGGTCTACTGCTAAAATTACTGTCCTCGATCTGACCTTTGCGGTGATACCTCACATGCATGATGCAATTGCTGTTTACATATGACGCTTTTTTTTTTTATTATTTATTTTGCTTTTTTTTTTTTTTTTAAAACTGTTCCTTCCATATTTATTTTTTTACCATTTTTATCGTTATCTCAGGGAATGTAAATATCCCTATGATCGCAATAGGTAGTGACAGGTACTCTTTTTGTGAAAAAAAATTGGGGGGTTAGACCCTAGATCTTTCCTCTGCCCTCAAAGCATCTGACCACACCAAGATCGGTGTGATAAAATGCTTTCCCAATTTCCCAATGGCACTGTTTATATCCGGGGGGGGGGGGACATTCCCTCCCACTGCTTGTAAAAGCATTCTAGAGGCTAATTATCTGCTAGAATTGCTTTTACATGAAAGCCGGCCACTGGATGAAAAGAATGATGCCAAGATGATACCTAAACCTGCAGGCATCATTCTGGTATAAACATTCAAATTCCAGCAGCATACCAGTACGTTGCTGGTCCTTGTTGGACATGTATTGTAATCTTTTTTTTCATGCAGCCTGTTGGCTGAACGAAAAAAAGAGATTGATCGGTGGGTATGCCCACCATTAGAATACCTCCCTTCATCCACCCACTTCTAATGATGGGCATACATGCACCATTTATATATGCCGAAGCATGGGGGCATCCTCCCACAAAAAAGTTATGCCGCGTACACACGGTCGGACTTTTCCACGGGCAAGCCTCCATCGGAATTTCGACCGTATGTACGCGGCATAAAAGGTTATGCCGCGTACACACGGTCAGACTTTTCCACGGGCAAGCCTCCGTCGGAATTTCGACCGTATGTACGCGGCATTAGGAGCAAAATCGCACCTCCGCCCCTGCTGCCCCCATGCTTCGGCATATATGCTCTTTTTTTTTAACTGTGGTGGTGAAATCACCTCCTACAGCATTGGAGTCACGGCTTTATGTATCGTGGGAGCAAACGCTGTTGCTGTCAAGATAAATAAATCCGCGCTGCAACTGAATGGCGTACCTCCCAAGCAAATGATGGTTAACATTAAAACAAAGTAACATTACAGTATAACAGTAAGACCTTACCATACCATACCTGCAAAGCAAATACCAAAAAAAAAAAACTATTATAAAACAAAACATTTTTTTAAAATATATATATGCCAAACGATGGGGGCATCCTCCCGCAAAAAAGTTATGCTGCGTACACACGGTCGGACTTTTCTACGGGCAAGCCTCCGTCGGAATTTCGACCGTATGTACGCGGCATAAAAGGTTATGCTGCGTACACACGGTCAGACTTTTCCACGGGCAAGCCTCCGTCGGAATTTTGACCGTATGTACGCGGCATTAGGAGCAAAATCGCTCCTCCGCCCCTGCTGCCCCCATGCTTCGGCATATATGCTCTTTTTTTTAACTGTGGTGGTGAAATCACCTCCTACAGCGTTGGAGTCACGGCTTTATGTATCGTGGGAACAAACGCTGTTGCTGTCAAGATAAATAGATCCGCCCTGCAACTGAATGGCGTACCTGCCATTGCAAATGATGGTTAACATTAAAACAAAGTAACATTACAGTACAACAGTAAGACCTTACCATACCTGCAAAGCAAATACCAAAACAAAACCTAGTAAAAAATAAAACATTTTTTTAACGCAACCTGTGCCTAAAATATATATATGCCGAGGCATGGGGGCATCCTCCCGCAAAAAAGTTATGCCACATACACACGGTCGGACTTTTCCACGGGCAAGCCTCCGTCGGAATTTCGACCGTATGTACGCGGCATTAGGAGCAACATCGCTCCTCCGCCCCTGCTGCCCCCATGCTTCGGCATATATGCTCTTTTTATTTTAACTGTGGTGGTGAAATCACCTCCTACAGCACTGGAGTCACGGCTTTATGTATCGTGGGAGCAAACGCTGTTGCTGTCAAGATAAATAATTCCGCGCTGCAGTTGAATGGCGCACCTGAAAACAAAAAATTACATACCTGAAAAGCAAGCATGATAAAACATTGCAGAATAGAATACAGTAAAAAAGAGCAGAACAATAGAGAGAGAGAGAGAGAGAGAGAGAGAGAGAGAGAGAGAACAATAAAACGACAACTATTTTTTTTTTTTTTTTGTGTTTTTTTTTACGTTTTTTTTTTTCTTTTTTACACTTTTTTTTGTAACTTTAACAACTGTAATGGTTTGGGTCTCTCAAAATGTGATGGCATCTTGGGAGACCCTGTGTAAGTGTGTCCTAGTCTGTGAAATGCTGTACCCTACGCTAAAACTTCACTTTTGAGTGGTAGCATTCAAAACATTCACCAAGGCAAAGACCAGGTTTGTCAGGACAGAGTGGACAAAAAACACGGGTGTCACGCCTAAATCCGCGCTTGCTACAGACACGACATCTTTTTTGGGGGGTTCGTTGGGTAGGGGTACTCTGGAGGGCATACGGATAATGCCTCTCATGCAGCCGGCTTACTGCATTTGGTTGGGGATGGTGAGGTGCAGAACCGCCTGGATACAGGAGGTCTGTGACTATCTCATCCTGGAATTTAAGGAAGGATAAAGTCCCACCTGAAGCTCTGTATAGCACATGAGCGTTCAGCAAAGCCAATTGAAATAAGGATAGAGACACTTTTTTGTACCAGCGTCTCGCCTTACGGGCAATGTGATACGGCGCCAACAACTGGTCGTTGAGGTCCACCCCTCCCATATTTTGGTTATATTCGTGGACACAGAGGGGTTTCTCCACAACACCAGTCGCCGTACGAATTTGGACTGTCGTGTCTGCGTGAAGGGAGGTAAGAAGGAAAACATTCTTATTATCCCTCCACTTCACAGCGAGCAAATTATTACACTTCAAGCAGGCTCTCTCCCCAAGCCTAAGACGAGAATCTACAAGCCCCTGGGGAAAGCCCCGGCGATTAGGTCGCACGGTGCCACATGCTCCAATCTGATGATCAAACAAGTGACTAAACAGTGGCACGCTCGTGTAATAATTGTCCACATACAAGTGGTACCCCTTTCCGAATAAGGGTGACACCAAGTTCCACACTATCTTGCCAGCGTTCCCTATGTAATCTGGGAGGTTCTCCGGCTCTACGTGACTGTCTTTTCCCTCATAAACCATAAAGCTCCATACATAGCCTGTTGCCCTGTCACAGAATTTATAGAGCTTGACCCCATATCTGGCACGCTTTCTGGGAAGGTACTGTTTGAAAGACAAGCAGCCAGAAAATTTGATCAGGGACTCATTAACGCAGACAACTTGATCGGGAGTAAACAAGGCTGCAAAACGTTCGTTGAAGTGGTTTATGAGGGGCCGAATTTTGTAGAGCCGATCGTATTCAGGGTGTCCACGTGGATGACAAAGTTCATTGTCGTTGGAGTGCATGAACCGCAAGATCTGCTCGTATCGTTTCCTGGACATGGAGGCAGAGAACACGGGCATATGGTCAATTGGGCGCGTGGACCAATAGGCGCGCAATGACAAGAATTTATGTGTGCCCATGTTGAGGGAAAGGCACAGAAAGGTTTTAAATTCTGAAACCGTAATTGGTTTCCAATCTCTGGCAATGGAAGGCAACTGGGGATTAGCGGCGATGAATTGACCAGCATTTAAATTACTCTGGTCCACAATAGATCTTCCGTGAAAAACAGCGAATAATAATCAAGTGGCGTAAAATCAGCTGTTTCCACCTAAATACCAGGTTGGCCAGTGAATGGGGGAAGTACGGGTTCTGCAGAAGTATTGGGCACCCAATCAGGATTGGCGAATTCTGCAGGAAGGGCACTATGGGCACGATGGGCCTGCCTTTGTCTTCTTCTTGGTGGCAGCGGGACACTACTTCTGCTTGCCACCTCGCCAGCTTGAACTACACTTATGGGACTCGCCACGTCACCAAGTGTTACTGCAGTGCTGGATGTACGTCCAGGGTGTACTAGGCCGCTGGTGCTTGCCAGTTCACCAGAAGGAATAGCAGTGCTAGTACTTCTCTGCTCCATAATACGAGAGCCCTGCGGTTCTTGCTCCTCAACAACATCAGAAGATCAGGATCGGGTACGCCTGACCTTAGCAGGGACCTCATCTTCATCGTCAGAGCTATCTGACATGGAACCACTGTCTTCTACGGGGTTGTATTCTGAGGCGGAATCTGACAGATGCGTGACCTCCTCTTCACTATCTGTCATGGTCAGAATCTCGTAGGCCTCTTTACTAGTGTACCTTCGATTTGCCATTTTGGCCTCTAAATTTAGTGGTACACTAGTAAGGATTCACAGGTAAAAAAGCACCTGACTGTCAGCAAATGTATACAACGCTACCAGAAAAACTGTTAGCGATCACAGGGATCAGGCCTGTCTCTGCGAACGCTGCAGTTATGCGTGTTGTGTTTTGTAAGTGACAGTGATCGATCAATCGATACTGCACTTGGGTGGGCTGGGCTGGGCTGGGGGGAGGGCAAAACGCAGGTATTAGCAGGTATCTGGGCTGATCCCGCTAATAATGCGTTTTTGGGAACCCTAAACTGCTGGGGACGCTAGTATAGATCTGATCAGATCAGATATTGATCTGTTCAGATACTACTGTATACCACTAAGGAAGGTGTGTGCTTTGCTCGTGGGTGTTAGCGTTACTGGCACTAACCTGACGCTGCCTGGGGCGACGCAGACCCTAACTGACGCTAAAACCTAATTGATATCACCCGCCAGGCGATCAGGGGGTTAAACCTTTATTGGGTTATATACGGCGGGTGCCCTGATGTTATAAAAAGCAAACTAACAAACCAGCGTCACCCGTAACACTTATACGGTGATCACTGGTGAAAGGGTTAACTAGGGGCAATCAAAGGGTTAAAACCTTTATTAGGTAATATATGGGGGTACCTGACGCTATATAAAAACCTGACGGGTAACCTAAATAACTAAATAACTAACTGGCTAACCAGTGTCACCAGTGACACTTATACAGTGATCACTGGTGAAAGGGTTAACTCTAGGGGCAATCAGGGGGTTAAAATCTTTATTAGGTTTTATATGGGGGTACCTGACGCTATAAAAACCTGGCGGCGAACTTAAAAAAAATAACTGGCTACCTAGCGGCACCAGCGACACTAATACAGTGATCAGAAAAACGATCGCTTAGTGACACTGGCGATAGGGAGTGAAAGGGTTACCTGGGGGGGGCGATAAAGTGGTTAAACCTTTATTAGGGGGGGGTTAGGGGGCTACCCTGGACCTAAAGAGGCCTAAACCTAACTGCCCTGCAACTTTTTACTGTCACAGATGACACTAAATGCAGTGATCAGTAAATAAATGATCACTGCAATCAGTGACACTGTGACTGGGGGGTGATCTGGGGGTGACTGGGTGTGAAATGTGTGCCTATGTGTGCTGGTGTCATTGGGCTGTTGGTGCTCTAACCTGATGTCTTCTCTCCTCTGCGCTCTGGACGAAAAGAACGCCGCATTGGAGAGATGACATCACTTCCCCTGCCTGTGTTTACATTACACAGGCAGGGGAAGCATTTCATTCGCCGGGAGTGATCACGAGGGGGTGGCCAGAAACCAATGGCCGCCCCCTCATCGCGGATCGCTCCTCAAGCGATACCGACCGCCGCATGTACCGGGGGGTCCGATCGGACCCCCCACCCGTGGGAAGGCAGGCACGTACAGGTACGTTGATGTGCCTGTCCGTGCCATTCTGCCGACGTATATGTACATGCGGCGGTCGTTAAGTGGTTAAAGAGTAATTTCACCTTTGTAGTGGATTTCCTATTTTTTTTTACCAGACTGATTGTAGACTGATTTTTATGGGAGGGACTGGTGCACTATAACCAGCTGGTGCACTCACTGTGTTCTGATGAGAAAAGCTGCAGGGTTGGCATCCCTTAATTAAACCTTGGGGAGTATCTCACCAAAACTGAAATTCCTATTGCAGGAGGAGCCTAAAATTTGACTTGTATCTTATGGCAAACTTCTGGAAAAATCTGTGAGTCAATCATACAAGCAACAGTGTACAAAATGCCTCCAGATTTCCATAGTGCAGTGAGTTGTACAGAAAATTACAGGATATACAAAATGAAAAGGAAAGGTAAATTTAATAATAATAATTACTGTATTTATCGGTGTATAACACGCACAGGCGTATAACACGCACCCTAACTTTAAGAGGGAAGTTTCAGGAAAAAAACTTTCCACAGCCCCCTGCGTATAACACGCAGGCACAGTTTAACCTCTATTTTCAGGGTAAAAAAGTGAGTGTTATACGCCAATAAATACAGTAAATTACAACATGGCTTGTATAGCAATTGTATATGAAATTTAACTTTTTTTTTTATATATATATGTTTTTTTCATAAAAGTGGAGTTATCCTTTAACCACTTCCCGCCCGGCCTATAGCAGATTGATGGCCGGGAAGTGGTTCTGTTATCCTGACTGGGCGTCATATGACGTCCAGCAGGATAACATGCCGACTCGCGCCCGAGGTGGCGCTCAGTGCGGCAATTGCGAGTGCGGCGTGTCAGTCTGACACACCGCATCTCCGATCGTGATAAGGAGTCTCTGTCAGAGGCTTCTTACCACGTGATCAGCTGTGACCAATCACAGCTGATCATCGTGTGAACCAGGAAGTGCCGGTAAACGGCATTCCTTGGTTCGCGCTGACAGGGAGAGCCGATCTGCAGCTCTCCTTGTCAGAGGGGGGTCTGTGCTGTTAATCAGCACATTGATTGTAACCCCTCCGATATGCCAATCGCCTACCAATCAGTGCCCAGCAGTGCCAGCAAGTGCCCACCACAGTGCCAATCAGTACCCACCACAGTGCCAATCAGAGCCCACCACAGTGCCAATCAGTGCCAAATTACAGTGCCAATCAGTGCCCAGCAGTAACACCTGTCAGTAATTAATCAGTAGCTCATCATCAGTGCTGCCCATCAGTGCCACCTGTCAGTGCCAATCAGTACCACCTATCAGTGCTAGTGGTGCAACGGATCGGTGGTGATCCGTGATCCGAACGGGTCACCCTGTTCGGATCGGATCACTATGCGATCCCCGGAGCGCTCCGGAGCCTCGGCCGTAGGAAAGGCCGCAGCTTCGGCCTAGCTCCGGAGCGGCGCCCATCTTGGTACACCCGGCGGCAGCCGCTGTAGTGACGTTTCGCCGCCATCTTGCTCCACCCCACACTCCTGCACAGTAATGATAGAGAAGGGGCCAAGCGGACATCTTGTTACACCCAATAGAGTTTTAGATTTCAACACAAAACGGAGCTTAGCAGCTTTAATACATTATTTGGAAATCCATCGGACTGTTTACACTTTAAATTTTAAAAGCAGCAGCAAACCTTACATGATTGCTAATGTGAGAGAACACCTCTGATTTTCACATTTAACATTTAGTTAAATGTGAAAATCAGAGGTGTTCTGTCACATTAGCAACAATGTAAGGTCAGCAGGTTTGCTGCTGCTTTTAAAATTTAACATGTAAAGAGTCCGTTGGATTTACAAATACTGTATTTAAGCTTATAAGATCAGTTTTGTGTTGAAAATAACTGTGAAATCGAAAATTCCGGTGGGTTTAACATTATTTTTTTTATTTTTTTGCCGATCCGAAAATTATCCGATCCGTGGCTCTGATCCGATCGGTGAGTTTTTTGATCCGTTGCACCCCTAATCAGTGCTAATCTGTGCCGCCTGTCAGTGCCCATCACACCCGCCTGTCAATGCCCATCAGTGCCCATCAGTGTTGCCTGTCAGTGCCACCTATCAGTGCCCATCAGTGCCGCCTATCAGTGCCCATCAGTGCCGCCTATCGGTGTCCATCAGTGCTGCATATCAGTGCTGCCTATCAGTGCCTCCTCATCAGTGCCCATCAGTGCCACCTTATCAGTGCCAACTCATCAGTGCCAACTCATCAGTGCCAACTCATCAGTGCCCATCAGTGCCACCTTATCAGTGCCAACTCATCAGTTCCCGTCAGTGAAGGGCAAAACAAAATTTTATAACAGACACTAAGAAAAACGTTTTTTTTTTTTCAAAAATGTTGCCCGTTTTTAGTTTGTTTAGTAAAAAATAAAAACCCCAGAGGTGATCAAATACCACCAAAAGAAAGCTCTATTTCTGGGAAGAAGATGATAAAAATTTAGTTTGGGTACAGTGTAGCATGACCGCGCAATTGTCATTCAAAATGAGACAGCGCTGAAAGCTAAAAATTGTCCTAGGCAGGAAGGGGCGAAAGTGCCCAGTATTGAAGTGGTGAAATAATTGCAGAATTCTTCACCTGAGGCCTCGTACACACGACCGATTTTCTCGGCAAGAACCAGCAAGAAACTTGCTGGCAGAGAGGTCTTGCCGAGTAAATCGGTCGTGCCGCTGCTAGCGGGTTTCTCGTCGAGAAAACCGACAAGAAACCTCGACGAGAAAATAGAGAACCTGCTCTCTATTTTCTCGTCGAGATTCTCCTCGGCGTGTTTCTCGGCGAGAAAAGTGAGTGTGTGTACACTTACCTGTCCGCCCGGAAGCCCGCGCATGTTCGAAATGAATTCGACGCATGCGCGGTAGCTTCCTAGGCATACGTAGGGTATACCAAGATGGCGGCGACGGCATCGAATGTGACGAGCGCATGCTCGACGTAGTCGATGACGTCACCGCGTACACTCCTTTCAAAGAACCGCGGGTTCTTTGAAACGAGCGTGTGTACACTCGGCCGGGACAAGTTTCTTGTCCAAGAATCTCGTCGAAAAAAACGACATGTTTTTTTCAACGAGAATCTCGGCCGTGTGTACGAGGCCTCAGACTGTATAAATGCTTCACTGCTTTCTCTAACATTACATAGTCAAATGATTTGCTGTCTTGGTGCACTGATCTTTGTAATGTGTTCATGAATGCTAACATCTGACAGAGCAGATGAACTGCCTGGTACATATTTAAACATCCTCATGTTAAAATTTCAATTGGCTTTGAATAAAACACTGACAGGCAGCAAAAAAACACTTAGCTCAAATATGTTCATAGATGTATAAAACAGATGGGCAATTGAGAATTGGATAGATCTTAAAAAAACAGTTTTTACAAATTCACATGAAATAAATAACAGGTCACTAAGATGGTCACAAAGAATATTGACTAAGGCAGTAAATTATCCTCAATTAAAAATAGCATGCATTGCTACCTACATGACACATGGGTGGAAAAAAAATAGGTGATTGGATGACAGCAGCCATTATGAAACATTATTTGGCTGCTCAGAGCAAGTACTGTATTCTGATGTCCAATGCTGCACGTGGTATCTGAAGGCTGCTGTGTGCTTTGTTATATTATAATAATTATAAAGCTGTCAACACTCTGTAAATGTATTCAGTAATAGATGTCTGTGAGAAACTATGATGATAATTTAAAAAATGCATGGGGAGAAAAAAAATCTAAATAACAGAGGACAAGTTAAGTTCAGTTAAAAACATAATAGCGTCACAGCATGGAAGGACCATAGGACCCAAATGTTGATGGTGGAAACACAAAAGAAGGGCACAGTAGATACAGTCGGGTACTCTTACCGGAAACGGTGGACACACCTGTCGTATGACAGTGGGTCAATCGAGCTTGATGGTCGCCGTGACCAGAAGATGGAGCTAGATAACCTGGGTGCCTACGACCGATTCCAGCAGGATGATGAATAGTCGGCTCACACGATGGTAGTCCCTCCGATCGTACAGGTTCCAAATCGTTCCAAAAATGGACACAAGGGTGGGAGAAAAGAAAAACTCCAGATAGTGCAGGTCAATATAACCGATCAAGGTTTATTAAATACATTTTTGTCTTAACAAGCATGAAGACAAATAAAAAATGTCACGTGATAAAAAATGGTAAAAGTAATAAAAGCAATGTGGGGTACAGCGGTAGCAAGCCCTACGCGTTTCGACTACTAAAGTCTTCAACAGGGGCATAACGCTGCACCCCCCACATTGCCAACCTTATATATGGTCTGAAAAGTATCTGACCCACCCATAAGGGGCGGAGTCAGAACAGGAAATAACAAATTATTTCACAATGTCCTTTTTCACTTCTTACTCTACTCAACATCTTGAAATTGAAAAGATTTTGAATAGACATTGGAAAGTTCTATTAAGTGATAGAATTCTTGGACCTTCCCTCCCTGAACGGGCGGGTGTGATCTTCAGAGGTGCCCGCTCTATTCAGGGTGAAATAGCTCCCAATACAATAGACTAAAGATTTCTTTCTTTCCAGAGGCTAATGGCTATTACCTTTGTAGGAAATGTAATGTTTGCATGGTTAATGTGCTGGGTAGACGTAGAACGGTAACATTCAGTTCTAGTGTCACGGGACGCAGCTATACCATGAAGCAGTTCACCACCTGCGTCACTAGGTTCATCGTGTACCTTATCACATGCCCATGTAAACTTCAATATGTAGGGCGCACGATTAGGAATTTTTCTATTCGTGTTAATGAACACCTAGCTAAAATTCGCAAGGGTTGTGATAAACATACTGTGTCACGACATTATTTAGAACACCATGCGAAGGATCCTAGAGGCACCCAATTTCAGGTGATAGATAGATAGATTTGTCCCCCATTGGAGGGGGGACTCCTCTCTGCGGGGTGTCTCTAGATTGGAGACTTATTGGATACATGAGCTCAGGTGTTACTCACCCCATGGTATGAACGTTGAATGGGACATCAATTGTTTCATCAACCGGGCGTGAGTACCCTGGGCTCTGGTATCCTCATGAGTCAGGATGGAGGGTTTATGACCATTTATGTTGCAATTCACCGTCCGTGTGCACCTTCTAGGCAACACGGCGGTTGTTTTGCATCATATGGATGTCAGTCTGTTTTTCCATCTAAATGTCATCCTTTAGGCTCCATCCATGGAATGTTTATACGTGCGTATGCTTATGTATGTGTACGTAACACTTTACATGGATGGGGTGACAGGATGTGTTGGCAGATTATATGTAATTTACATGTTTTTTTGCATTTTCACATCCTGTTAGGATGTAAGGTGAGGTTTGAGTCCTTTCTATACTAGACTTTTGCCCAGAATATTTTTTCCTTCATTTTTTCCTTTGTCTATAAGGAGGGACTGATAATAATTGGGGATTCTGCTGTTCGGCTTTTTTTGGGCTATTTTGATATACGCCTATCAGCAGATCCACCAATTTCTTTTATTTCCATGTATATATAATTTTGTCCACTAGATGGCACCCATTTCAGGGCTCCAGACGTTACTATGTTATTGTGATGTCTCCTTGCAGTGAGATGCCGCCTCCCCGACCAGCTGACGTCCTCCCACTGCGGGGTTGCGATGATGAGATGCAACGGCGTCATGACGTCATGACGCCGCTCTCCGAAGTGCGTGTGATGTTTACATCCATCACATGCATTGGACGCCCGTAGGCACGGTGCGCTGTGGCGCCACGCTATCACAGTGTCCCCAATCCACATTGCAGCAACATCTGAGTAATGTTGCTGCATTCGGACGCTTATATGGGCCAGTAAGGAGACCTCAGCTAGGCAACTGGACGCCCTCTTTTGGCGGTGAGGCACATTGCGGACATCAGTACTCAGAGGCTTATGTGCTTTGCACAGATGATGTCACCAGCTTGTTCCATCTGATTGGTTCGTATTTTGGCGGGAATATTCCAAATGATCGTTTGTAATTCGTGTCATTTTGGGGTTGTATTGTTATTATATTCATATATTGTTTGTATATTTTGTAATTGGACGTGTAGAATTGCAGGTTAGGTTATAATCTATGCAGGTGATAGTCTGATATTGTGAAATAATTTGTTATTTCCTGTTCTGACTCCGCCCCTTATGGGTGGGTCAGATACTTTTCAGACCATATATAAGGTTGGCAATGTGGGGGGTGCAGCGTTATGCCCCTGTTGAAGACTTTAGTAGTTGAAACGCGTAGGGCTTGCTACCGCTGTACCCCACATTGCTTTTATTACTTTTACCATTTTTTATCACGTGACATTTTTTATTTGTCTTCATGCTTGTTAAGACAAAAATTTATTTAATAAACCTTGATCGGTTATATTGACCTGCACTATCTGGAGTTTTTCTTTTCTCCCACCCTTGTGTCCATTTTTGGAACGATTTGGTACCTGTACGATCGGAGGGACTACCATCGTGTGAGCCAACTATTCATCATCCTGCTGGAATCGGTCGTAGGCACCCAGGTTATCTAGTTCCATCTTCTGGTCACGGCGACCATCAAGCTCGATTGACCCACTGTCATACGACAGGTGTGTCCACCGTTTCCGGTAAGAGTACCCGACTGTATCTACTGTGCCCTTCTTTTGTGTTTCCACCATCAACATTTGGGTCCTATGGTCCTTCCATGCTGTGACGGTGTTATCCATGAATAGACATCCTCTTCAACATATTTTGGACTATTTTATGTTTAAATCTTGCATTCATTCTATATTCACTCATAGGGGTATGTTCCTCAGTTCCCATGGAGGATAGCTCATATCAGAAATCACCCATTGGAATGGACTGTTCATGAACTCTATGTATTGATTTATATTCACTGTGGTTATCATTGTATCACATATTTGAGCTACGGTCTGTAGCCATTTCTTTATATTTGTATTGTAGCGCTGCACTATTTTGAATCCATTTTGTCTTTTGCTTTGTTTGTTTGAGTGCCAGCAGCTTTTTACCACTCTTGGTTTAGCGCAGTTTTTTCACTTATATATAAAAGCATAATAGCACCTGTGGGCTGAACGAAAAAAGAGAACTTAACAGATTTATCCATTCAAATCGATTGATTGGTAGTATGCCCACCATTAGAATACCTCCCTGCATCCACCCACTTCTAATGATGGGCATACAATAAATATAAAATATATGCCAAAGCATATGGGCATCTACACTTTTTGTAGCTGCTGAGTTTTATATGGGTGGAACTCTGCTTTAACTCAATAAAACAATTTTTTTTTTTTTTTTTGCAATCTGTGCCAAAAAAAAGAGTAAAAAAATATATGCCGAAGCATAGGGGCAATCCACCTCTAATGTTAGGTGTAATTTGCCCCTAATGTCCACCCCTGCCCCATGCTCTTTTTTTACTGTGTTGGTGAAATCACCTTTTACAGTGCTGGAGTCACGGATTTATATATCGTGAGAGCAAACCCTGTTGCTGTCAAAATAAATAAACCTGTACTGCAGCTGAATGGCCTACCTGCAAAGAAAATAATGGTTAACAATAAAACAAAGTAACATTACAGTATAACAGTAGGGCATACCTGCAAAGCAAACACGATAAAACACAGTAACAATAAAACATTACAGTGAAGCATAAAATACAGTAAAACAGAGCAGAACAATAAAGAGAGAAGAACATTAAAATGACAGCTATTTTTGGCTTTTTTTTTACACTTGTAGCGCCCCTTTACTTTTCAGGGGTGCTATGTACTTAAATTTAGGGGTTGGTCTGAGCCAGTAGCCAGGCTCAGACCACTTTGATTTATTAGTACCCACTTCTGCCTATGTGATGTAACCTGATGTGCAGTTCCCTGTGGCCTGTAGGTGGCACTGCCATATCAGGTCAGGGTTGAACCGTGGGTGACATTGCTATGCCTTAGGGTGTCCTCTCTCGGCAGCGGTATGGTGGGCGTGGTTGGCCTGCTGTGCATGCTGGGAGAGGATACATAAGGGGCAGACGCCATTCTCTTTGGGGTAGAAGTCAGGAGTCTAGAGTGTGAGCGGTTCACAGGCCAGGGGTGCGCGCATGCATCGGTCTCAGGCACCTTTAGCCTGGGGCTGCAGCTCCACCAGTAGGCCCAGCACCTTTAGCTGGGGCCTACCTCCAAAAGAAGAATCCCAGGGTGCCCGGGAAAGGGTGGACCCGCTCTAAGAAGAGGAGACCGGGGGAGGACCTTTCTGATGGACCGGTGAGAGTTCACGGTGAAAGAGAGGTCTGGTTACCTTCTGGAGGGATTCAAAGATCCATCACAGGCCCTGCAATGTGCTGTTACTGGCACCTGTCCTTGTGTTGCAACAGCTGAGAAGTTTGGGACTTAAAGATTCTGTGGCAGAGGATCTCCCGATCGTATCTCTAGGAAACATAAAGTGAACGTTTGTGCATCATTCCGGCTGCTAGGATCCGCTCTTACAGGGGACTATCCGGGTGAGCTAAACCTACTCGTGATCGAGTAGCGACTATCGTACCAGTTTGTGCCTGGACCTATCTCCCAAGCCTTACTGTCCTTTCTCTCATCCACCTGTCCTGTCTGCTGAACTTGAACTTGCTTATAAAATAAACTCAGCGTTGGAGTTAAAGTGGTGTGGACATTGGCCTTCCTGAGGGAAAATAGAGACTTGTCCCTATACTCTAGGAGACGAGAACCAGTCTGCTGGGAAACCTTGCTGCAGAACCCAAAATTGTTAACACCGCTCAACCTCTTCAAACAGGAGGGTACGGGCATATAGCGCGGTGTGCCTTGACTTGCAAGTGAGCCGAAGGCAGGAAAAGGTCAGTGTGCTACACACTTTTATTATAACTTTTGTGGCAGAGCGAGGCTCTGTCCCAATGAAAAAAGGGTTAAAGTGGACACAGAGTCTGCATATCGGCTGAGTGCAGAGCTACAGAGCGTAAATTTAAAAAACAGAGAAAACTGCTCTGGCAGTTTTCTCAGATTTTGCTATTTCTACATGGGGCTTCTATGGCTTGGAGATCCTTCAGAGTCTTGGGTGGGATGGGATCTCCAACCCTGTGTCCGGGTCTTGTGGACAGCCAGCATGGTGTGTGCTCAGGTGCACACAACCAATATAATGAGGGGCTGGTGAAGGAGAGTGAAGGATGGTGAGTAGTTTGCTAACTGCAGTGGCTGCTAATGAGTGTCTCTGTGTGAGGTCAAACGCTGTGTGCGTTGAAGGGCTTTAAGCTGTGTGCGTCCAAGGAGCCAGAAGCTGTGTGCATGAAGGGACTTCAAGCTGTGTGCGTTTAAGAAGCCCAAAGCTGTGTGCATCCGAGACTGTGAGACTGGAAGATCTGGTGGTTTAAAGGTATCAGTACCTAAAGCAAGCAGAGGAACTGCTAACAAGAAAGCCAGGTGGCTTGGTATGTTTTTCTTATTTTTGGACTGCTAAATGAAGTTAAACCCCTGCGTGGGAATCCTGAAGGGACATTTTGCTTTTGTTTTTCTGTTTAAATAAACGTGGGCTACCAGGCCCTTAACTAGAATGCCTGTCTGATATGGACTCACTGCATAAAAACGCATCTATCCACTTGAGCTAAAACACCCCAATATCACAGTGGTGGAGAATTCGGGCAACACTATGGTGGAATCCGGGTCCTTGCTCCACAGTGAGTTCAGGTCAGGAACTGTTGGCTGTCTATGGAAGTGCAGCCAGGCAAAAGGCATTGTGTGTTGCAGGTGGTGTACCTGTGAACGAAAAGTCAATTTTTTTTCTGCGATGAACTGCTGCTAGCTGTGTGTGGCAGCCAGGCAAACTGAATTGCACAGAAATTTGATGGACTGTGTTGCATGCGGGTTGTGTACCTGTAAAAGGAGAATCACATTTTCTTCCCTCTCTGCTGGGAACTGTGTTACCGGTTGCTGTGTGCAACACCGCTAGGATGGGGCGGTCAAAACAGAAAAAGGAGGCGATCCTTGCTGAAGCAAGAGAAAGGCTACTGTGGCTAGAGGGTATTTCACCACATGCCCCAGCCAAACCAGAGAATTTGACTGAGTGTGAAATCTCTGTGATCTGGGGTAAATTACTCATGTCACCCCCAGTTAAAAGTGAAGTGAAAGAGGTTGTCCCTGGCAACAGGAAGCCAGGTGGACAACAGAGTGTGGAAAAGAGGAGAATGGTCATCCGTGGAAGCAACGTCCAGGCCAGCAGGGATGTCGGGGATCCAAGGAGTCTATCTGCTGATGGTCATGACCAGTGGAGTCATCAAGAGTGGTATCCCATGGCAACAGAGAGCCAGGCATTGAGGAAATGCCAAGAAATTAAATTTCAGCGTCCAGTACCGTGCTTGGAATGTGGTCAAGTGGGGCATGGGATCTTTACTTGCCCAAGGTTCTGGAACACCGCTGAAGAGTCTGGAAAGGCTGCAGTGTCGCTATATGGCCCCAAAGAGACCGTAGCTGGTATGGATGCAGCTGAGAGACAGCGCACTCAAGTGAAGGCTATGATGCCAGCCACTGAAAATGGTAAGACTGTTCCAGTTTATGGTACTGAACCCAGTGAAGTGGGAGTATGTCCAGTGGGGAGATCCGCAGTGCCAATGGACATAGACTTGCGGCAGTGTGCTACCCAGAGCAGTGGGGAGGCACAGAATAAAGCCCAACTAGCCGCAGGGCTAAAGACTGGAAAGGACATGGGGACTCTACATGTGCCTGCTATAGTCCAGCAGGTGGCTGGGAAAATAGAGTTAGGGGTGACCAAAACAGTGCTTGTGCCATGTTCCCTAGTGACAGGTACTGCAGGGTTGCCCAGGGAGACTTCCAAGAAGCCCGCAGTGATGGAGCCGAGCGTTTCCCAGGTCAGCTTTGGAGCTGCCCATGTAGGAAAGGGTACCCCTTTAAAAATGGAGGGCGCTGTGAGGAGTCACTCAGAGGCTTTGGTGGGTAATAGACAATCCACAAAAGTAGCAGTTATGTCTATACGTAGTGAAAATTCTGATGGTTATGCTGACAAAAGTGTTACTGTTGGCAAATGTGATGGTATTGGTGATAATGACATTGAAAAATGTGTTTCCTTTAGTGTCATGTCTGAAAATGTTGGAAATGTGTTATCCTACTCCCATCATTGGTAGTAATCTCCCATGACAACCAGAAGCGCAGGATTGTCCATGGAAGCCTCATGGGGCCTCCATGTGTTGGAGCCAGAGGTTTTCCAGGATTGCTGTGGTGCTACTCTGGTGAAACAAGGGAAGACTGTTTCACACAGTGAGTGTGTCTGGGCGCAGCCCCACAACCCTAAGTGTGAACCAGTTGTCAAGGGGTTAGTTCAGCCTGCAAAAGCTGAAAGGGAAGAGCTGTTTGTGTCTGTAGCGCCACCAAAGTAAGGTGTTCAAAATAAGGTATTGCACCTTGCCTTGGTTGAGGATGCAATCTCCCAGTGTGATGTGAGAAAAAAAATATTGTCACAATGTGAGGTAGATAGAAGTGACAAGTGTGGTGTTTTGGCTAGTGAATCCTAGGTTCCTGTTGGACCTTCTAGAGCAGGTGATGCAGTGCTGTGGAGCACCAGTGATGGAACCACAGGAGACTGGGATGATTGGTGCAAGGAAGCAGTTGCGGCACTAGGCCAAGTGACAAGGAATTACGAAGCAATGATGTGTGACAGAGTTGTGGACAGAACACCTGCTATGCCCAGTGGAGGGATCGCAGAATGGCCAGTGCTCAAGGGCACGCCAGCCTCTGCAAAGGCTGTTGCCCTCCAGTCTGAAGGAATGGTTCTGGGCGCAGGCATGGCAGATGGGTTGTCCACGGCCCAGCAACTAAATAATGGCAAGTGTCAAGGTGACAATGTGACTAATGTTGACTCGCAGAGGCTCATTGGTGAAGAGGAGACATGTGTCTGACAGCGCTCCAGGGGAGCAACAGGCTGGGATGAGGGGTACCTTCAAGGAGATGGTGGTCTCTTCAAATGTCTCAACCTCACAAGTAGGGATGAGCCGAACACCCCCGGGTTCGGTTCGCACCAGAACCTTCGAACGGACCGAAAGTTCGCGCGAATTTTCGAACCCTATTCGTTATAATGGACGCGAACGTTCGAAATCAAAATTGCTAATTACAACGGCCAATATGCATGTTAATGTTATAAAACAGGTTTGGGGACCCGGGTCCTGCCCCAGGGGACATATATCAATGCAAAAAGAAATTTTAAAAACTAAAGTTTTTTCGGGAGCAGTCATTTTAATGATGCATAAAGTGAAAAAAAAAAAGTGAAATTTTCCTTTAAATATGGTACCTGGGGGGTGTCTAAAGTATGCCTGTGAAGTGGCATGTGTTTCCCGTGTTTAGAACTGTCCTTGCACAAAATGACATTTGTAAAGGAAAAAAAGAAGCCATTTAAAACCACTTGCGGCTTTAATGTCATGTCTTGTCCTGGCCGCCATATGGCTGAAAATCCTTGAGAAAAATGGCATGGCTACCCCATCACCCCCCCCCCACCCCAGCCCCTTTGGGTCTTGTATGGATACTAAGGGGGACCCCGCACCCAAAATAAAACCCTATACCTACAACCCTATATACTCTGAACAGCAGTATATAGGTGGTGCAAACAAGACATGGACTGTAGGTTTGTTCTTAAGTAGAATCTGAACAGGTACATTATGAAGTGTAGCTACATCCCAAAAAAATCAATTTTTAAGCTTTTTGGAGAACATAGGGAGGGGTTATCACCCCTGTAACATTTGCTGTCTTTGCACATCTGTTCAGAACATGTCACCTCACTTTCCGTCCCAATGACAAATGTTTTTGGAAAAGTGGGGTTTTAATTGAAACAAGGATTGGTGATAAAGCATCAGTAGAGAGGAGATACCTTTTTCCCAAATTAAATCTAACAGGATAGAATTTTCCTTCCTAGGGGTAGATTTCCTCTCACTTCCTGTTTTCTCTTGCCGTTTGCAAGTAGGAGTCGTTTGTAAGTTGGATGTTTGAAAGTAGGGGCCTGCCGTATATACTCTGCAGAAATTTGCCCTATTAGATGTTGGTGTAGCCACAAGACTGGTGGGCACAGGAATGGGCCCTGCTGTGAGTTAATAGATCAAGATTTGTACTTGCATGCACCTGTTGAACCGGGCAGAAAAATTGGGCCTTTGGTGGTGGTGGTGGTGGTGGTGGTGGACGGTGTTGCCACAAGACTGTAAGCCCTCACAGTTACTCTTGGTGGGTGCAGGAATGGGCCCTGCTGTGAGTTATTAGATCAAGATTTGTAATTGCATGCACCTGTTGAACAGGGCAGAAAAATTGGGCCTTTGGTGGTGGTGGTGGTGGTGGACGGTGTTGCCACAAGACTGTAGGCCCTCATAGTTACTCTTGGTGGGCGCAGGAATGGGCCCTGCTGTGAACTATTAGATCAAGATTTGTAATTACACGCCCCTGTTAAACAGGGGCTGAAAAATTGTGCCTTAGGCATTGGTGCTGGTGCCACAACACTGCAACCCCTCACAGATACTGTACTTGGAGCACAGCAGTCACACCTGTTGCGAAGCATCTTTTTAAAAAATTGTAATTACACGCCCCTGTTATACAGGGGCTGAAAAATTGTGCCTTAGGCACTGGTGCTGGTGCCACAACACTGCAACCCCTCACAGATACTGTACTCTGAGCACAGCAATGAGACCTGTTGCAAAGCATTGCCTAAAAATTGTAATTACACGCCCCAACAGGGGCTGAAAAATTGTGCCTTAGGCACTGGTGCTGGTGCCACAACACTGCAACCCCTCACAGATACTGTACTCTGAGCACAGCAGTCACACCTGTTGCGAAGCATCTTTTTAAAAAAATTTAATTACACGCCCCTGTTATACAAGGGCTGAAAAATTGTGCCTTAGGCACTGGTGCTGGTGCCACAACACTGCAACCCCTCACAGATACTGTACTCTGAGCACAGCAATGAGACCTGTTGCAAAGCATTGCCTAAAAATTGTAATTACACGCCCCAACAGGGGCTGAAAAATTGTGCCTTAGGCACTGGTGCTGGTGCCACAACACTGCAACCCCTCACAGATACTGTACTCTGAGCACAGCAGTCACACCTGTTGCGAAGCATCTTTTTAAAAAATTGTAATTACACGCCCCTGTTATACAGGGGCTGAAAAATTGTGCCTTAGGCACTGGTGTGGTGGCATGGATCATTGAGGAGGAGGAAGAGGATAGTCAGTGAACATAACAGGACAGTCACTCAGCATCAGCATAGGCAGTCTTGAAGGGATGTGACATTATAAATTATTCCGTTATATCCGCTTCAGGTGTCTGGTAGCTGGTGGTGATCCAAGACTGATTCATTTTTATGAAGGTCAGTCGATCAACCGAGTCGGTGGACAGGCGCACCCTATGATCGGTGACAAATCCTCCAGCAGCACTGAATGTGCGTTCGGAAAGAACGCTGGATGCAGGACAGGCCAGTAGCTCAATTGCATACTGTGCAAGCTCTGGCCAGTGATCCATCCTCAGGACCCAGTAAGCCAGAGGATTTTCGGTGGGAAAGGTGTCCAAGTCTGACCTTGCCCCTAGGTATTCCTGCACCATGTATATCAGACGCTGGCGATGGTTGCTGGAACCGATCATACCTTGGGGCTGCGGACTAAAAAATTGTCTGAACGCATCGGTCAGACGTCCACCTTCCCCACCGCTCCTTCTGCTACTGACCGAAGCCTCAGCAACTTGTCGTCCAGGACCAGGAGTTTGTAACCTCCCAGTTTCTGGGAACGCGTTGCACAGACCTTTCTGCAAGGCCTCCCTGAGATGTCTCATCCTCTGCTCCCTCTGCGACGGCAAGATAAGGTCCGCAACCTTACCCTTGTACCGTGGATCAAGGAGAGTGGCCAGCCAGTAATGGTCACTCTCCTTGATCCGAAGAACACGAGGATCCTTCCGCAGGCTTTGCAGGATCAGGGAGGCCATGCAGCGTAGGTTAGCTGAGGCATTCGGTCCGGAGTCTTCTGGGTCACTGAGGATGACATGATCGCCAGCCACCTCCTCCCAGCCACGTACAAGTCCACTGGTTTGTTGGGACTGTACATCATCCCTAAAAGACTGCTGCTGATGCTGAGTGCCAGGCTCCACCTCCATGCTCACACAATCCTCCTCCTCCTCCTCCTCCTCCTCTTCCTGTGTGATGGGTGGGACAGAAGGAACATTGTCTGGATAAAGGGGGCCTTGAGAGACAAGGAAGTCCTCCTCTTCCTGCCTCTGTTCTGCCTCAAGTGCCCTGTCCATTATCCCACGCAGCGTATGCTCCAACAGGTGGACAAGAGGTACAGTGTCACTGATGCATGCACTGTCACTGCTCACCATCCTCGTGGCCTCCTCAAATGGTGAGAGGACAGTGCATGCATCCCTGATCATGCTCCACTGGCGTGGGGAAAAAAAGCCAAGCTCCCCTGACCCTGTCCTGGTGCCGTAGTCGCAAAGGTACTCATTGATGGCCCTCTGCTGCGTGTGCAGTCGCTGCAGCATGGCCAACGTTGAGTTCCACCTGGTGGGCATGTCACATATTAGGCGGTTCTTGGGCAGGTTCAGCTCCTTTTGCAGCTCAGTCAGCCGAGCACTGGCATTATAAGATCGGCGGAAATGCACACAGACTTTCCTGGCCTGCCTCAGGACATCCTGTAAGCCTGGGAACCTGCCCAAGAACCGCTGCACCACCAGGTTGAGGACGTGAGCCATACAGGGCACATGGGTGAGCTGCCCCTGTCGCAGGGCGGAGAGGAGGTTGGTGCCATTATCAGAAACGACCATTCCTGGCTTAAGCTGGCGTGGCGTCAACCACCTCTCGGCCTGCCCCTGCAGAGCTGCCAGAACCTCTGGCCCAGTGTGGCTCCTGTCCCCCAAACACACCAGCGCAAGCACGGCATGGCATCTTTTTGCCTGCGTACTCGCGTAGCCCCTTGTACGCCTACGGAGCACCGCTGGTTCCGAGGACAGAGCACTCGAAGAGGACATGGAGGAAGAAGAAGAGGAGGGGGTGGAGGAGAGAGGTGTGTCACAACCAGTAGTAGCATTTTGGAGGCGTGGTGGCGGAACAACCTCCAACACTACTGCACCTTGTCCTGCATCCCTCCCAGCTACCAATAGAGTGACCCAATGGGCCGTGAAAGAAAGATAACGTCCCTGTCCATGCCTGCTGGACCATGAGTCAGCGGTAATATGCACCTTACCGCTGACCGCCCTGTCCAGCGAGGCATGGACATTGCCTTCCACATGCCAGTAGAGAGACGGAATCGCCTTCCGTGAGAAAAAGTGGCGTTTGGGAACCTGCCACTGAGGAACCGCACATTGAACAAACTCACGGAAGGGGGCCGAGTCTATCAACTGAAAAGGCAGCAGTTGAAGTGCTAGCAATTTAGCCAAGCTAGCATTCAACCGCTGGGCATGTGGATGGCTGGGAGTATACTTCTTTCGACGGTCCAGCAGCTGGGGCAGGGAAATTTGCCTGCTACAATCGGACGTCGGTGTACTGCAAGTACTTGGTTGTGACACACCTAATTCTACACCTTCAGTCCTCTCAGAGCAGCTTTCAGAGAGGACTGAAGATATAGTGGGGATGGAGATCCCAGCTGATGAGGAGCAAGGAGAGGTCCGCTTTGTTCTTTGGTGTGGGTCTTTTATGTGTGCTTGCCAACGAGCTGCATGGCAGGTCGACATATGTCTGCTCATGCTTGTGGTGCCCAAGCGGCTGATGTTTTGGCCACGCGAGATACGCTTGAGACAAATATTGCAAATAGCAGTGGTGCGATCTGATGCACTCGTCTCAAAAAAGGCCCACACCAAAGAACTTTTGTGATAACGTGCAGAGGCAGCGCCCTGCACAGGCGGAGCTCTGCGGTGTGGTACAGTTGCTGTGCTGGCCTCTAGCTGGCCTCCAGGGGGCATCCTGCCTCGTTGGACATGTGACGCTGCATCCTCCTCCTCCTCCTCCTCTCTCCCTTCAGGCACCCACGTGGAGTCAGTGACCTCATCATCCCCTCCCTCTTCACCACTAGAGCAAACCTGGCAGTAAGCTGCAGCTGGTGGAACACTACTGCCAGATTGCTGTCCTTCAGCATCCCCTCTCTCTGCGCGCACACTACTGACTTCCTCAAGCTGGGTATCATCATCCGAGCCTTCGAATCGTTGGGCATCCTCCTGGAGCATGTACCCAACACTGTGCTCAAACAGTTCGGGGGACTCCTCAGGAGGAGGACATGGTGGGTCTAGGGAAGGGGTGGCTGATGATGCCATTGAGTACGCGTTGGCAGCTGCTCTGCCAGTACCCTGAGCCTGGGTGAGAGAGGATGAGGAGGATGAGGAGGGCTTGGTCATCCATTCTACCAAGCCTTCGGCATGATGCGGCTCCACATGTCCAGCTGCCGAAAACAAAGACAAGCGTGTCCCATGGCCACGTGCTGATGACGATGCACGACCACGTCCACGGCCAGCACTGTTGTCTCTAGAAACAGAGCCTGCCTGCCCTGTGTTCTTGCCTCGGCACGCTCTGCCTCTCCTTGGCGGTCTTCCAGCCATTGTAGTCGGTAGTGTATATAGTATAAAAAATAGAACTCCTATGTGTGCTCACAACACACTGTAGGTCCTATGGGTGCTGACACTAACACACTATAGGTACTATGTGTGCTGCTGACAAGAAAATATAGGAGCTCTGTTTGCTGCCACTAACACACTAGAAGTCCTATGGGTGCTGCTGAGAAGAAAATATAGGAGCTCTGTTTGCTGCCACTAACACACTAGAAGTCCTATGGGTGCTGCTGAGAAGAAAATATAGGAGCTCTGTTTGCTGCCACTAACACACTAGAAGTCCTATGGGTGCTGCTGAGAAGAAAATATAGGAGCTCTGTTTGCTGCCACTAACACACTAGAAGTCCTATGGGTGCTGCTGAGAAGAAAATATAGGAGCTCTGTTTGCTGCCACTAACACACTAGAAGTCCTATGGGTGCTGCTGAGAAGAAAATATAGGAGCTCTGTTTGCTGCCACTAACACACTAGAAGTCCTATGGGTGCTGCTGAGAAGAAAATATAGGAGCTCTGTTTGCTGCCACTAACACACTAGAAGTCCTATGGGTGCTGCTGAGAAGAAAATATAGGAGCTCTGTTTGCTGCCACTAACACACTAGAAGTCCTATGGGTGCTGCTGAGAAGAAAATATAGGAGCTCTGTTTGCTGCCACTAACACACTAGAAGTCCTATGGGTGCTGCTGAGAAGAAAATATAGGAGCTCTGTTTGCTGCCACTAACACACTAGAAGTCCTATGGGTGCTGCTGAGAAGAAAATATAGGAGCTCTGTGTGATGCCACTAACACACTAGAAGTCCTATGGGTGCTGCTGAGAAGAAAATATAGGAGCTCTGTTTGCTGCCACTAACACACTAGAAGTCCTATGGGTGCTGCTGAGAAGAAAATATAGGAGCTCTGTTTGCTGCCACTAACACACTAGAAGTCCTATGGGTGCTGCTGAGAAGAAAATATAGGAGCTCTGTTTGCTGCCACTAACACACTAGAAGTCCTATGGGTGCTGCTGAGAAGAAAATATAGGAGCTCTGTGTGATGCCACTAACACACTAGAAGTCCTATGGGTGCTGCTGAGAAGAAAATATAGGAGCTCTGTTTGCTGCCACTAACACACTAGAAGTCCTATGGGTGCTGCTGAGAAGAAAATATAGGAGCTCTGTGTGATGCCACTAACACACTAGAAGTCCTATGGGTGCTGCTGAGAAGAAAATATAGGAGCTCTGTTTGCTGCCACTAACACACTAGAAGTCCTATGGGTGCTGTTGGGGTGCAATGCTGTGCTAACAGCACTGCGGTTGGTACTACTGCAATACTGTACTAACAGTAAGCACGCACCAGACTAATCCCCAGCAGCAGCTAATAACACACTAACTGTGCAATCAGCAGCAATGAACGATCAATGACTTAGGTAGCAATGGTTTAGCAAAGAAATAGCCAATGGTTTAGCAAAGAAGAGCAAATCTTTCAGTATCAAGCAAAGACAGAATCAGCAGACTAATCTCTCCTAAAGCCGGAACTCATGTGACCGGGGCCGATGGCGTGGCGGCCTTTTAAATGGTGGGGCGTGTACTAAAGCCCCTGAGCTGTAATTGGCTACAGCCGTCCTGCCTGTAGCCAATTATTGCTCTCCGAGTTTCGGGCGCTGTGATTGGCCAAGCATGCGGGGTCACAGTGCATGCTTGGCCAATCATCAGCCAGCAATGCACTGCGCCGGCCGCGCCGGCCGCAATGCATTGCGGGGCCGCTCGCATCACACGAATGTGATGCGAACGGCCCAAATAGTTCTGGGCTCGACGAGCGAGCGAACGCCCGATGCTCGATTCGAACATGGGTTCGAATCGAGCACCGGGCCCATCCCTACTCACAAGCTACAATGGATGAGCCCCTCCATGTCTCGCACAGGGGAAAGGTTCCCAAAAAGGTCACGCATTTAGACACCGGTTGCATAGAGTTGACAAAAACTTTATTAGAAATGCTGGAGTTGGTAAAAGTGCCCTCACTGTACACTTGGGTGTCTCCACCGCAGTCGGACCAGGTGGTGCTGCGTGGTACCAATAGGTAGAGCCAGGTGGTACAGGCTGTGCTGGGAAGCTTGTTAACAGTGTGGCAAATAGTTCTGAGGTTCTCTAAGAGGGTGCTCCCAGTTACTGAGTGGCCTGGAAGGCGCTCAGAACTGTTGGAGACATCAAAGGTCTCTCTGGCTGGTGTAGTGACTGGAAACATCTCTGCTGGTGTGCTCCAAGGTGCAGCTGAGCAGTGGTCAGTAGAGGGCGCAGATACTGTCTCGGCAGCTAAATCTCATGAGAAGGAAGGGCCCAGAATAGATGCAGCACTGGCAGAGATGCTTTCTATCACTCAGAAAGAGGTACAACTTAAAGTACCCGGAGACACTGTGAGAAAAAGTGCTATAGGTGGCTGCTGCAACAAGGTAATGTGTACATCAGAGAGAAGTAGTTTGTGCCTAGATCAGTGTCATCTGTTAGATCAGTTACCCATGGAGTGTTGGACAACAGGTGAGGTAGAACTTGGCTTTAGTCCTGTGGGATTTAATCTCTCGCCTATGTGTGGTCCCTCCTCAGGTCTGGTACTAACAAGCACTGAGAGATGGACAGCACTGATTGCGTTGGAAAGTGTGACATTAAAATATATGATTTAATGATTGGCGCTGTTAAAAGTAATGTGGTTGCCCTGGGTAACCAGAGAGAGGTTTTTGAACCTGAAAGACCTGTGGTGAAAGATAAAACTTATTTACGTAAGCTGAAAGGTAGGATCAGGGTAGGCAGAGTTCCCCCAAGAGAGGAGAGTATGCTCGGGGACCCCAAGAGAAGAGAGGGAAGGCAGAGTATACGGAATTATAGGACCCTGTTAAGATCCAAGCTGGGACGTACCTGGAAGCACACCCGAAAAAAGGGTTGGGCCTACGTGGCTGATGGCCAGCACAGAGGTGTCCCAACTACTATGGTGGGTGCAGGTGTTTCTCCCTCTGGATCAAAACAAGAGGGGGGGGGGTATGTGGCAGAGCGAGGCTCTGTCCCAATGAAAAAAGGGTTAAAGTGGACACAGAGTCTGCATATCGGCTGAGTGCAGAGCTACAGAGCGTAAATTTAAAAAACAGAGAAAACTGCTCTGGCAGTTTTCTCAGATTTTGCTATTTCTACATGGGGCTTCTATGGCTTGGAGATCCTTCAGAGTCTTGGGTGGGATGGGATCTCCAACCCTGTGTCCGAGTCTTGTGGACAGCCAGCATGGTGTGTGCTCAGGGGCACACAACAAATATAATGAGGGGCTGGTGAAGGATGGTGAGCAGTTTACTAACTGCAGTGGCTGCTAATGAGTGTCTCTGTGTGAGGACAAACGCTGTGTACGTTGAAGGGCTTTAAGCTGTGTGCGTTTAAGAAGCCCAAAGCTGTGTGCATCCAAGACTGTGAGACTGGAAGATCTGGTGGTTTAAAGGTATCAGTACCTAAAGCAAGCAGAGGAACTGCTAACAAGAAAGCCAGGTGGCTTGGTATGTTTTTCTTATTTTTGGACTGCTAAATGAAGTTAAACCCCTGCGTGGGAATCCTGAAGGGACATTTGCTTTTGTTTTTCTGTTTAAATAAACGTGGGCTACCAGGCCCTTAACTAGAATGCCTGTCTGATATGGACTCACTGCATAAAAACGCATCTATCCACTTGAGCTAAAACACCCCAATATCACACTTTGAACATTAAAGGTTAGGGTCTCTCAAAATGCGATGGCCATGGATGCAGAGGTGGCTCTCTAATTAGGCAGATAAGGCGAGGGCCTTAGGCCTCGCAAGAGTCGCAAATTCCAGGGGCCCCGCGCGGCCGCCTAATTAGTCACTATTACTAGTCATCTGGAATGCCTGCAGCTTGTGCGGGCTATTTTCGTTCCCGCACGCCGCCCGCAAGCTCCACTTTTCAATGCAGAGAGAGCCGAGTCAGCCGACATCTCTCCCCGCAGTCCCCAGCTGCCTGGCCCTGCTGACACACACAATCATTGCAGATGGCAGAGAGGCGTGGAGAACTGGACCCGCCCCCTCCTTCTCCTGCTCTGTGTGATGTTTCCTGTGTGTACACAGAGGGGGAGGAGGAGGCTCTCCATGCTGCCGAGACAACTCTGCTCATCTGACATTTCCTGCCTGAACTAATGCAAAGTAAGTCTTCCAGAGGAGAGGAGGAGAGGGGGGAACAAGCCTACAGTTCACTTTGAGTGATTTTGGGGGAGAGGATATGTTCTAGGGGGCACTTTAGGACTTGTGCTACAAGGGGGCTTGGATATTAAATCCACCCCATTAGCACATATCCCCCCCCCCCAAATTAAATAGATGCTGTCTGCCACAGAGGGGGTGGCCCTTGGCACCCCACAAGTGATGTGCAAAATTGCTCCAGGTGCCCAAACTAGTGCCCCCCCTTGCAGGTAAGTTAGTGCAGCAAAGTGAAAAACAAAGGTGAAAAGCACGTGTGACCCGGGTACAATTTCAGCCCAATTATGTCTGCACACTCTCTGACCATCTCTTGAATCATGTATGCAGTCTATGACCATCTCTTGAATCATGTATGCAGTCTATGACCATCTCTTGAATCATGTATGCAGTCTATGACCATCTCTTGAATCATGTCTGCAGTCTCTGACCATCTCCTGTAGTATGTCTGCAGTCTCTGACCATCTCCTGTAGTATGTCTGCAGTCTCTGACCATCTCCTGTAGTATGTCTGCAGTCTCTGACCATCTCCTGTAGTATGTCTGCAGTCTCTGACCATCTCCTGTAGTATGTCTGCAGTCTCTGACCATCTCCTGTAGTATGTCTGCAGTCTCTGACCATCTCCTGTAGTATGTCTGCAGTCTCTGACCATCTCCTGTAGTATGTCTGCAGTCTCTGACCATCTCCTGTAGTATGTCTGCAGTCTCTGACCATCTCCTGTAGTATGTCTGCAGTCTCTGACCATCTCCTGTAGTATGTCTGCAGTCTCTGACCATCTCTTGAATCATGTATGCAGTCTCTCTGACCATCTCTTGTAGTGATGAGCCGAACACCCCCGGGTTCGGTTCGCACCAGAACCCGCGAACGGACCGAAGGTTCGCACGAACATTAGAACCCTATTAAATACAATGGATGCGAACGTTCGAATTCTAAAGTGCTAATTATAACGACTATTATCCATGTTATTGTCCTAAACAGAGTTTGGGAACCTGGGTTCTGCACCAGGGGACATGTATCAATGCAAAAAGAAGTTTTAAAAACGGCCGTTTTTCTGGAGCAGTCATTTTAATGATGCATAAAGTGAAAAAAAAAAAAGTCAAATATTCCTTTAAATATTGTACCTGGGGGGTGTCTAAAGTATGCCTGTGAAGTGCCACGTGTTTCCCGTGTTTAGAACTGTCCCTGCACAAAATTACATTTCTAAAGGAAAAAAAAGCCATTTAAAACTGCTTGCGGCTTTAATGTAATGTCTGGTCCCGGTAATATGGATGAAAATCTTTAAGAAAAATGGCATAGCTACCCCAGCCCATTACCAGCCCCTTTGGGTCTTGTATGGATATTAAGGGGAACCCCGCACACAAAATAAAAAAGGCCCTATATACTCTGAACAGCCGTATACAGGCGGTGCATACAAGACAGGGACTGTAGGTTTGTTCTTATGTAGAATCTGTTTGTAATTTTGAACAGGTACATTGTTTAAGTGTAGCTCCAGCCAAAAAATCTATTTTTAAGCTTTTTGGAAAACATAGGGAAGGGTTATCACCCCTGTAACATTTGTTTTGCTGTCTGTGCCCCTGTTCAGAACATTTCACCTCACTTTGCGTCCCAATGACAACTGTTTTTGAAATGTGGTGTTTTTATTGAAACAAGGATTGGTGATAAAGCATCAGTAGAGAGGAGACACCTTTCTCCCATATTAATTCTTACAGGAGAGAATTTTCCTTCCAAGGGGTAGATTTCCTCTCACTTCCTGTTGTCTTCTTCCGTTTGCAAGTAGTAGTCATTTGTAAGTTGGATGTTTGAAAGTAGGGACCTGCCGTATATACTCTGCAGAAATTGGCCCCTTAGGTGTTGGTGTTGGCACAACACTGTAAGCACTCACAGTTACTCTTGGTGGGTGCTGGAACGCCCTGCTGTCAACTATTATATCAGGAATTGTAATAACATATAATTGTTGAACAGTGGTAGTAAAAATTGGGCCTTTGATGGTGGTGCTGGTGCCACAACACTGTAAGGCCTGACAGTTACTCTTGGTGGGCGCAGCAATGGGCCCTGCTGTGAATTATTAGATCAATAATTATAATTGCATGCCCCTGTTGAACAGGGGCTGAAAAATTGGGCCTTAGGCACTGGTGGCACAACACTGCAACCCCTCACAGATACTGTACTTGGAGCACAGCAATGAGGCCTGTTGCAAAGTATTGCATCAAAAATTGTAACTACACGCCCCTGTTAAACAGGGGCTGAAAAATTGGGCCTTAGCCACTGGTGGCGTCACCCATAAACCAAAATGATCTTCCAAGCTATCATCATTAATCGTATCATTGAGGAGGAGGAGGAGGAGGAGGATAGCCAGTCAACATAACAGCACAGGCACTCAGCATCAGCATCAGTCTTGAAGGGATGTGACATTTTAAAATCAATTAGTCTGTTATATCAGCATCAGGTGTGTGTGGTAGCTGGTGGTGATCCAAGACTGGTTCATCTTGATGAAAGTCAGTCGATCAACAGAGTCGGTGGACAGGCGCACCCTGTGATCCGTGACAAATCCTCCAGCAGCACTGAATGTGCGTTCTGAAAGAACGCTGGATGCAGGACAGGCCAGTAGCTCAATTGCATACTGTGCAAGCTCTGGCCAGTGATCCATCCTCAAGACCCAGTAAGCCAGAGGATTTTCGGTGGGGAAGGTGTCCAAGTCTGACCTTGCCCCTAGGTATTCCTGCACCATGTATATCAGACGCTGGCGATGGTTGCTGGAACCGATCATACTTTGGGGCTGCGGACTAAAGAATTGTCTGAACGCATCGGTCAGACGGCCACCTTCCCCACCGCTCCTTCTTTGACTGCCCGAAGCCTCAGCAACTCGTTGTCCAGGACCAGGAGTTTGTAACCTCCCAGTCTCTGGGAACGTGTTGCACAGACCTTTCTGCAAGGCCTCCCGGAGTTGTCTCATCCTCTGCTCCCTCTGCGACGGTAACATAAGGTCCGCAACCTTACCCTTGTACCGTGGATCAAGGAGAGTGGCCAGCCAGTAATGGTCCCTCTCCTTGATCCGAAGAATACGAGGATCCTTCTGCAGACTTTGCATGATCAGGGAGGCCATGAAGCGTAGGTTAGCTGAGGCATTCAGTCCGGAGTCCTCTGGGTCACTAAGGACGACATGATCCGCAGCCACCTCCTCCCAGCCACGTACAAGTCCACTGGTTTCTTGGGACTGTAAATCATCCCTAAAAGACTGCTGCTGATGATGCTGAGTGCCAGCCTCCACCTCCATGCTGACACAATCCTCCTCCTCCTCCTCCTCCTCCTCCTCCTCCTCCTCCTCCTCCTCTTCCTGTGCGATTGGGTGGGACAGAAGGAACACTGTCTGGGTAAAGGGGGCCTTGAGAGGCAAGGAAGTCCTCCTCTTCCTGCCTCTGTTCTGCCTCAAGTGCCCTGTCCATTATTCCATGCAGCGTGTGCTCCAACAGGTGGACAAGAGGTACAGTGTCACTGATGCATGCACTGTCACTGCTCACCATCCTCGTGGCCTCCTCAAATGGTGCCAGGACAGTGCATGCATCCCTGATCATGCCCCACTGGCGTGGTGAAAAAAACCTGAGCTCCCCTGACCCTGTCCTGGTGCCGTAGTCGCACAGGTACTCATTGATGGCCCTCTGCTGCGTGTGCAGCTGCTGCAGCATGGCCAACGTTGAGTTCCACCTGGTGGGCATGTCACATATAAGGCGGTTCTTGGGCAGGTTCAACTCCTTTTGCAGCTCAGCCAGGCGAGCACTGGCATTATAAGATCTGCGGAAATGCACACAGACTTTCCTGGCCTGCCTCAGGACATCCTGTAAGCCCGGGTACCTGCCCAAGAACCGCTGCACCACCAGGTTAAGGACGTGAGCCATACAGGGCACATGGGTCAGTTGTCCCTGTCGGAGGGCGGAGAGGAGGTTGGTGCCATTGTCGCAAACCACCATTCCTGGCTTAAGCTGGCGTGGCGTCAACCACCTCTCGGCCTGCCCCTGCAGAGCAGACAGGACCTCTGCCCCAGTGTGGCTCCTGTCCCCCAAACACTCCAGCGCAAGCACGGCATGGCATCTTTTTGCCTGCGTACTTGCGTAGCCCCTTGAACGCCTACGGAGCACCGCTGGTTCCGAGGACAAACCACAGGAAGAGGCCATGGAGGAAGAAGAATAGGAGGGGGTGGAGGAGAGAGGTGTGTCACAACCAGTAGTAGCATTTTGGAGGCGTGGCGGCGGAACAACCTCCAACACTACTGCACCTTGTCCTGCATCCTTCCCAGCTGCCAAAAGAGTGACCCAATGGGCCGTGAAAGAAAGGTAACGTCCCTGTCCATGCCTGCTGGACCATGAGTCAGCGGTAATATGCACCTTACCGCTGACCGCCCTGTCCAGCGAGGCCAAGACATTGCCTTCCACATGCCTGTAGAGAGCCGGAATCGCCTTCCGTGAGAAAAAGTGGCGTTTGGGAACCTGCCACTGAGGAACCGCACATTGCACAAACTCACGGAAGGGGGCCGAGTCTACCAACTGAAAAGGCAGCAGTTGAAGCGCTAGCAATTTAGCCAAGCTAGCATTCAACCGCTGGGCATGTGGATGGCTGGGAGTGAACTTCTTTCGACGGTCCAGCAGCTGGGGCAGGGAAATTTGCCTGCTAGAATCGGACGTCGGTGTACTGCTAGAAGAGTGGCCGCAAGTACTTGGCTATGACACACCTAATTCTACACCTTCATTCCTCTCAATGCAGGTTTCAGAGAGGACTGAAGGTATACTGGGGTTGGAGATCCCAGCTGATGCGGTGCAAGGAGAGGTCCGCTTTGTTCTTTGGTGTGGGTCTTTAAGGTAGGCTTGCCAACGAGCTGCATGGCAGGTCAACATATGTCTGATCAAGCATGTGGTGCCCAAGCGGCTGATGTTTTGGACACGCGATATACGCTTGAGACATATGTTGCAAACAGCAGCTGTGCGATCTGATGCACTCGCCTCAAAAAAGGCCCACACCAAAGAACTTTTTGAATGACGGGCAGAGGCAGCGCCCTGCACAGGCGGAGCTCTGCGGTGTGATTCCGTCGGTGTGCTGCCCATACGCTGGCCACCCAAGGGCATCCTGCCTCGTTGGAGATGTGCCTCCTCCTCATCCTCCTCCTCCTCCTCTCTCCTATTAGGCACCCACGTGGAGTCAGTGACCTCATCATCCCCTCCCTCCTCATCACTGGAGCCAATCTGGCAGTATGCTGCAGCTGCTGGAGCATGACTGCCAGATTGGTGTCCTTCTTGAGCATCCCCTCTCTCAGCTCTCACGCTACTGCCTTCCTCTAGCTGGATATCATCATCAGATCCTTTGAAACGCTGGGCATCCTCCTGGAGCATGTACCCAACACTGTGCTCAAACAGTTCGGGGGACTCCTCAGGAGGAGGACATGGTGGGTCTAGGGAAGGAGTGACTAATGATGACATTGATATCAGAGAAGAGGATGCTTTGGCAGCTGCTTTGCCAGTACCCTGAGCCTGGGTGAGAGAGGATGAGGAGGATGAGGTGGGCTTGGTCATCCACTCTACCAAGTCTTCGGCATGATGTGGCTCAACATGTCCAGCTGCCGAAAAAGACAAGCGTGTCCCATGGCCATGTGCTGATGACAATGCACCGCGTCCACGACCAGCACTGTTGCCCCCAGACACAGAGCCTGCTTGCCCTTTTTTTGCCTCCTGACTGTCTGCCTCTCCTTGTTTGCCTTCCAGACATTTTAATGGATGGCCTGCAGGGAGATGGGAAAAACAGCAATAAGGGCTACCTTCAGGTGTATACTGTGCAGGAGGCTTAGCAACAAAGACACTGACACTGTCCCCTGCCTATCCTTCTCTGTCCCTAAACACAAGGATTTGCAATATGGTTCAGCAAGATTGGTTTAGCAAAGAATAGCACACTGATAGTTTCCCTCACTGTCCTTCTCTGTCCCTACAAACAAGATTTAGCACAGAATAGCACACTGATAGTTTCCACGAGTGTCCTTCTCTGTCCCTAAACTCAAGGATTTCAAATACGGTTCAGCAAGATTGGTTTAGCACAGAATAGCACACTGACACTTTCCCTCACTGTCCTTCTCTGTCCCTACAAACAAGGTCTAGCACAGAATGACACACTGACACTCTCCCTACCTATCCTTCTCTGTCCCTAAACACAAGGAATCCAGGATTAGTAAAGGAAAAAAATGACACTGTCCCTGCCTATGCTTCTCTTTCCCTGCTCCGGAACACACTACACAAGGCCGCCGCGCTGGCGGCCTTTTATAGTGTGGGGCGTGTACTAAACCCCCTCAGCAATAATTGGCCACAGGCATCCTGCCTGTGGCCAATCATTGCTCTCCTCGCTGCCGGCGCTGTGATTGGCCAAGTATGCGGGGTCACAGTGCATGCTTGGCCAATCACAGCGCCTGGATGACACTGCGATGGCGTAGTGCATTGTGGGCCGTTCGCGTCACTCGAATTTGGCGCGAACGGCCCAAATCGTTCGATCTTCATCGAACAGCCGATGTTCGAGTCGAACGTATGTTCGACTCGAACACGAAGCTCATCCCTAATCTCTTGTATCATGTCTGCAGTTATGACCATCTCTTGTATCATGTCTGCAGTCTCTGACTGTCTCCTGTATTATGTCTGCAGTCTCTGACCATCTCCTGTAGTATGTCTGCAGTCTCTGACCATCTCCTGTAGTATGTCTGCAGTCTCTGACCATCTCCTGTAGTATGTCTGCAGTCTCTGACCATCTCCTGTAGTATGTCTGCAGTCTCTGACCATCTCCTGTAGTATGTCTGCAGTCTCTGACCATCTCCTGTAGTATGTCTGCAGTCTCTGACCATCTCCTGTAGTATGTCTGCAGTCTCTGACCATCTCCTGTAGTATGTCTGCAGTCTCTGACCATCTCCTGTAGTATGTCTGCAGTCTCTGACCGTCTCCTGTAGTATGTCTGCAGTCTCGTAGTGTAATATAGGATGAAACGAGAGCCATCAAGCTGGAGCCCAGAGAGGACCATCTGACTGAGCCCTGCACGGTGCACCTGAGTGGGGGTCAGTAACAGCGTAGCAAGGCCAGTCTGAGGGGGGATCACTGATGTAGGGGGCAGTGAATACAGTAAGGTAAGGAGGCACTGATGTAAAGGTTCCCCCTTATATCAGTAACCCCCCCCTTACCTTAGTGCATTCACTTTGTGAAAGGTGCTCTATGGTGACCAGAGTCCTCCCCACATTAAAGTTTCCATTTTAAATGCAAGTTGGAACTCTGTGGACAATGACATAAAGGGGAACTCTGATATAAGGTGATCTCGTCACCAGAGCCCCCCCCTTACATTAGAGTTCCCCCTTACATCAAATTTCCCCTTGCACTGTAAGGGGGAACTCTGTGCTGGGTTATATTAACCACTTCATTAACAGGCACTTACGCCCCTTCCTGCCCAGGACAATTTTCCAGCTTTCAGGCCTGTCGCATTTTAAATGACAATTGCGCGGTCGTGGTACACTGTACCCAAACAGAATTTTTTATCATTTTATTCCCACAAATAGAGCTTTCTTTTGGTGGAATCTGATCACCTCTGCGGTTTTTATGTTTTGCTAAACAAACTAAAAAAGACCAACATTTTTGAAAAAAAAATAGTTTTTCTTAGTTTCTGTCATAAAATTTTGTTTTCCCCTTCACTGACAGGCACTGATGAGGAGGCACTGATATGTAGAATTGATGGGCACTGATAGGCGGCACTGATATGCAGCACTGACAGGCGGCTGTGATGGGCACTGACAGGCGGCTGTGATGGGCACTGACAGGCGGCACTGATGGGCAGCACTGATGATGAGGTACTGACAGGGGTTACTGCTGGGCAGCGATTGGCACTGTGGTGGGTAGTGATTGGCACTGTGGCAGGCAGTGATTGGCACTGTGGTGGGGGCTGGCATAATTTAATGTTGGGACATTGCTGGGCACTAGTTGGCAGGTGATTGGCACATCTGAGGGGGCTGTGTTTATAATCAATGTGCTGATTATCAGCACAGACCCCCCTTCTGTCAGGGAGAGCCGCCGATCGGCTCTCCCTGTCTGCGTGAACCGAGGAATGCCGCTCACCGGCACTTCCTGGTTCAGGTGATGATCAGCTGTGATTGGTCACAGCTGATCACGTGGTAAGAAGCCTCTGTCAGAGGCTTCTTATCACGATCGAAGATGCGGGGTGTCAAACTGACACACCGCACTTGCCGCGCTGCGTGCCCCGGCATGTTATCCAGCTGGACGTCATATGACACCCAGTCAGGATAACAGAACCACTTCCCGGCCGTCATTCTGCATACGGCGGACGGGAAGCGGTTAACCTGACCTTCATGTAAATGGAGAAATATGGTTTTGACTCTTGTTATACCTTAAAAATATTGCTAGTAGCAGCTGCACAAATGTTATCTATATTTGTGTGCGTGTAAAATTTATATATGTAGTATACTGCATATATTTCATTAAAGAAGAATTGGTTAGAGAAAGTTCTAGAAACTGTAAGTTCATAGGATTTAAGACTCTTTATATATGCAATTTATACCGTTAATTTGTATTGCTTGAATTATTTTTCCCATTATGGGAGTTAGTGGGGCCTCATGTCCTAAGGTTTGCTTAAGGCCTCACGAAGCCTAGAGCCGCCTCTGCATGGATGTCTCAGACAAGAACTGAGAGCGCATTTACTAGAATCATTTGAAAAAGCTCAAAAGCATTTTAGGGCTAAACATTATTCCACAGGCAACAAGGCAGGGAAAGCCATGGCTACCAGAATAAAAGGCCACTATGCTAAAACTAAAATTACACCTCTTTACCACCCTACTTCACAAAAGAAATTATTAGACCCACAAGCCATTGCGGATGCATTTAGTCACTATTATAGTACACTTGATAACCTAAAAGATGACCCCTCTGTCACACAACCGTCCACACAGGACACAGAAGTATTTCTACAAGAAATAAATCTCCCCAAATTATCACAGGAACAACTCACTACATTAAATGCACCATTCACACCACTAGAAATTATGAATATAATTTCTACCCTACCATCTAATAAATCCCCAGGACCAGATGGCCTCACTGGGGAGTACTACAAACAGTTTAGAACAGTGCTGGCACCCTTTTTGTCAAAAGTGTGTAATGACGCTGCCTCTTTCTCCTCTCTTCCGCCAGAAATGTTGAATGCATTGATTATAACACTGCCGAAGCCAGAAAAGGAACCTACCTCACCACAAAACTTTCGCCCCATCTCGCTTCTTAATTTAGAGACAAAAATATACGCCAAACTCATAGCCACCAGATTGATAACCTTAATGCCCTTACTGATCAATCAAGATCAATCTGGGTTTACAAAAGGGAGACAAACATTCAACGCAACACACAGACTTATCAACATAATTCATACTGCTGAGTCCACACAAACGCCTTCTCTGCTCCTATCTTTAGATGCAGAGAAGGCGTTTGACAGGGTCCATTGGTCATACCTAAAAGCGACCCTTTGGAAATTTGGATTCCATGGACACATCCTTTCCGCCATACTGGCTTTATACTCATCACCAATTGCCCAAGTATACACCTCTGAGATGCTCTCAAAGCCATTCCAAATTACTAATGGCACCCAAAAAGGATGCCCCTTATCACCAGCTATCTTTAACCTCAGGATGGAACTCCTAGCAGAACACATACAATCGAACATTACAATCACGGGATTTAAAATTGGCACCATAGAACACAAAATTAACCTGTTCGCAGATGATGTGATAATGATGATCACTAAACCCCTTTCTTCCCTGTCTTCGGTACAATTGTTACTACAGAGATTCACTGCCATATCCTACTATAAGGTAAACGAAAATAAATCCTACATCTTGGACCTGGGATTAGATGCTGCGACTAGCAAACTACTTAGAAACCTTTTCACATACCCATGGGCAGACATTGGCATATCCTATTTAGGAATCACCCTTACCAAATCGACAAGGGGACTATTCACTAATAACTACACTGAAGCCAAACAAATGTTTATTAGGGAAACAGCTAAACTTTCCAAACACAAATTTTCTTAATCAGGACGACTGCCGGCTTTTAAAATGCTAATTCTGCCTAGATTGCTTTATCTCTTCCGAAGATTGCCATTATCACTTTCCAACTCATACCTCAACTCTCTCCAATCCATTCTAAGTCACTACGTGTGGCAAGGGAAAAAACCCAGGAGCAGCCACACAAAACGTATTAAACACAGATCTATATAGAGGAGGGAAGGGTTACATTGACTTAAAAGACTACTACCTAGCTACCATACTATTGCAACTAAAAGACAGGATGAACACAAAACCCACCACACTTTGGGGTGATATAGAAAACATGACACCAGGTAAAAACCTTAAAAATTGGTTGTTTAGCACACCCACTAGAGGGCTACACTCGACCCACTATTCCCCCGACTATCCGAGTATCCATCAAAGCATGGAAAACTCTTCACTACACCAAATGGACACGACTCTTTACCAAAACCGTCCAAATACCTCTGAACACTATCCAAATACTATCACCGGATCAAAACGTACCCACCTGGATAACAATGGTGAGTCACACTTCCGAACTTCGTACCATAGTAACAAACCCTTCACACAAATTCAAAAAGATTACAATGCACCCGCCAAAGACTACTTCACATATCATAGAATACAACAATGTCTATCCGCACATCCCCTTCTAGAAGGAACACTGCCTACAAAAATTTGTATATAATTCTTCTCCAACAACATGGATTCCAAAGGAATCTCCCTAATTTCTTCTACCCTACAAGAAAAGAACGTATTTCAAAAATTCAAACCCATTACTGACTGGGAGGACGATTTACAAGCACATTTCTCTGAACGGCAATGGAAAACAGCTATAAAATCAATATACAAAGCAACTAATCTCACTTCTTTATGGGAACTAACACAAAAAAACGTGATGAGATGGTACTTGACACCACAGAGGGTGTCTAAATTCCAGTCACACTCCTCATCTATCTGTTGGAGGGATCAAATTGGCACCCTTCTACATATTTTGTGGTCATGCCCACCTTTTGAGAAAGCTCTGGAAAGAGGTAGAGAACATGTTGCACAACGTACTACATCTTTCTATCACCTAAACTCCACAGCTAGCCATCCTAAACCTAACCATAGAATCAATCCCACCTAATCTTAGACTAGTAACCATGCACATACTACTGGCAACAAAACTTCTAATAACTAGACGCTGGAAGACAAATAATATTCCCCAAATTGCAGAAGTAACCGCCTCAGTGCAAACACACTACACGTATGAATCTCTACTTTTACGAGGAAAACCCTCACACTCTCGACCCCCTGAACTATGGCTTCCTTGGGAACGTTGGTATACAAAAATATATACTAAAGCCCCGTACACACGGTCGGACTTTTGGCCAACAAACTTCATTTTGAGCAAGTTGGACCAACAATCCGACCGTGTGTACGCTCCATCGGACAAACTTTTTTTTTTTTTTTGTTTTCATCGAACAAATGTTTGGTCTGCAAACGGACAAACTTTTGCCCAACAAAAGTCCGATGGAGCAAAGTCCGACCGTGTGTACAGAAAACCATAGGACTTTTGTCCTAGGTACGAACGCGCATGCTCAGAAGCAAGGAACAGCCGGGAGCCTTCAGTCTTGTAAAACTAGCGTTCGTTATGGAGATCTCACATTCGTGACACGGCAATTATGAATTATTTTAATACAGCGCACATTTTCATGATTGTTTATAATGCCCCAATAATCGTAAAAGCATTTTATCTGTTGATACCGACAGAATAAATTAAAAACAACGTCTTTCCTCTTTATGAATGTTTTTTTTAAATATATTTTATAATCATATTTTATATATATTATGTATTGTTTCTATTTAGCACAACCACATTATCCCCTATGTATTTTATGCTGAAACCACAAGCTACTATATTTGTGTCCCTTTTTTAAATTTACCTGCCTACTCCCAAACAGTAAATATTAGGATAAAACAAAAAATTCATATTTTTGGCAGCATTTTATTTTGTTTAGTAAATCAAAGTAAACATAATAATAATGGCATATCCTATAATTGTAGAAACATGAAGGCAGCAATCGATCAAATGGTGGAAATGGCGAAGCCTCTGTACCCCAGAGCATACAAATATTAAATTAATGTTGTAATTGGTCACCAGAGGAGTATATACAACAGGGAGCTCAAAGAAGGTCGTGAAAGAAAAAAGATGGGGAGCAGCAGCAGAAGACATATCTGTCCCCAGGCTGTGGTACTCCAAGGGACTGGTATTTGTGGCATACCAGACTGCAACACGGTACATGGCTTTCCACACTTCGCTCCCCATCAGCTGAGGCCATTTTGGATAGAGTGCATTGCCAACACAACTCAAATAATGATTTCTCTTTTTCTTGGTGACCCCCTAAAATTGGGTAAAAAAAAAATAGAATAATCGTCATAAATGATCCTAACTTCTTAGTAGCCCCTAAACTCCCCAGACCACTGGCCTTGTTGGGGATCCAGGGTCTGATGTGGCCACTGACCCCCATGTTGCTGGGGTGGGTGGGCTTTCTGGGGTGGGTAGGTTGGATGGGGTGGGTAGGTTTGAAGTTGAGGAGCTGTGTGCTCCAAATCACAGACATGGGTTTTAGGGGTTGGCTCCCGTTTCCTCGCCTTGCTGAGGAGCTGGATGATGAGCCCCTCACATAGCTCCCTTTGCTCCACATCAACCTCCCTCAGCTTGTTGGCTGTAAAACATCCAAAGCCTTCTGCACTATCGGGTGCCGTGGTGATGACTGCAGTAGCCCTATTAAGGAACTCGGCTGTGGCCTCATCAAGGTAGTGCCTCTTCCTGCCCCTTTTGGTAGGAGGGCGCAGGGTAGGCACTCTGGACTCAGTGGTTTGGCTGCTGGGCCCGGCCTCGTCTTGTGTCAAAGTTTCCTGGGTCTGAAAAAGCAACATAATTACTAAATTATTTATTAGTAGTCCACATTTTCACAACACATTTTAGCATCCTTTGTTTCTCAAAAATTGAATGTCTTCAAAAAGCAAAGGCTAGCATTGTGACTCCAGCATTTATCCTTCTTGTCAAAATTTGTACTTTCAACTTCTGTCTATTTTCTCATTTCTAACCACTTAATTTCGGGCATAATTTTGGAGGCATCATAACACATTTACCTCACTTTCTATATTTTTGATTTTTTTTGGGACAATGCTATACCTGGGGCAAGCTGAGCTCCTCCTCCTCCTCTGAGGATCCGCCTCAGTATCTGTGGCCTCAGCTGATGTGGAAGGAAGTGTGGAGGATAGTGTTGAAATATGCCTGTGTGGCACAGTCTGGTCCTTCAAAAATCCCAGGCTTGAGAAGTACCACAGCTTGGGGACATAAACGTCTTCTGCTGCTGCTCCCGATCTCTTGGATTCCTCGATATTCTTGATCTCCCTGTTGAACATACTCCTGAGGCATCCAATTTTTGTCTTGACCATTGTCTCGTCTGCCCTGGGGTACACAGTCTTCGCCAATTCCACCAATTGATCAATTGCTGCCTGCCTTTTGTGTTTATTGGAATAATCTTTATGTTTCACCTGCCACAGACAGGCGTGATTCCTGTAGTTTTCAATGAAGTCAGCCATGAATTCTGGGCTATTCAAAACTGTCCCCTTCATTGTTACTCAAATTTGATCAGATGGCTGCAAGAAAGAACACAAGACAAACTAATAATGAGCTTCTAGCTCATAACCTGCTTAGAATATAGGCCTTTATGCAGGCCCGCCATCATTAATTTTTGCTCCCCTTACCCAGCTTCTGGCATGTGCCCCCTGGAGCCTAGGTGAAGCGGGGGTGGGGCTTCCGCCTGTTTTCCTGTTTTTTCAAAGTGGGGGCTTCTGACGACTCAAATATTTGAGGTTGGGGTGGCTTTGGATGCTGACGAACAAGTAAAATAAAAGGGTGTGTTTCCATCCTGGGCCCTGGGGACCTCCAGGACCCTTACAGGTGTACTGTCTGTACCCCCCTGATGGCAGCCCTGCCTTTAGGTAATTAGAATATTGTCATTAGGCCCCATGCACATGAGACGCTGCTAAACGCGCATTCATAGGCATTAGTACACTTTTTCAAAATGCCCCAGCACTCATTCAATGTTACCCTATGTGTCCATTGCACACACTGTCACAATGTTGTCACGTACCTTTCTTTCGACTATGCCTTCGTCTTGGTTTCGTTTCCTAAGCTTACGTTCCAGCGTCCGGTACGTCGAACGGTCGTTAGGGATTTATACACCCTGCGCATGCGTCAAACTCCGTCATGACGCTGGGGCGTGCCAACATACTTTTTCCTGCATGCGACATACACGGCGGAACATTCGTGAGGGAGAACATGATGGAGGCCCCGCGGTGGTGATTATAGAAAACACAAGGCCACCCCCATGAGCAAGGGGGAGATGGTGGAGATGGTGCGCATCTTTGACAAATATGACTACGATTGTAAGCTGGAGAACTATGACAGGCCCAACAGCCATAAAGACTATATTCTGGAGAAGGTCATTGCGGTATTGGAACGTGAATATGGCGTACAACGAAGATCAAATTAGAAAAAGATGGTCAGATTTAAAACACAGAGAGAACAGTTGGACTCCATTCACCGCATCATTATCAAAAGAAGTAAGCCAAATTCCTGACTGTAGTAATTATCTTTATGTTTGAATTAGCTGACGTTCCTTTTTTTATTTTTTTGGGGAATTTGTGGGGGGAAATAAGAAGTTAATTTCAGTTAATGCATATATGTTTGAATAAACGTATTCTTTCTGACTCAACATTTTTGGAGCAATAATTAATATACAGTATGTAATGATATTCACAGGAAAAAGGCACAGAGAAAGCCAGCAGACAAGCCACCAGAGGGGAGGAAGGGAGGCTTCCCTTGGCCAGGCCCCAACAGGGGAGACAACATCATCCCCAAATCGTAAGTAAACCCTCTAATTAATTAGCGATTTCCTCTGACAGGGGATATTCTTGGTTGTCACTAAGGATGAGCTTCGAGTTCGAGTCGAACTCATGTTCGAGTCGAACATTGCCTGTTCGCCCGTTCGCCGAACAGCGAACAAATTGGGGTGTTCGTGGCAAATTTTCGAAAAGTCTATGGGAGAAATCTAAAGTGCTAATTATAAAGGCTTATATGCAAGTTATTGTCATAAAAAGTGTTTGGGGACCCGGGTCCTGCCCCAGGGGACATGTATCAATGCAAAAAAAAGTTTTAAAAACGGCAGTTTTTTCGGGAGCAGTGATTTTAATAATGCTTAAAGTGAAACAATAAAAGTGAAATATTCCTTTAAATTTTGTGTCTAGGGGGTGTGTATGATATGCATGTAAAGTGGCGCATGTTTCCCGTGCTTAGAACTGTCCCTGCACAAAGTGTCATTTCTGAAGGAAAAAAAGTAATTTAAAACTCACTCGCGGCTATTAATGAATTGTCGGCTCCCGGCAATACATACAAAAGTCATTGATAAAAAAAAAAAAAAAAAAGCGTGGGGGGTCCCCCAGAATTCAATTACCAGGCCCTTCAGGTCTGGTATAGATATTAAGGGGAACCCCGCCGCAAATTTAAAAAAAAAATGCGTGCGGTTCCCCCAAATATCCATACCAGGCCCTTCAGATCTGGCATGGATTTTAAGGGGAACTCCACCCCAAATTAAAAAAAAAATGGCGTGGAGTCCCCCAAAAATCCATACCAGACCCTTATCCGAGCACGCAACCTGGCAGGCCGCAGGAGAAGAGAGGGGGACGAGAGAGCGCCCCCCCCTCCTGAACCGTACCAGGCCACATGCCCTCAACATGGGGAGGATGTCCCCATGTTGATGGGGACAAGGGCCTCATCCCCACAACCCTTGCCCGGTGGTTGTGGGGGTCTGCGGGCGGGGGGCTTATCGGAATCTGGAAGACCCCTTTAACAAAGGGGACCCCCAGATCCCGCCCCCCCTATGTGAATTGGTAAGGGGTACATTGTACCCCTACCATTTCACAAAGAAAGTGTCAAAAAATGTAAAAAAAAAAACACACAATAAGCAATGAGCTCTACATGGCCACTTTACATGCATATCATACACACCCCCTAGGTATGAAATTTAAAGGAATATTTCACTTTTATTTTTTCACTTTAAGCATTATTAAAATCACTGCTCCCGAAAAAACTTCAGTTTTTAAAACTTCTTTTTGCATTGATACATGTCCCCTGGGGCAGGACCCAGGTCCCCAAATACTTTTAAGGACAATAACTTGCATATACCGTATATACTCGAGTATAAGCCGAGTTTTTGAGCACATTTTTTTTTGTGCTGAAAATGCCCCCCTCGGCTTATACTCGAGTCTGTTTCCGACTTCAACTTTGTGCGCCTGATTCCGGCCATCCGTAGGTCCCCTGGACCCCAAACTTGGCACACATGTAGCCCAACTATTCCTCTACAAGTGTTCAAAGTTTGGTGTCCAGGGGACCTATGGACGGGGAGCACCGAATTTTAAAACCCGGGCACCCCTTCCATAGACTCCCATGTTAAACGTCAGTCTAGTCACAGTGAGGCATGGACACAGTGAGGCATGGACACAGTGACAGTGAGGCATGGACACAGTGAGGCATGCACATGGACACAGTGAGGCAAAGTGAGGCACAGTGAGGCATGCAGATGGACACCCTAGGCTTATACTCGAGTCAATAAGTTTTCCAATTTTTTTTTGTGGTAAAATTAGGTGCCTCGGCTTATATTCGAGTCGGCTTGTACTCGAGTATAAACGGTAAGCGTTTATAATTAGCACTTTAGATTTCGAGCGTTCGAGTCCATTGTATTTAATAGGGTTCTAAAGTTCACGTGAACATTCTGTCTGTTCGCAGGTTCTGGTGCGAACCGAACAGGGGGGTGTTCGGCTCATCCCTGGTTGTCACAAGGACATGGTCTCATATAGTTAACTTTAATAAGGGGTATTTAATTTTTAATGTCTGCTGTGCGTATCATCACTGCACATTAATGAGGCCTTTCAAGACTAGAGGAGAGGGCCTGGGGATCACAGTCACACAGTCACGCCTGCTCGAATGTTCATCATATATCCCATAGGACACAAGAGTGGTGTTTGTCAAATGTCATTTTTTTAGATGTTGGCATATCGGCATTTTGGGCATCATCTGAAAGTACATCATCTAACCTTTACAATGCACATTTGCAATTTTTAATTTGCTTATTGCGCATGATAGTCCACTAGGCTGGAGCAAACAATGTCACTAGTGCAAGATTGGTCTCCTAATTCAGCTCCAGGGATACTAGTCACAGATTTTGGATTTGGGGGGGGCTTATTTTTTTTTTTTAGAGGAACATGAGTGTGGTCAGCTCCAAAATTTGGAGGAGTGTGATCAGAGAGCTGGACCCAACAAAGAGCCTCCAGTGGACCTCACATCCCCAGACACAAGTCATGCAGAGGGTGGAGTAGTGTATCAACTAGAAGATGATTTAATTGAGCCAGTTGTTTGCCCCAGTAAGTATTTTGAACATATTGTCTTTAAATGTGTAGACAGTGTTATTTGGTAAAAATTTTATCTTTTGTGGGCCGCTAACAAAGTGGCACAAAAATGAATAAAGTTTTGCCACTGTGCCCATTAAACGCAGCCACTGTGGCCAAAGGGCAACAGTTTGTCTCCTAAAAATGCACCAATTTTGGGGTAACATCAAGCCAGTTTACACCCAGCCATGCACTTACCAGCCTTGGCTCATCGCCGTCCTTCTTCAGTCCTAGATGTCTTCTCCCGCCCTCGATGTTGCTTCAGCCAATGAGGTTACAGGTCAGTGGCATCACTAGGGTTGGTGTCCCAAACTATAGTCCCCCTCAGTACAGACCCCCCCTCCCTCAGTACAGACTTCCCCACCTCAGTGCAGACACCCCCTCATTTACAGACCCCCCTTAGTTACAGACACCCCTCCGTTACAGCCCCCCCGCCTTGGTGCAAACCCCCCCTAGTGCAGCCCCCCCTTACCTTACAGAGCAGCAGAATGAGCATACACACAGCGGTGTGACCCTAGAGCGCGGTTCCGCCTCCTCCTCCTCTGTGGATGTAAACAGAGAGGAGGAGGAGGGGGCAGCGGCTTCCTTCCGCTCCGCAGAGGGACACAAGCCACGGCGCAAGCCACGGGGCACAGGGCAGCGGGCGGGCGGTGTTAGCGTTGTGCCACTACCCATGGGTGTCACCCCTCTGGTGGGTGTCGCCCGGGTGCGGGCCGCCCCCCCCCCGCACCTTGCTAGCAACGCCGCTGTTACCGGTAACAATATCCAATGATCATGATTGGCTGAGATGCATGTCATTGATTTTTAAGTAACGAATTAACTGTGCATCACCTTGTCTACTATTTATTGGAAAATTCCAGTGTGAGGTCTGTTCAACAGGAAAGCCTATCAGAGCCACTTGCTCTGATAGACACTTCCAAAACACAACCACCGCTCTAAATTCAGATGTCCTGTACTCAACAGGAGCCCAGCCATCAGAATATTGTTTTGAAGGGGCAACAATACACAGATTCATGCAATGCATGAATCTGTGTATTGTCTTTCAGTGGCGTTACAAGAAAGTGGGGGCATTTCTATGGCGCCATATATGGACGCAACACAACTGGTATAGACATGTCTAGGGATTGGTTAAATTATATTTAAATTAACAGCCAAACACTGAGGCAAAGTAGGTAGTGCATTGAACATTTGCATGTAGAAGGAGACAGGAGGTGGAATGAGCTGGCAGTGTTCCTAGGTAACCAATTGGGGGAGACACAGGCACCAGGGACAAGATTCTAGAGTAGCTACAGTGTGTACATTCCTAGTAGTGTAGGTGTCTGAAGAGCAAGCAGGTTTGGGAATCCAAATTACATTTGAGGGAAGTATTTGCCCCAATTGGCAGGATTAATAATTTTAGCATAATTCACTTTTGTAGGACCACAGCCACTTGTCCTTGATTCCCATTTGTATGTTTTCTATTTTTCCAAGGCCACGAACTACCAAGATGCACAATTGGTATGGCCATGAGATGGTTTTAGTTTTTTAATTTGTATTCATCATAGAGGACTACTAGAGGACTCCCTCTTTCAATGTCTTTACCTATGTATGGTGTGAACGATAGCCGATACTCTGTGATCCTGGCATATGGTTCATCTGCTGATGCGGCTCATCTGCTGACTATGGGGGATAATGTATGGTATATATTTTTATACACTGATCACTATCCTACATGGTAAATAAGTTGGGACTATCCCATTGAGAAGATACGCTGTATAGATATTAAACTTTCACCTATGATGCATTGAACTTTAGAAGTGATTATCCCTTAGGAGCTCTGACATGCAGTAATCTATTTGTCTTCACGTACTACATTTTAATTTCAGTTAATTATCCCTTTAACCTAAAGGACTCTACCTCTTAATTTCTGATTAATGTGGGATATGATTGATAGCCGATATGACGCTCTTCTGGCTATTCAGCTCAGAAGAGATAATATACAGCATTTTCTTCTATACCGATCACGACCCCACATGATGCAAAAATTGGGATCATCTCTTGGAGAAGATGTATTGCATAGCCAATTATTTTATACCTATAATGCAGTGATCTCTAGAAACGATTGCTCCATAAGAGCTCTACTGTGCAACCATTCATTTAATTCCATGCACTGCATTTGAATTTCAGCCAAACTACCCCTTTTATTGCAAAGTGTGGACATCTAATATTGGGGATAAATCTACATATCACTATGCAACGAAAGTCCCATACTAACCACATTGCATATAGACAGACAGCCTTATCCTTCTCTCTGTCTTTAGCGCATTGTAGGTATATTTGATTGTGTGTGAACTGTCCGTTGCTGTATAGCTTTCCTTCAATTAATATTTGGTGCAGTGGATGATGTCTATATATCAGTGTTTCTCAACTCCGGTCCTCAAGGCGCCCCAACAGGTCATGTTTTCAAGATTTCCATCAGGAGAAACAGCTGTGGTAATTACTAATCACCTGTGCAAAATAATGGAAAGCCGGAAAACATGACCTGTTGGGGCGCCTTGAGGACTGGAGTTGAGAAACACTGCTATATATGAACATACCCCTTATGAGGGGTCTCTATGTAGCTTTCTGTGCAGGGCGGCACACTATTGCAATTTTAAATAGTTTGGAGCACTTGTATATATTTTTTACACTAAATGGTTAACTAGCAAGGCGGCTAATAGCACCTGCATTTTATCTGCACAATCAAGGGTGGGTTGTGATCCCATAAGTAAATGAGTGTCTGCAGACTGTTCCCCAGTTCTGGAGAAGTTCCAGATAGATAGGAACCAAACATGTACATTTCTTGGGAGCAGCACCCCCCTACACCCCCAACCGAATCACCCCCTCATCGGCTTGGTTAAGCACACCTTGAGCCTAAAGTTGCTACCTGGAGTATACCATATGGAAGAATCTACTGATGGATATCAGGAGCATTATCACCATTGACACAGAATCTGTTATAATCAATCCTGGACTGGAGCTCACTATATCCCACCTAGAGGAATAACAACCATATATACACCTGTATAAACTTAATCCCTGTTTTCTTTAAGTTGTGGATTCAACATTTGTGGATACAGAATTTTATTGAAGAATTTACTACAGCTCTCACGAGTGGCACTTCACTTCATAACAGTGAGTACAACTGCATTTTATAACTGTTTGGAGAACTACCTGGAATATCGCTGTACAGCTACATCATTCCCCTATGAATGATGCATCCAGCATTGAAGGCATACATGCAGATATGCATTATTATATCTGGCAGTCATTACAGTGAGTGATCATATGAACTTTGAGTTCTTGAACTATAATAGCTTCAAACCAGTGGAAAATACCCACATGAAGTGGGATAATAGTTCCTCAGTTCATCAACACTCTGATTGTATGCAGCCAACATACAGGTGTTCCTAGCCATTCACAGACATATGAGCTTTATATTCTATGAATAACTCAGGTGGTTGATACGTTCCATTTTTGTTTTCAGCAATATATGTGACTATCTAGGAGAATATTAGAGAATACATACACACCGTTTATGGTGATCATCTCTATGGATATATACCTATATTTTACCATCCTTCCATATTTGGATCAGTGACATTTTTCACATATATGCCTTTCACTTTATCAGTTGTCGATGTGTGATAGTTACATCTTATCTCCATGTGAAGCTCCCGGTGTAGTTCTACCCAGGGACAGTGTAACTCAATACCTGATTTCAGGGATTCACTGCCCTGCGTAGGAACACTATAGAGAGGGGTACTATATAGGGATTCGGATATTGTTTTTCTGGGGGGGATTTGGGGGTGCTTGTGGGTTTGGGGGAGGTGGGATATGCATGCCGGTACCTTGTCTCAGTAGGGAGGCATACCCCTCATTTAGTCCATTGCTCACGCAGTCGCTGGATTAACCATGGGATATATTTGGGTTTGGTTCCACAATAGATAGGGGACCAAGGTTTTTTCTATATGTTTTCTGGTATTGTCATTTGATACATTTTATAGTACTTAATAAATAGCAGTTAACTCTTTAGGGAGTGTTCCTGTCTGTCCTCCTTTTTTTTTTTTTTTTATTGTTGGGGTTTATTAGCTTGCAGAGGTATGTTGATTTACCGTTTTTTTTTTTTTTTTTCTTTGAGTATGGGGCAGTCTTCAGCGATGTGGTGTAGCGTGCCACAATACATACAGAGCTGAAGGGACCTTCGCCTAGACCTCTCTGCTGGGGTAAGTGGTCCCCTAAGGCGTATAAGAGCATCCAATGTAGAGGGTATTACAGTGCGGGCTAACTCATCCTTCAGGGTTTCAAACAATAGTTTACAGGCATTAATGTATTCCCTGTAGTTTCTCCTATCACCCGAGAAGATGTCTGGTGGGCTTATTTTCGGTTCAGGAGTGTCGGGGTGTGTAACCCGAGTAGGGAGTCTTTCAGTGATATATGACTTCAGATTTTGGTTCTCCGTTCTTCGGAGGTATATATGATATACTTAACAGTTAACTATAAGTAGGCAGAAATCAGATAGGGAGACTCAGATAATTTGGGAATACTAGTGGTTTTATTTAGTTTGGTAGTACACAGTCATAACATGGAGTTCCAGAGGAAACTTAGGTGAAGTAGCAGTACACAGGATAATAGGTTATAGTATACGGAGGAATACTTGCTGTGAGAGGACTAGGGCTCGGTCCGGCCCAAAAAGCTGGAAGTTGGAGGGGCTCTGACCAGCCCAATAGTGAGGAGGCAGCCGGGCTCTATCCGGCCCAATAGTGAGATGGAAGTAGGGGCTCTATCCGGCCCAATAGTGAGATGGAAGTCTGGGCTCTATCTGGCCCAATAGTGAGGGAAGGCGGTTGTCAGCTGCTGGAGCTATTTACCTGGTGTCAGGTTCCTAGCATGAACACCAAGCAAAGGGTGTCGGCTGTTTAAGTAGGGAGAAGAGGTGGAGCCGGGTGATGTCGCTGTGAGTCATCGGACTGTGACGGAGTTGGTTGAGTTCTCGGAGCCCCGGTGGAGAGATAAGATTATTACAGGAGTCTCGGTGGAGAGATAAGGACATTGCAACATTCTGAAGACATTTGCTGAGTCAGAATGCATCATTCAGTATGTGGACGACATCTTGCTTCAAACAGAGACAAAAGAGCAGCACTACGCTCAGCTGGAGGAGCTCTTGACACTGATTGAGAATGCAGGTCTGAAATTAAACCCCAAAAAGGCACAATAGATGAAGGATTCACTCTGTTTCTTAGGTGTGATACAGTGACCGCTGGTGGTTTATTTTTGGGGGGCAAACTACCACCCATCCCCCCCAGTGGTATACAATTACCCCCCTCGTGCGATGCACAACTACCCCTCAGAATAGCACGTCCGGCACTTACCCCATCGTGGCGGATGGCAGGTGGCAGGCAGCTTGTAGAGACTCGGCTCGGCTCCGAGTCCTCTCCTCCATGGTGGCTTCCAGCTCCTCCCTTCCTCCTCCTAGGTGTCCAATGGGATTGCCTGTCCTTTCGGGCAATCGGGTGACCGGTGTCAAAGCCTGCTTCCTCATTCGCTGTTGCGACCCGAGCCCACCCTATATTTAAGCCTATTAGAGCCTCTGGCTCTAATCCATGCTTCCAAAAAAAACACCCCTCCGCATTGGAATCCATGCGCCGGTGTCCTAAAAGGGGCCTAGCGCATGGATAGGGGAGGTGGCGGGTGGATGGGGGGGCGGCGCCCGTGCACCCTTAATGGACAAATGTGAAAACTATCAGGAAATGACCAAGCACTAAGACTGCGCTGAGACAATTCCTGGGAATGGTCTGTTTCTGAAGGGACTTCATTGAAGGCTTTGCGGAAAAGGCAAGGCCCCTGTATGATTTTCTCAATGGAAACAAGAAGTAAACAGACCCTTTAGACTGGCTGGGAGAGCATTAGCAATCTTTCACCAAGCTAAAGGTGAGTCTGATGCAGGCCCCGGCCTTAAGCAATCCGAATGCCGATTTGCCCTTTGCACTACAAGTGTATGCCACTGCAGTAGCAAATTAGCAATAACAGTGGTGTTGCTGCAGGAGCGGCAAGACAAATGAGTACCTGTCGGATACTGGTCCAGAGTACTGAGCCTGATAGAGAGGGGATTTGATGAATGTGTCCGAAACCTTTTGGCAGTGCACTAGGCGGTTCTTGCCACAGAGCATGTTGTGATATTTGGCAAAATCATTCTGCAGACACCCCATTCTCTGAATAAAATGCTTTTGGAACCTACCCTCAGTGGAGTTTCCTCCCAAAGGGTAGCCAGATGACTAGTGGATTTAACACCCATAAACCTTACCGTGACCCACAATGCCACATACACTCTCCCACAATTGATGCAGTGTGAGGGGGAGCAGCATGACTGTGGGGAGGTACATCGGACCAGAACACTTGGCTACTGCTACAGCTAGAGCTTTGTAGACCAAAGTATTTTCAATATGGGGGTTCCCCAAAATCCTGGAATCAGACTTTACCGGCAGGGTCATAAAAAATATTTGTGAACTGCTGGGAGTATAACAAAGATTCCACAAACAGTAACATCAACAGTCTGCAGGGATAGTTGAGAGAATGAATTGGATGATGAAAGAGAGGCTTAAGAAGATGGTATTTCAATCAGGAAAGAACTGGCTGATCCATCTGCCTTCAATCCTGATGGCTGTAAGAGAGTCTGCAGCGAAAGGTACATCCTTAACCCCATATCAGTTAATGATGGGGAGAATGATGAACCTCAGCCATCCAGCAGACCCATTACATAGTATCCCCTGAGAGAGAGTGCTAAAAGGGACACATTTGGGGTCCAGCTGCAAGAACAGGTACAGGGGTATTTGCAATTTGCTGCAAATAACATGGCAAGAGAAGGAGCAGCAGGAAAGGCCTCCCATTAACTTGAAGATTGGAGACTGGACCTTTCACAGTCACTATGACCCTGAAGCCCCGTACACACGATCGGTTTGACTGATGAAAACCGTCCGATGGATGGTTTTCATCAGACCAACCGATCGTGTATGGTACCCATCGGTCTTTTTTCCATCGGTTTTAAAAAATAGAACTTGTTTTAAAATTTTCCGATGGATCAAAAACCGATGGTAATTTCCGATCGTCTATGGGCAAGTCCATCGGATCAAAAACCCACGCATGCTCAGAATCAAGTCGACGCATGCTCAGAAGCATTAAACTTAATTTTTCTCGGCTCATCGGAGTGTTTTACGTCACCGCGTTTGGAACGGTCGGTTTTTTGACTGATGGTGTGTGGCCAAGACTGATGAAAAACAGTTTCATCGGATTTCCGATGGTCAAATCCATCAGACGAAAATCCATAGGTTATCCGATCGTGTGTACGGGGCTTTAGTGATCAGGTGGTCAAAGTGAAGCGGCTCATGGACAAAAAGGCATGAAAAGGAGGGAGATAGAGAAGTGGATTCATGCTGATCAATGTAAAAAGGTACTGCTGATAAGAATTGATTCCGCTCTTGTTCTTATTTTTCCAGACAAACATTCAGGGGATGATGTGGAAAGGGAAAATCCAAAGGAGAACTATGCATTCACTTCTGTTGAATCATTAATGTTGGACTTGTTGTTAGGCCAGATTGGAAGGCAGGGGGGAATTGAGAGACAGAGAAAGGTTAGGATTATACCAGAGGGTCCTATGTTACCAGAGACTTGGCCCAATGGGGTCACCATGGCAATTTGCAGTACAAATTTATTTTGCTTTTGGACAATTTAATCCTAACTCAACATCGGGAGGACTTGGGTATAAACAAGACTTGCAGAATATCATGCTGGAATCCCTCTAGTCATTTGTGGATGCAGCTATATATATGAATGCAATGGGTTATTGGTTAGGGAAAAATTCCAACTGGAAGCAAAGGATGTACCGTATATACTCGAGTATAAGCCGACCCGAGTATAAGCCGAGGTACCTACTTTTACCACAAAAAAAACTGGGAAAACTTATTGACTCGAGTATAAGCCTAGGGGGGGAAAAGTGCCCATTGCCACCTCACTGTGCCAATTGCCCAACCTTACTGTGCCAATTGCCCAACCTTACTGTGCCAATTGCCCAACCTTACTGTGCCCATTGCCACCTTACTGTGCCCATTGCCACCTTACTGTGCCCATTGCCACCTCACTGTGTCCATTGCCACCTTACTGTGTCCATTGCAGCCTCCCTGTGCCCGAGTCACTCAGTTTACCTGAAAATCTTCTTATTCCGCGGCCGGCGTCCATTGTTTAAATCTCGTGGCTTTCTTCTGGTCCCTTCCGTGATAGGCGTTTCCAGCAAACACTGTGTTGAGTGTTGCGCCTATCACGGAGATCCTCTCATTCTCGGACTCCGTTTCCCAACAGGCACTGTGTTCAGTGTTCCGCCAATCACGGACGTCGGACAGATAACGTCCATGATAGGCGCAACACTCTACACAGTGTTTGCTGGAAACGCCTATCGCGGAAAGGACCAGAATAAAGTCGCGAGATTTAAACAATGGACTCGAGTATAAGCCGAGGGGTATACTTTCAGCCCTAAAAAAAGGGCTGAAAAACTCGGCTTATACTTGAGTATATACGGTAGATTATGGGGTTTTGTGTGTGGCATATATTATATTGGCATACCAAATTGATATGATGCAGGTACCCAGGAGGCTGACACTTAGGCCTCGTACACACGACCGATTTTCTCGTCGTAAAAAACACGTCGTTTTTTTTGACGAGATTCTTGTTAAGCTTGTCGATTTTCTCGTCAAGCTTTCTATGCGTACACACTGTCATTTCCCAATTTCCTTGTGGTTCTCTGCGCTCACGTCCAGCACGTACGACGGCACTATAAAGGGGAAGATCTTTTTTCTTGGCGCCACCCCTTGGGCTGCTTTTGCTGATCTCGTGTTACCGCGTGTGAAGTAAAAGTTTGGGAAGAGACGCTTCGCGCTTTTCAGTCTTCGTACTTTTCAGATCGTTTTCTGCCGTTCAGTTTGTGCTTGTGGGTTCGTATCTTGACTTTCAGGGCGTCTAGGCAGGTCGTATCTGTTTTACAGTGCGTTCTTGCCTGTTCGTTTCTGATTTTCAGTTCGTTATTCATAGGCCTTGCTGTTCTAAAGTGCGTTCTGTTCTGTACGTTCTGATTAGACGACCGTTTCCTAGCCATGTCGCCTGGACGTTCTCGTCATCGAGTTCGTGCTGTGCGTGCGCTTGGTGTTGGTCTGCTTGTTTTGGACCAAGACCAGTCCATGAATGGTGTGAGGAGGAGTTCATGGACCAAGAATTGGTTGCTCCAGCGGGACCAATTCTGCCACATGCCTCTGCTGCGGGAGATCGTCGAGAATAATCCTGAGGACTACAGGAATTTTCTGAGGATGTCTGACCCCGTTTTTCAGGAACTGTTGGCTTTGGTGTCCCCCTATATTACCAGGAAGGACACCGTTATGCGGGAAGCCATCAGTGCTGAGCAGAGGCTCATCGCCACGTTGCGTTACCTGGCGACAGGGAGAAGTCTTCAGGACTTGAAGTTCACCACAGGCATCTCCCCCCAGGCTCTGGGCCTCATAATCCCAGACACCTGTTCTGCCATTATATAAGTCCTGCAGGAGGACTATATTAGGGTAAGTTTTCTCCCTTAACATCACATGTTATGTATTACATGTATGCTAATGTATTGTATTTCTTTCATCCTTCCCTAATTACCATGATTGTAATATGCTGAGAATGTCCCCTTTGTCCCCATGCATGTTGGAAGCTTTAGATTGCCCCTTTTTTATCCTCCCTAAATATTTCCCCTCACTAACTTTTCCAACAGGGGCGCCTGTTGCTCCAAATGTTGGGGGGGTTCAAACCCCAATTTAGGAAATAAACTTCCTCCTTTTTTGCTCTGTTGCCTAATAAACGCCCCCAGTTGTCCCCTCCAATGCAGCCATTTTGTTCCCTCAAATGCAGCCATTTAGTCCCCTCTAATGCAGCCAGTTTCCCCCCAGCCCTGCACTTACCTTCTTGTGGTCAGCGCCATCCTTCTTCTGTCCTTGATGTCTTCTCCTTCCCTTCATGTTGCATCAGCCAATCATGTTACCATTAAACAGACTTGGTGAACATGATTGGCAGAGCAGCCTGTCAGTGTTTACACAAGGAATGCCCCCCTCCTTGCGTCCCCGATTTTTCTTTGAGGAAGCCAATTACATCCCTCAGGTTGTAATTTGCAAGACTATTTTAATACCTGTTTCTGCGCTGCAATTTTAACCCCCTAAATGCCGCAATTATTCATATGTCGGTCGCTTTACAAGAGGCCATCCACATGAATAGTGTGCGGCATAGACAATACATAGGTTCATGCAACGCATGAACCTATGTATTGTTCTGAGTGATGGGCACAGGAGAGAGGGGACAGTGCTCCAGCGCCCACTCTGGACGCACCGCCACTGCAATGCTATCCTGTGGCCAAACACATCTCCCCCCCCCCCCCAAAATAATTTAGTAATGGCCCATCAGAGGGGGTGATGAATATGATAAATGAGCCTTCCATTATACTTTTTTTACACACCTTAAGAAACGTATAATTAGATTGATGTTGGTCTCTAATTTTTTGGGATAGAATTTCCTTGTAATGTATGCCTTTTTTTTTCTAATATTATTTCATCTTGTTTCACTCCACAGCTTCCTTCCACGCCACAGGAATGGCAGACTGTGGCATCGGAGTTTGCCACGCGGTGGGACTTCCCCCAACTGCGGTGGTGCCATAGACGGAAAGCCCGTCCGCATCGTGCCGCCACCCCGTTCTGGGTCCTACTACTACAATTACAAGGGGTTTCATAGCATTGTGCTGATGGCAGTGGTGTCAGCACGGTATGAATTCCTCTATGTTGATGTAGGGAAGAATGGCCGGATGTCCGATGGGGGATCCTTCATCCAGACGGAGTTTGCCCTCCGTCTCCAGAGTGACGACCTTGCATTGCCACCGGATGCAGGGAATATTGAAGGACTCCCCTTTGTTTTCTTGGCTGATGAAGCCTTCGGACTCGGACGGCATCTTATGAGGCCATTTCCACAGAGGACCCTGACCCCAGAGAAGAGTGTGTTCAATTACCGGCTGGCCAGGGCCCGAAGAGTCGTTGAAAATGCCTTCGGCATAATGGCCAGCCGGTTCCGCCTTTTTATGACTTCCATCCACTTGGCGGACTACAAAATAAACTATGTAGTGTTATGCTGCTGTGTGCTACACAACTTTCTGAGCCAAAAATCTAATTCCTATATGGCCTCAGTTTTGCCAGAGGCTGGACTTTTCCCTGCAAATCCCCTTCCGGGCCTGGAATCTGCCCGTCTTGGCTTGCCCCCCCCAAAATGCCCGTGTGGTTCGGGACAAATACATGGAGTATTTCACGGGTAGGGGGGCAATTCCTATGCCAGCCTATGTCTAAGTATCCCAATAAAAATCTTGTTTAAACCTTTAATTATTTGTTCTTTCCTGTCTCCTAGTTTGTCTTTGTGCATTTGTAGTGGCAAGTGTATTTTACTTTAGTAAATAACAACCAATTTCACTATGTTACCTTACAAAAGAACCAAATAAGCTTACAGAGTATTATAAAAAGAAGCTACACGTTGTTTGTGGTCAAATATTTTACTCTCTGCACATTCTCTTTTTTTTTTTTGTTTGTTTTACTTTGGGGTTGGCCTGGCCACAACCCGGCAAATTTTGGCTTATGAAAATACAAAAATATCACTTGCATTTCTAAAATTACAACATTGGATACCTCTGAGCAATCGGAGACATTCACTTACACAAACTATGTCTCTATGTGCCCGTCCTAATATGGGGTCCTGCCACCCCTTGCCCAGCCAAAAATTCAATATGCACACATTTTAAATTTTTTGCATATAGGAAGTTTACAATCCTGATCCCTATTGTCAACATGTGCTATCTGCCATCAGGGGTGATCAATGGACGTGTTTTGGGGGTGCATCCCCTTCCTCAGTTCACCGACTTTTGATACGAGGAAGGGGTTGCACCCACAAAAGACGTACATGGATATCCCCTGATGGCAGATAGCACATGTTCACACACTGTGTGCATATTCAATTTTTGGCTGGTTTGTTACTCAAAAAATTAGAAAAAAAAAAAAAAACAAACATGTAAAAACAAATGTGTTTGGATGGCTTATTGAATTCTCCCCAAAACATTGAGAATGTCTTTAAATGTTTGTTCCATCACATGGATTCTTTGTTTAATTAGGTCCAGTTCCGTGCTACATTCCATCACTTGCTGGATGAGGCGGAGGGCACTGTCAGCAGAGAACCGTGTGCTATCCTTCACAACATTTACATCCCCTAAAAACCAAAAAAAAAAAAATATATAAAACTCTGCAGGCCTACCTCGCTTACCTTAAGCTGTGGTGTCAGATACTGACCTGTTGTGGTGACCAGATCCACAACGTCATCCACCTCTCCTTCCTGCACTTCTCCTTCCTCCACCTCAACTTCCTGCACATCTTTCGGTTGTGGATCTTTGGGAGTTTGGGGTTGCTTGGAAGTTGTGGGGTGCATGTGCTCCCTGGAGTGTCCTCCTCCCAGTCTTCTCTCCCCTATGAGAATAAAACCAAAGGTCTATTTATCACACTGTAAATCTCCTTGTTAAACTAAAAAAAGGATAAATTGTTTGGAAGTGGGGTACAAGTGTGTGTTTGTGCGGAATTTAAAGAAGAATGCATTATTTATGACCCCAAATATGTTTAGTATTCACATTTGGATGTAATTTTTTGGACATGGAGGCACCACAAATAAACTCTGATGCACCTGTGTGGGACACCCAAAAAAGGCGGGTCTGTTGGCCCACACTATAGTGCTCCAAAGTACAGATGTGGAAGCAGCTGCTGAGTGTCCTCTCCTTTACACTGATAAAAGTTTGCATTTCATTCTCCTTACAAACACATCATCTAGACTTAAAAATTATCCACAATACTTGATCAAAAATGGCAGATGTCTAATTACTTTTGTGGCTCTTAAATAAGCCAAAACCGCGGATAGTGGCCAAACGAAGTGTCGGTAACGTAACGAACGATTACTGTGCCCAACCTAGTTTAATATATTACATTTTGGAAGGGAGTCCAATATGATAAAAAAAAAAAAATGTTTCTAAAAAGATTAATAGCAGAAACGTCGTCATTTTACTTACTTTTAGCGAGCATCCTCTTTATGATCCTCAACTGGTCTGGCTCCCTCAGTTTGAGGTCTGACCACCTCTTTCTGAGCTGCTCATTTGAGCGTTTCACCCCGAACTTCGCCCTCAGACTCTTCACAACTTTAGTGAGGATTTTGGCCTTCCTTCTATTTGGTTTGCTATACGGCCCATGCTTGACATCATAATCAGCCTTGACCAAGATGTCCACCATCTCCGCCAAAGACATATTCGATGCCTTGAATCTCCTCCTTGATCGTGACGTGTCTCCGGGCTTGTCTCCTCGCTAGTTGCGGAATTATCAGACACCTGCTGTAACTCCGCCATATCTGTCTGCGCGCCGAAAGAGAAGGGGTGGGGAAAAGATGTAAGTTAGAACGTCATGGGCGGGCGACGTGTGCGGAGCGACGTGTTCGAATTTTGACGCATGCGTGGTGTGTGTATATAGCAAACACACATGTGACTATAGTACGTTCGGTGTGCGGAGAGAGGAGTTCAAGTGACGGACGTGCGAACGAAGGTATGTGATTTTGTGACTTGTAAAAATTGTTGGCCTATACTGTCTTGAGATTATTGAAGGATATACAGGTCCTTCTCAAAAAATTAGCATATTGTGATAAAGTTCATTATTTTCTGTAATGTACTGATAAACATTAGACTTTCATATATTTTAGATTCATTACACACAACTGAAGTAGTCAAAGCCTTTTCTTGTTTTAATATTGATGATTTTGGCATACAGCTCATGACAACCCAAAATTCCTATCTCAAAAATTTAGCATATCATGAAAAGGTTCTCAAAACGAGCTATTAACCTAATCATCTGAATCAACTAATTAACTCCAAACACCTGCAAAAGATTCCTGAGGCTTTTAAAAACTCCCAGCCTGGTTCATTACTCAAAACCACAATCATGGGTAAGACTGCCGACCTGACTGCTGTCCAGAAGGCCATCATTGACACCCTCAAGCAAGAGGGTAAGACACAGAAAGAAATTTCTGAACGAATAGGCTGTTCCCAGAGTGCTGTATCAAGGCACCTCAGTGGGAAGTCTGTGGGAAGGAAAAAGTGTGGCAGAAAACGCTGCACAACGAGAAGAGGTGACCGGACCCTGAAGAAGATTGTGGAGAAGGACCGATTCCAGACCTTGGAGGACCAGCGGAAGCAGTGGACTGAGTCTGGAGTAGAAACATCCAGAGCCACTGTGAACAGGCGTGTGCAGGAAATGGGCTACAGGCGCCGCATTCCCCAGGTCAAGCCACTTTTGAACCAGAAACAGCGGCAGAAGCGCCTGACCTGGGCTACAGAGAAGCAGCACTGGACTGTTGCTCAGTGGTCCAAAGTACTTTTTTCGGATGAAAGCAAATTTTGCATGTCATTCGGAAATCAAGGTGCCAGAGTCTGGAGGAAGACTGGGGAGAGGGAAATGCCAAAATGCCTGAAGTCCAGTGTCAAGTACCCACAGTCGGTGATGGTCTGGGGTGCCATGTCAGCTGCTGGTGTTGGTCCACTGTGTTTTATCAAGGGCAGGGTCAATGCAGCTAGCTATCAGGAGATTTTGGAGCACTTCATGCTTCCATCTGCTGAAAAGCTTTATGGAGATGAAGATTTCATTTTTC